>OU342741.1:366704378-367203450 GCA_910589775.1 Avena eriantha
TGAATGTACTTGCACGAACCTTCTCCATGAAACCAGTGCATGGGTTGAGTGTCCGGGCATCGCCGCTGGGGTGGTGCTTCACGCGGCAGATCTGGAGGAGCATCACGCAGCACAGGCCGAGGAGGACGTGTAGTTCAACCCCTTGGGGGACCATGTGCATGCCAGTACTGACGACTTCGGAGGCACCGATGAGGGCGTGGAGTTCGACGAACACGCTCCGCTCGTGTACCCGGAGGTACATGTATTTCTACATGTTTCATATTTTCTGCTCGAGCTTAATCTATCCAGGCGTCATAAAAAATCTAGTCCTAATGATTAGATGCAACATACAAACCGGTACATGGAGAGATCTAGTCTGTTCTGAATGAATCCACATTATTTATTTATTAATAAGTTACCGAGAACACAAACCACATTAATTTAGGAGCGAGCTTGGGAGACGGCCATAATGAACTGCTGAACCTGTATAGACATTTTATTGCATCGAAAGTAACTTAGAATGGTGTAAGGAATATATATTTATTATTTTTCTCATTTCGGTTTGTATTCCATACATTACAGGTGTATTCAAGTGAGATGGACTCTGACAAGGAGACCAGGAACAACAAGAGCCGCCATGTCATGAAGAAGCTCAAGAGCGGGATAATCCCTTTCTGCACTCGACTTGGGGAGCTCGGGTGCCCTTTCTGTAAGAAAGGAGTCAACCCGAGGATTGTCAGCTTGATTCCGCATGCGGTTGGCATCGGTAAAAGCCCGGCTAGTAAACACAAGTTGGCGACCAAGGCTAAGCACTTTGCTTATGGCAAGTTCCTGAGGGAGTATGTCAAGAACGGCCTAGTGTCCCCTTACTGAGGAATCAGCAACTCCTAGCCGACCAACCCCGTCACTGTGTTGGCCCGGCCACTAATAATATTTAGTTCTCTTACCGTATCTAGACCCTTAAACTATGTGGATTTCTATTTTCGTACCCTTCAAAATATATTCAAGTTCATCCGTTATGTTGTTAAAGTTCCGGTGGCATACTCGTTATTTTGCATGGATAGAGGGGTGCCCCCGACAGATATAAGGGTTATCCTGTCCGCTAGATCACAGAGGATCAACGGTTGGTGGGCAAAACTAAGTACAACTGAAT
This sequence comes from Avena eriantha, assembly GCA_910589775.1. Classification (NCBI taxonomy): domain Eukaryota; kingdom Viridiplantae; phylum Streptophyta; class Magnoliopsida; order Poales; family Poaceae; genus Avena; species Avena eriantha. The sequence goes on from OU342741.1 coordinate 366,705,511, forward strand.
TGCCATGGTTAGACACGAGGGAAAAAAACGTCACTCACGGTACACGTGTGCGGTGCATGGGGCGGTAGCGGACACGTGTGGCCGTGCACGGTGCATTAGCCTACGCAGTGCATGGCAGTGCAATGAAACACTGCTTCCCTTCTCCTTTAATAGAGGCCTCCCCACTCCCACTCCCACTCATCACGCACTCGCTCACTCAACCGTTTCCACTGTCCCATCACCTTCTGCAAATGCCCAACAAAACCCCAACCACGCCGGCGATGGAGAAGATCGGCGCGGTGGCCATCGGCGCCTCCAAGGTAGCCGGCGAGGAGCCCCGTCCCCGTCCCCGCATCCGCCGTAGCCTCCGGCGAGGAGGCCCCCGTCGGTCTCGGACAGATCCTGCTCGGTTGGGACCCCTACGAGGAGGTTGTCTACATAAGGCCGGAAAACCCCTACGACACCAGCATCGCCGACCCGTGGTCTGAGGTAACCATGGTTTTCTTCCCTTCCCTTGTTCTTCCTCCGTTCCCATCGTTGGATGCTAGATCGTATGTTATTAGGGCTCGGCTGTTCGTATTTTTTACATTAGCTAATCCTATTGTGTTAGATCTCGATTTTCAATGAATCCCCCTATTCGTAGTTGGGATCAGTATTCGATTTGGTTTGAGATTTGGGGAATAATCGGGAGATCCCATTCGGTTAATTTATGCAAAAAATCAATCACGATAATCAAAGTATCTCAATCATGTCCTTATTTCACTCTTCTATTTTTTTCCAACAGGAGGATAGCAGCGACCTCCGCAGCGACGACGAGTCGTAAGATACCAAGACTCGTCATGTGTTGAGGAGACTAAAGTCCGGTCAGTACAACAACTTCTTCGCCGGCGACGTGTACAGGTGCCCCTTCTGCCCCACCAGGAGGCTCCGCGGCACGGACTTCAACTCCCTCGTGAAGCATGCCGAGGACGTGAGGACCTGCGGCGAGTCCGTGAACGTCCACGGCTTCAGGGCCAAGCACCAGGCGCTTGATCTTCACCTCCGCAACCTCCAGAAGGTGGCTATCGAGGAGGGTCGCATGCCCCCGATCATACCCAAGGTGCCCAAGGTCAAGGGGCTGGGCAGCAAGAAGTGGAGGAGGCGCCAGAGGGAGGAGGCGGATGCCCTCCTGGCAGAGGCCACGAGGGGCCACTGATGAGCTGTTGCTGCTGCTATAAAGCAGCTTCTTTTGTCTTGTCTGTGTTGAAGCAGTCCGCTGCTGCTGCTAAGCAACCTAATTGTCGAACCTCGTTAAGTACCGTACTATATAACCTATATTAGCTGCTTTATCTATATCTGCTATGTTTACTGAATTTATTTATGGTGCTGGTTTGTTTTGCTGCTCTAGATTTGCTACCAGATTGGGGAAAAACGATCGCAAAAGGAACAATGAATGAAGAGAGAAGCTGCTCTAGATTCCCTACCTTTTTGGGCAAAAAAAACACAACTGTTAGAGAGAGAGAGGGGACAAGGCGCTCTTTAAAAAGGCCACTTTAGGCGTCATGGTGGACATAACGGCCAAGCCTTTGACCAGACGGCACCCCCCTTCGAGCGCATGTGAGGGCTTCGGAATATCGGGAGGGAAAAAGTGAGGACAAACGAGACACAATGTTGCTATAGCTAAATCTGACAAAAAGCTGAATTTGGCTTTACCATGCAATTTGGCTAGAGCTCCACAATGTAGCTATTCTAAATCCCTAAACTATGTGGTGCGTTGAAACCTAATGCTTTTCCACCGACACGTGTGTTCCAAAGTTGCTTGATCGTGCATGCTTACACAAGTGGCCTACAGAGAAACTTATAGAAGCATGGGCCAAACGAGCTTCATTTTGGCAAATTCGGGACAAGCTTTGCGCAATCGGCAGGCCTGATCGGCTGGGTGGCTGCCCCGGGGTGCAGGGATGCTAGGTCCATGTATATGCTTACACTTCTTAAACTTGTTAGGAATTAATAATAACTGTACACTTCCTTCTATCCTGTCACATTACGTCGTGTCAGCATCGCGCACCCGCTGTGGATCAGCAACGGGACGGTGGTCTACGTGACCGGTCTCTGCCACGCCAAAGCCACGTCGCACACTCGTCACATCGCCTACCAGGACAGACGCCGAATTTAATCGCTAGGATTGGAAACCATCGGTGCTCGCTCGGTAAAACTTGCTTCCGCATGGGTATGACCGGAATATTGGTAAACGGAATTTAAGCATCGCCTTCTGTCTCCTCAACACATCACTGTGCAAAAATTCCCAACTCATTCCTTCCGTCGGCGCTGCCACCGCAAGAACCATCGGCGTTGCCGCAACCACCGCCTCCGCCTGGCCATACCACCGCAACAGATCACTCCACCTACATGCCCAGTCCCAGCCACCGCTACTGAAACTAGGCCACCGCCGCCGCATTAGCTGCTGCCATGGATGCAGAGTACGGCGTGTTCAGTGACAGGAGCGACTACACCGACGAGTACACCGTCACCGCCCATGGCACCACCAAGCTGACGCTCGTCCACACAAATGCGTCAGCGGAGGTGGCCAAGGTCATCGCAATGTAAGAGCGGTGGCTACAAGATCCGATGGACAGGTACAAGATCGTCGGCCTTGACCTCAAGTATACCAGAGATAGGAAGAGGACGATGCTTTTGCAGCTGTCCATGTGCAACCACTGCCTACTATATCACGTATGTAGGGCCAAATCTGTATGCCCGGAGATTCGCGAGTTCCTACACAGGAGGGAGATCTACTTCACCAGCGTCGACATCAAGAACGACACTCTGAAGCTAGAACGGGATCTCCTCGTTCGTGTCGTCAATCACGTCGATCTCCAACGTTTGTGGAGGTACCCGGATGGCGGTACGGGGAAAGCTGGCATGACTAGACTCGCTTCCGACATCATCGACCGCGAGTATGCCGGCATGAAAATCGAGTTCCCGAAGCACCTGCACGAGCGATGGGAGTGGAGGCCCCTGGATTTCGATGCGATCAAGTACGCAGCCAGGGACGTGTATGTCTGCTACGAGATGCTCAACAGGATCTGGCGGGTGGGTGAGTGTGCTATTTACCACTACTAGTTTCGCATTTCGTTCCTAGTTTTATCTCGCCTGTATTTTCTAAGCATTCTGTGTGTAAGAACCAAGCTCGTATGATCCCTGTGCTATTAGCTACTTAACCTGTATGAATTACATTCCCCCTTTTGTATGCTCAACATTCATTCTTACAAATTTTGTCTGTGCCATTTGCATGTGGCAGAATCCAGGACTGACATGCATAAGGTGTGATACAGTCATAAGTCATAACCAAACCCAGATTATAGAGAAGGATACAGTCATAAACCAGATTATAGTTTGACAAAGGTAATACACAGCAGTTCGTAATTGCTCACTAATACATTGCAAATGTATCTATAATTTTTGATGCTCCATGCTTGGTTTTATTCACTTTCTTGTGTTTTGTCCACAGTTTGGAGTACCTTTCATATGATTTCTTGGACTAACCTATTAACAAGAGCAAGTGGCCAGCTGCCTGTTTTCTGCTGTTTTTGGTTCCAGGAAAGTCAGAAAATGAATATTCTCGGAATTGGACGGGACAAAATCCAAAGTGCCTATTTTTCCAAAAGACTCACGGAGCCAGAATACGAGACACAGGAGGGCCAAGGGCTGGCCACACCCCCCCCCCCTTGGCGCGGGCTAGGCCTGGCCGCGCCAGGGCCTGGTGTGGTGGCCCCAGGCACCCCCTCGACCTCTCTCTTCGCCTATAAGAAGCCTTCTGACCTAAAAACTTCGGGGGGGTTCGACGTTTTTCCACGAAAAGTTCCGCTGCGCCGCCGCCACCAAAGGGGAGATTCGAGGGACAGAAAGTCTCTGTTCCGGCACCCTGCCGGGACGGGGAAGTACCCCTAGAGCCATCTCCATCGATCCCCACCATCATCTTCATCGACCATCCATGTTTCTTCCATCTATGAGTGAGTAATCCCCCGCTGTAGGCTATGGGGATGGTAGGGATTGGATGAGATCGTTCATGTAATGGCATCAAATTGTTAGGGCATAGTGCATAGTATCTCTATTAGTGCTTTATGACTTTGTTGCAACTTTGTTGTGCTTAATGCTTGTCACTAGGGGCCGAGTGCCATAATTTCAGATCTGAACTTATTATTAATTCATCATGATAGTATTGTTTTGGGTCTTATCTACAAGTTATTTACACACGTTGTTGTCTGGAACCTATGGTCCCGAAGTGACAGAAATCAGGGTAGCCGGAAGGGAAAGGCTTTGATGTGAGGATCACATGTGTTCATGGAGTGTTAATGCTTTGATCCGGTGCTTTATTAAAAGGAGCACCTTAATTGCCAGTAGTTCCCTAGAGGCCCCGCTGCAAACGGGCTGGCAGGACAAAAGATGTTGTGCAAGTTCTCATTGCGAGCACGTATGACTATATATGGAACACATGCCTAGGATTGTCTAGTACTTGGGTGCTTTATCTCATTTATCTACAATTGCCCTATGTTCTGATTGCTATGTGAATTGTCTTGTCCATGCAACGCCCGTCCATCCATCCCTATGCCTACCGCACTCGAATCCCACTGTTTACTGCTTTTGTTACTACTGTCTTTGCTTCGCTACTACTATTACTTTACTATTCCTACTACAAAACTGTTGCTAGTGATAAACTGCTGCGAGCAAGATTGTTTCCAGGTGCAGCTGAATTGACAACTCAGTTGTTAAGGCTAATAAGTATTCTTTGGCTCCCCTTGTGTTGAATCAATAAATTGGGTTTCACTTCCCTCGAAAATACTACGATACACCCCCTATACTTGTGGGTCATCAAGACTATTTTCTAGCGCCGTTGCCGGGGAGCATAGCTTTATTTATCAAGTTCACTTGGATTCTCTATTGTTCAAGCTAAGTTTATCTTTCTCCTTGTTTGCTTGTTTCTTTATCAAAAATACAAAAAAAAATTAGTTCCTACTCTAGTTGTTGTTTTCGTTGGTCTGTTATTGTCTTGCTTTATCATGCTTGTTGTCAATGGTTGGTTTCTTTGAAACTGGAGCTTATTGGCAAGGTGGGTTCATGGAAGATCAAAAATATTATTATAAGGAACATCGCTTGTCACAAAAAGGGAAACACTTATGGGAACAAATTGATAGATTGTATACCATTGCTAGAAACGTGTGCTCTACTTATAATGTTACTTATTGCTGTGATGAGTCTTGTTGCAGAAAGAGGTATAAACACCTCCCTTTTCAATGTGAGTATAGTGATAATGATACCATATCTTCCTATGCTAAAGGAATTTATGACTTTTATGATGCGGAACAAATTGAAGAATTTATTGCTTGGAAGGGTGCTTTTGAACTTGCTAGTTTGCTTGAAAATACTAATGATTCACCTTACAAATATGAGGTGTATGGTATACTTAAATTTTGCTTTGATAATTACAAGGATGAAAATGGCTATATTCTTGAATATTTTAATATATGCTCTCCAGAAATGGAAGAGACTAATGCCTTGCAGGATCCTATGGAAGAAGAAATTGATGAACCTGAAATCCCATTAGATGAAAAAGAGGAGGAGAGTGATGAACAAAAGGAGGGAGAATAGATTAGCTACCCATGCCTACCTTCTAATGAGAGTAACTCTTTATCCCTTACATTATTTGATTGTCCACCTTGCTTACTAAAGGAGAATGAATGTTATGTTCCTGAGGTTTCTCTTGAAACTGTTTATAATAAAGCTCTAGTGCTTGTAGATCATGAAGAGCATGCTTTATGTGATAGTTATATTGTTGAGTTTCTGCATGAGGCTACTGAAAATTATTATGAGAGAGGAAAATATGGTTGTGGAAGTTTTCATGGTATTGAAACACCTCTCTATGTGCTGAAAGTTTTGAAGGTCCTCTTGTTTTATCTTCCTATGCCTGTCACTTTGTTGTTTGTGAATTTATTTGCATACATTATTCCTATGCATAGGAAGTGGGTTAGACTTTAAAAAATGTGTTTTGAATTTGCTTTTTGATGCTCTCTTTTACTTCAACTCATATTTCTTATGAGAGCATCCTCTCAAACTTTTATGCCTGAAGATGATAATATGTCTATTATTCTTGGGAGACCTTTTCTTAAATACTGCAGGAGCTGTTATTAATTGTAATCAAGGGAAGGTGACCTTAAATGAACACATTGTCTATTTCCTCAAGAAGATTGAAAGGACTTATAGTTTTAATTCAATTGAACATGTTGAGGGCATTCAAGTTAGAGAAATATATTGTCCCATACGAAGAGAAAAATTCGAAACTATTATGATTGGGACCATTGCTATCAAGGTTGAGGTAACATAATCATTAGTGGGATACAAAGTTTTGTCTCATGTGGAATTGATTTGGTAACAAGACCTGATCAACCTTGTTAACAAAAGGATTTCATTGAACAAAACAATGTTTTCACTATGATTATTTCTGTTTACTTCTATTCTATCCATTCTAGTTTTTGCTTATGCCTAACTTAAAGGCATTAAAGAAAAGTACTTGTTGGGAGATAACCCAAGAGTTTTAGTTGAGTCTTGGAAGTTATTACCTCTGTAATAACCTCTCCTTATCCTTTTTATTTGCTTTTTGTGCCAAGAGTAACCTCTAATGAGAGAGAAGTAATGATTGGGAAAGTTGCTGTCCCGAAACAGATTTCTATGCTTCACCGTAAAAATTCCAGAGAGAGATCTGTACGTCCGATTGAGCTGTAATTTTTTTTCTTCTGACCCAGGTTGTTATCTAACTTTCGTTAGTTCAACACTTTTTGATTTGAGCAATAGAAGGTCTTCGAACAAATTCGTCTTTACCTGCTGGTCTATTTTGACAGATTTCTGTCATTTGCTGCATTTGCTTCTTGTTAGTTCCTTCTTGAGTTCCTTTGGGGAATTGAGCTTTTCTGAGGGAAGTGCTACAGTAGCTAGTGTTCTAATGGAAGTTTATTTGGTGTTAGAACTGAACCTTAAGACATATTTATATTAAGTGCACTAATGTTGCTAATGAGATTGTGTGAAGTTTTGTATGAAGGAAAAATTTCAGGTGTATGGAAGGAATGAGTAATGAGATGAAGGATGGACTAAAGATCAAGCTTGGGGATGCCACGCGTGTCATCCCAAGAAATATCCAAGAAGTACAAGCGTCAAAGCTTGGGGATGCCCAAGGCATCCCCTTCTTCATCAATAAAAATCCCAGGTTTCTTCCAAACACTTTATTTTTATTGTTTCATGCACAGTTGTGTTGTTCTTGGAGCGTCTTCTTTTTCGTTTTCGTTTTGGTTTTTAGTTTGCGTGGTTTGCTTAGTTTGCTTAATAAATTGGTTGGACCTCCTCTTTCATACATTGGCTTTCAAATAGTTTGGTTTGGCTTGGAAAAGAGTAGGAAAGTTCTTGCTTAAGTGGTAAAGAGAGCTTGTTTTTGACTATGGCCTATGCTTTGTCGTGTCATGCTTGATATTGTTTTGGCTTTACACTTAGTATTCTTTGTTGTAGCATGACTTGTTGTAAACAATTGAGATTGCTTAATGTGCCTTCGATGAATCATGCTTTGTTTTAGCATATTAAAGCATAGTATAGTGGTATTCTCCTTTGATGCTTTATTTGGGTTGACTTGGCACATGCTCACACCATGTTATGACTATCTCAAGTCACCATAAGCCTTTATGATCCTTTAGTTTTCAACTTGTAGTATCACTTTATGCTTTGATCAATGATGTTTTGTCGCTCTGCATGATTATGGCCATTATCGCTCTCTCGTTTGTCGCTCCCTTACTATTGCTAGCCTTCACTTTCACTGAGTATGTTTTACTCATGTTTCCAACTCCCTAAAACCAAATATTGCCAAAGTGTCCACCATACCTACCTATTAGCATCATTTGCTACTTCCGTGCATATTCAATATGCCTTGTTTTCTTCCGAATAAAATGTTTGCTTGTTATGAGAAAGTTAGTTAGTAAAGCTCTCACGAACTTGATGGCACACTTTATTTTCTTGGATTTAATAAACCTGAACCATTGCGTCCTTCTTTGTTGCGTATATGCTTGCGCTTTATAAGTTGAAGTTAGCAGAACCATGTATCATGGGGAACGCTTTCAACATTACATTGGTACTTAGTACCTCGTTGATATTATGTTCTTTTGCTTATGGATCCCAACGGTGTGAAATAAAAGTGGAACTTGTAAGATCATGGAGTCTATATGTATGTTAGAGAAACGCCTGGACCGCTAGCCTAAGCCATGCCTAATCATGGTGGAAACTTGCAGCAAACCATAATGAGCATTCTATGAAGCATCCTCAACAAAAATCTATGCACATAGTAAATAAAAAGATCGCTGAGATGCTCATTGTCTGCTTGCCTTGTCATTTTGATTATGGGATAGCTCCTGTATCATGTGCAAGGGGTACCCCGTTGGCGGTTCTCTATGATACGTATATACTTACAATGACAAGAGCTTACTTGTGACTGAAGTTGAGTAGCATGAGGATCGGTCTTCGTAAGTAAGGGGCATGAGATTTCGGTTTATAACTTGTCAAACATATCCTCTTAGTTGTGTCACTTTAACCTTAATCACCTTAAAGATGCTTATGATAGGGGCAATGAGAGCTCAAAGCTAATGAGTACCATACTTTCAGCATTTGGAAGCCTTTCAAACTATTCAAAACCTGTTCATTTGCTTATTGAGTCCCCACTTATTCTATGAGCACTTTCTTGAGAGCATAGTGGCCATTCTTAGTTCTATGTGCATTATCCCAAGACTTGTTGATTGATGCATACCTTGATATTGCTTGTTTTAAACTATTTGTATCTAGTCACTCTTGTGAGCTTTGAAGGTGTCCTATGCATTTATATTTGTTACTCTATGAGGGACAAGCTGATTACCACTATGCTATGTTTTCTTTATGTGAAACAAACAAATGTCTTGCAAAGCATTGTTACTCATGAATCTTTTGTTTGTGCCTTTTCATGTTGCATCATAGTTTCTTTGTCTTATTGCTAGAACTTTGTATTTCATGTTATGATTGAAGTACTATGATCCCAGCTTTGAATGTTTACAAATACTTTGGTCAAGTCTTTGATGATGCATGTCACCTCAAAAATTATTATTCTTTATTTTTATCACTTACCTACTCGAGGACGAGCAGGAGTTAAGCTTGGGGAAGTTGATACATTGCAAATGTATCTATAATTTGTGATGCTCCATGCTTGGTTTTATTCACTTTCTTGTGTTTTGTCCACACTTTGGAGTACTTTTCATATGGTTTCTTGGACTAACCTATTAACAAGAGCCACAATGCCAGCTGCCTATTTTCTACTATTTTTGGTTCCAGGAAAGTCAGAAAATGAATATTCTCGGAATTGGACGGGACAAAAGCCAAAGTGCCTATTTTTCCAGAAGACTCGCGGAGCCAGAATACGAGACGGAGGAGGGCCAGGGGCTGGCCACACTCCCCAGGCGCAGGCTAGGCCTGGCCGTGCCAAGGCCTGGTGTGGTGGCCCCAGGCACCCCCTCGACCTCTCTCTTCGCCTATAAGAAGCCTTCTGACCTAAAAACTTCGGGGGGTTCGACGTTTTTCCACGAAAAGTTCCGATGTGCCGCCGCCACCGAAGGGGAGATTCGGGGGACAGAAAGTCTCTGTTCCGGCACCCTGTCGGGATGGGGAAGTGCCCTCGGAGCCATCTCCATCGATCCCCACCATCATCTTCATCGACCATCCATGTTTCTTCCATCTATGAGTGAGTAATCCCCCGCTGTAGGCTATGGGGATGGTAGGGATTGGATGAGATCGTTCATGTAATGGCATCAGATTGTTAGGGCATAGTGCCTTGTATCTCTATTAGTGCTTTATGACTTTGTTGCAACTTTGTTATGCTTAATGCTTGTCACTAGGGCCCGAGTGCCATGATTTCAGATCTGAACTTATTATATATTTATCATGATAGTATTGTTTTGGGTCTTATCTACAAGTTGTTTACACACGTCGTTGTCCGGAACCTATGGTCCCGAAGTGACAGAAATCGGGTAGCTGGAAGGGAAAGGCTTTGATGTGAGGATCACATGTGTTCACGGAGTGTTAATGCTTTCCTCCGGTGCTTTATTAAAAGGAGCACCTTAATTGCCAGTAGTTCCCTAGAGGCCCCGCTGCAAACGGGCTGGCAGGACAAAAGATGTTGTGCAAGTTCTCATTGCGAGCACGTATGACTATATATGGAACACATGCCTAGGATTGTCTAGTACTTGGGTGCTTTATCTCATTTATCTGCAATTGCCCTATTTTCTGATTGCTATGTGAATTGTCTTGTCCATGCAACGCCCGTCCATCCATCCCTATGCCTACCGCACTCGAATCCCACTGTTTACTGCTTTTGTTACTACCGTCTTTGCTTTGCTACTACTGTTACTTTACTATTCCTACTACAAAACTGTTGCTACTGATAAACTTCTGTGAGCAAGATTGTTTCCAGGTGCAGCTGAATTGACAACTTAGTTGTTAAGGCTGATAAGTATTCTTTGGCTCCCCTTGTGTCGAATCAATAAATTGGGTTTCACTTCCCTCGAAAATACTGCGATACACCCCCTATACTTGTGGGTCATCACTCACATAGTGTACTTATGAAATAACATGTTTTCATAAACACAACAATCATGCACTAATAGTCTACATCCCAGCCTATTGGAGAAGGCAACCGATCCCAGGATGCCTTCGGTCGCTTGCCCCGGTTTGTAGATTCATCTACGATCCGGCATCTGGGACAAACAACCTGCCTTGGTGGTGGTTCAATGATGCGATGCCTAGAACGAGATTTTACAATCTGGCGGTACATCTCGTGGCTAACATACCCGTCAACTGTAGCGTACTTCTGATTAGGTTCAGAAAGTGGCTTATCCTCCTTGTAAGCGTGCCCTAAACGCCTCCACGAACATCTCGGCAATCTGTCCTTCATGTCAGCGTACCACGGGTCTATGAGTTCGGAGGCAAGAGCGGTCATCCCAGTCTTGCCGCCCTTCGTCCCTGGGATCCAGTAAATTTCCTGGATGTCCACTCTGCACTCCTTTGGGATTCTAATGTTGACAGTCGGGCTTTCAAGCAGTTTACTATCATTCGTGATGTCAACACTGGTAAATGTTATGTGCTGGTTCATGAGAAAGTCATGAAACAGATCCCTAATGCTTTCGCCCCACCTACATGAAAATGAATTCAGACAAATAATATAGTAATAACTTTTGCAAACAGACGGTTCAGGAACAAAAAGACAGTAAAGTCTACCAGATCCCGTCAGCCCCCTTCTCGCAAAAAAGCTGGTATACGAGGACGTGCCCCTTCATGGAGAGTTGCACCACGGCAATCGCGGCTATACTCGAGGTCGAGACCTACGAACCTGTTTTCTTCGAACTGCAGCCAACTCGTGAAATTATTTAGAGTGTTCCTCACCGTCCGAGGGTCGGTGGTGTAGATGACATCGATATTCTTCCCGCCATGTACTTCGATGTCGAAGTGCACAGTATCTTGCCTGCCATTGTTTCGGACGTCCGGAGCGTCCATGACTACAGGCAAGAGGGAAAGGATACAGAGGAAGAGGGTGATGCGGTGGTGGAGGAAATGGATGAGGCCGTGGAGGAGAAATATGATGAGGCTGTGGAGGAGGAAATGAGACGGAGAAGTGAAAGATTGGAACCGCCCTTACCAATATCTGGAATGGTGGACGACCGTTCGTAGTAGGGTGAAGGTGGTGAAAAACGGCGGTTTTACACGTCGACGCTAGCACCTCCTAAAATTTGTTCTGCGCCACTTGCATGCGGTGGAATCAATTCAAACGTAGGCATGTTTACGCGTGCCGACCTTCACTCACTGACAGGCAGGCCGCACATTTCACTTTTACGATTTATTTTTTCACTTCCTCTAGACGGTTCCGGTGCCCGCCCTCAATAATTACGCCCCCCTTCTTTTCTTCCACACGGACGAGAACTGGCGGCGGCGGCGGTTCCTTGCAGATTCGCTCCCCACTCAAACAACTGCCCCATCCCTGATTCCACCCTTCTCGAATCCATCCGCCTCCTTATCACAACGCCTCCATTAATCTACCAGATTCCAGACTCCATTTGCCGCTATGGGTAGAGCTTGGGGTAGCAGCAGGCTGAAGCGAAAGGCATGCGACGACGAGGCGGATGGCCAGGGCGACCGCTACCGCGAGGATTGGGGATGGCCGAACCTCAGCGCCGTGAACGTGCACAGGATCGCCTCAGAGTTGGACATCATCTCAGCCGGCCGCCTCGCTCGCTGCATCCCTGGCTACCACGTGACGATGCGGAACATGGACGAACAACCGTTCGGCACGCCAGGCCTTCTTTATCCCGATAACAGCAAATGGCCAGACGACCGCGATGGCCACGTAAGTTCCAGTATCTAGCTTATTCGCTCAGTCATATTGTTGATTCATATGTGCCGAACTCTCATCGGAATCCTATGTTCCTTTCGTCAAACGTGTTGTGTGCACGCGCGGTTTGAACAAATCGAACCATTTAAGACTATTCTGTACAGCGGAAGCTCTGCTCGTACCTGATATTCTGGTATTTTCGTAGTGACACAGTCTTACTTTAGGTGATAGACGAGTTGTCAATTTCGATTTTGCAATGGAATGCCTGCTAGGTGATATTCTATTTCCTAAAATAAAAACAAACAGAATAGACGATTTAAGGCTGTTATGCCTCGAGCTGTTTAATTATGATCATCGTCAGGAGTTTGTTCTAGGGGGCTCTGCTCCTACTCCATATATTGAGTATCTTCGAAGTGACACATGCACAATTTAGGCAATATCTGAGGAGACACTCGTATTTAGGCGATATTTTGTGTACTTTAATCTAAAGGTCCAGTTGTCAAATTGTATTTGCAATGGAATCCATGCTAGGTGATTTTACCAACTGACAACAAACTCTGCAGAATATTCATGCAAAACTGATGCTGCTGGATAAGTGGTCGGAATCAGTAGTGGTGAATATCAAGGAAGAAGAAGAGACGGAAATAAGAGATGACCAGAACTGGGTGGGTGGCAACGGCGAGTGGCTGGTCCTTTTATCCCAGGATGGGAGTACTTGGACTCTAAAAAATTGCTACAGATCGAAGAGACTTGCAGTGCCATCTTTGAAGGGTGTCGGCATTACTGCATTCAACAGCGGGTGGCCACCGCACATTTCCGAATTCGCTTACAGGTTCAACATGGCAGAACTTGAGCTCGTGAAGGTACAACTCCCACATAGACCACAGGAGGGGCGTGGAAGAACTGGGAGTACGACCTCTTAGCGGTGTTCGACAAGGCAATCACATTCATTAGATGCCCAGAAGACAAGGACTGGACAGTATTGCGCGACGACTTCCTGCGGCCGGAGAAGTATGTCGACGCTGTCTTCACCTACGGCTACTCTTCGTACAGACCGCAATGCATTTATGTGGTCACTGAACCTAGCGGCGATGTGCGTGTTTGGGAGCCGGCCATTTGGGGTGAGTCATGGTGTCATATAGCATGTAAAATCCCATTCAAAATTCTGCTTACTGACTGTTAGTAACACGCAGGTACCCACACAGCCCCGCGCATAATTCCAGCTCCGGTCATCGAAGATGTAGTAGCAGATGCTGAACTTGGGGCACGACGCTGGTTCCTGGCACCTCTCGGAGACAAAACGGAACAACATGATGAAATCTTGTGGATTCATATCAGGGGAGCACTAAACATCGTTGGTGATACAATAGAACATATGGGGACACAACTTTCTTCATACCCATCGCTGCGGTGTCACGTTTTCTCGAGGTCTACATGCCCATCCGAAGACCCAGTAGAGCAAGTCTGGAGCAGAGTCAACAATTTGAAGGGACAATCTGTGTTCCTTGGGATCAACTACCCTTTCTTTGTCGGAGCCCCTGGAGCTATTGAATCTGTAATTGCTCAGGCAGCCATGGCCCCTGATGCTGCTGCTGCTGCTACTACTACTGGTGGTGGTGGTGGTGGAGCTGACGAAGAACTAGCTGCTGCTGCTCCTGGTGAAGCTGACGAAATACTTGGTGATGCTGCGGTTGGTGAAGCTGACGAAATACTTGATAATGCTGCTGCTGGTGAAGCTGACGAAATACCTACTGAAGCTGCTGCCGGAGTCCAGGAAGAACATGCTGGTGTTGTTGCTGAGGTGCCAGCACTTCTAGTGTTGATAGAAGACTGTGTGTTTGCTGCACACTCACGCGCCTATCATGTTGACACTCCAGATCCGACCTGGAGCCGAATCCACGTCGGGGGGAGGGGGCCTACAATTGGCTCATCAGTGGGGTCGTACTATTTGAAGGAGAATGAAAGACGGACAAACGCAGCATTCTGGTTCGTTCCGACGATACCACCACCTCTAGGGACCTAGTGCTCATACTGGCAGATCCAATGAACCATTTGTCTTTATCTTTATCATTAGTTACGCTTATGTGTGTAAAGACTAAGCTATGCTTATTTGTGTAAGACTAAGTTAGGCCTAACTGTGTAATATTCAGTGAAGCCTAGCTTTTCTTTCCACACCCATAACAACAGAATTGCAGCATAGAACATACAAATGTAATGTGCATACCAGGCATTTTTGCTCAGGATAACAACCACTTCAAGCAAATGATACATCGTGTACGCATTTGAACGCATCACTAGAATGTGCCACCTATTGATGATTGATGACATGGATCTAGCTTTTCTGCGCTTATTTGCATTGAATCGCTCATTGATTTGTTCACATATTTTTTGGCAATGGCTGATGAACTCCACTCTCTTGGTAACTTGCTTCGTCAGCGAGCACTTGTTGATGCAATGCAAAGTACAAAACATGGTCGTCATCGTCATTCCATTTAGGTTCTCTATGTTTCGTTATCACAGAGCTACTAATTTCAAATGAAAATCTAATAAACAATATATGTGTACATTGTTAGAGTATGCTATGGCCACGGTACATACATGTTTTTCTACAATCACAAGAAGAAAACTTGATGCATTTTCACCTTGTTTGCGTTGTGCCGAACTGGGTGGATGTGGCTTTGGGGTTCGGAGAGGAAGGCGCCATGGCTGGTGCATGTGCGACCACGGCGACGGCGAGCTCGGATTCTGGAGGAGACCAATAGGACCGAGCATGGTCAGCATGGGTATAGATCTCACCCGGGAATGAATTCCCGTCCCCGTGTCGTGCCGATGGTGCGGTCATGGTGAGGGCGAGCTCCGATTCGGGATGGGGAGGAGAACGGGCCGAGCGGGTTTGTTCAAGTCCTAGCTCTGCGCCATGGCCACGACCACTGATTGTCGCCCCGGAGGAAGAAGCAGACACGTAAAGGATGCATGCGCCAACGCTGTAAGCCTACATGGCAGTGATGACGGCAGCGACATAACGTCGAAAGCTGACAGGGGGGACCCAACTTGACGGTCGTTAGCCTGATTTTTTGTATTGAAACGTAAAGTTAAATTCGGGACTAAAAGGACCCTCTGAGTATTTGGCACGCCAACTATAGTCATCGTGGATGATATCAGGGAACTCGGGTACCGCGTTGCCTGGCCACCCCAACTTTCGGGCCGCAAAATGATATTCTCAATTAATAGGGCGTCAGATACGTGAAAAAGGGCAACAAAATTCGTATGGATTCTGTGGGGATTCTTTCAGGGGGATGAACTCACGTTCGTCCCAGGATCACTCGAGATGGAAGACAACGGGAGGGCGGCCCCACACGTCAGGGAAGGAAGGAGAGAGGCGCATGTTGTAGGCTGCTTGTTGGGCCGCGGTGCGCTGCCCGCTGTTGCCTGCTGCGCGGCTGGTTCAGCGCACACGGGCGGTAGGTAGGGGACAGTTAGGTGGGCCGGGCTAGGTACCAGGTGGGCTGCTTGCAGATAGGTTATGTTTTTTCTTTTTCCATTTTTGATTTCTTTTCTAGTTTGATTTTTAGGAATCCAAATGACTTCAAATTTGTTTCTGGAAATTTCTAAATTAAAAATACACCTATTAGGATGTATTGAGAATATCTTTTTCCAAAGTTGAAAATATCAATAGTGCCATTTGCATAAAATGCCTATATGTCTATTTGGAAAATGCAAAATAGAGTTTATAGACAAGATTTTGAATAGGGGTTTTTGACAAAAGCCTCTTTGAGTAAGATTTTGCATGATATTCCATGATACAATGCAATTTATAATATTTTTGTCCAAAATTCTAAAATCCTGGGATGTTACATGATTTTTCCCTACAACTAACTTTGCTCAGTTTCTAACATGCAACTTTCCTCTAACCTTCTTTAGGTTTTGAAATTGCTCGATGGTAACATGCATGGATGCTATCTATTTGGCTAGGTCATTGAAGGGAATATACCTAAGAGGCAATAATAAAGTGGTTATTAGCTTATTCCTCGTTTATCATAAATGTTTATTTTGCATGCTATAATTGTATTAATTGGAAACGTTAATACATGTGTGTTTAATAAACAAATAAAGAGTTCCTAGTTATGCCACTCATATAAACTAGCTCGTTGATTAACAAGATGATCAAGGTTTCCGGATTATGTACATTGGATGTTGTTAATAATGAGGTCACAACATTGGTGGAATGATGTGATGAACATTCATCCAAAGTATAGAAATACAATCAAAGTCACTGTGTTTAAATTGCTATAACATCATACGAAGTAATTATAGTCCTTAGACCATGAGATCATGTCAATCACTAACACTAGAAGAGTAACTTGATAACATCAAACATCACACCGTAACAGGGTGACAATAAAGGTGGGTTCAGATACTCCGAAGGTGTGATGTAGAGGCTCATGGATCAATAGTGGGATTTGTCCATCCCAATGATGGATAGATATACTCTAGTCCCTCTCGGTGGTATCAGATTGAGATAGCTTGCAAGCAAGTGATGTGATCACTAGAATGTTATATCACGGGAACGAGAAAACAGTGCATGTCGGTAATGATATCAAACTAGGTATAGAGATACCGATGAACGAATCTCAGACATGTAATATATCGTGAGGCAATGGAATTTAGTTACTAACGTTAAAGGTTCACACGATCACTGGTGTCATCGTTGAATGTGTCGGAGTTAGTACAGATCTCCATGTCATGCTGCTGATTATTGATCGGAGAGGGGTCTCAATCATGTCTGTATTATTCACGAACCGTAGGGTGACACACTTAAGGTATATTCGCACCATTTGGAGCAAATAAGATACCAGAGAAATATTATGAAAGCATTAGAATTGTTTCGATGGACACCGAAATTATTTCCGGTGAAATTGCTGAAACTGGTTATGCATGTGATATTGAAATGTTGCAGGGAGTTTTATGTGAATGTTTGTTAATTAAAGTAATTAACAAAATTCTGAATAAAATAAATAAAAGTGATTTATTTAAAGATAAAATGCATTTAATTTGGTGGACATTAAATGCGAAGTGAGTGGAGTTGAAATTGATGTGAGTGGGCTTAGTGGAAGCTCCACCCACATGAATGAGGGAGAGGTGGGGGCACCCACCATGGCCAGCCAACCATGGCCTTGGGGATGCGCCCCTCCCCTATAAAAGGAGCCCCATGGCTCCTCTCCTCTTTCCCCACCTCCTCGTGAAGGTTCTCTTCTCCCTCTAGTTATTCCCCATGGTCTCAGATTAGCGAGATACATGTTCCCGGTGGCTTTATCTGGAAAGGAGTTGATGCTTCCGCTACATCCCTGGAGCAAGGAGGCGGAGGTTGTTCGGTGGACCGGACGTGTGTGTGATCACGGATGCACCGCTACTTTGCGGTGTTGGACTTGATGGTGCTGGACCTACTGGACTCGCTGGACTTCATCATGATCTTGAGATCGGTAAGTGTATGACTACATCATCCACGAGTACAACCTCGTAATGCTTTGTCGCTCTTCAAGGGTATGTTCTCTATGGATGTATATCCACCCGTTGATTGTATCTAGGTAGATAGATCTTGGTGCTTAGTAGTTCACATCGTAGGAATTTTTCTGTTTTCTATGTTGCAAACCCAACAGTGGTATCAGAGCCTGATCTATGCGTATATGCTTTGCACAGGTAGAACACATAAGAGTATGTGGGCGATGATGATCATGTTATTGCATCTTATATGTATTTTTGATATTGGTGACATAGTGGGATGAAGCGGCCCTGACTAACGTTACATGTCCTCGCACATGAGACATGTTCCATGCTTGACATGGAACTAGTTTTCCATAAGTGTCTAGCGGGTGTCTGTCTCTCCTAATATAGTCTCTGATTTACGAAGAGTTGCTAATAATTTGGTTATCATCATTGTGGTTCCATGTTTGTAGGTAAGACCAGTTCTATCTCCGAAACCCCTAAGCCACGTAAAACTTGCAACTGATAAATTAGAAGCGTCTAGTTTAGATTGTTGTTGGGCCAGTGTCATGATATGGTAATGTTATAATTTGCTCTTGGAAATTATAGCATACCTAACGTATAAGTTCCATAGACCTTGGCCTTACTGATACGTCCAAAACGTATCTACTTTCCCGAACACTTTTGCTATTGTTTTTCCTCTAAACTTGTGTGATCTGGATACAACTAATACGGACTGACGCTGTTTTCAGCAGAATTACCTTGGTGTCTAGTTTTTTGTAGAAAATCAACTATCAGGAAAAATCCCGGAAAATATGCCAAAAATCCTATTTCACCAGAGGACTCACGGAGCCAGAAAACGAGACGGAGTAGGTCCACGAGGGGCCCACACCACCTGGCCGCGCGGGCTAGGCCAGGCCGTGCCTGGGGATGGTGTGGCCGCCTCGGCTGCCCCCTCGGCCTCCCTCTTCGCCTATAAGTTGCCTCTTGACCTAAAAGCTAGGAGGGCTTCGATGTTTTCCAAAAAGAGTTCCGCTGCGTTGCCACCACCAGATTCCACGATTCGGAACCAGAAACTCCGTTCTGGCACCCTGCTGGGACGGGAAATTGGAGGAGATCATCGCCATCATCATCATCATCGCTTCTCCATCGACCATCCATGTTTCCCCCATCTATGAGTGAGTAATCCCCCGCTGTAGGCTATGGGGATTGTAGGGATTGGATGAGATCGTTCATGTAATGGCATCAGATTGTTAGGGCATGGTGCCTAGTATCTATTATTAGTGTTTTTTGACTTTGTTGCAATTTGTTATGCTTAATGCTTGTCACTAGGGCCCGAGTGCCATGATTTCAGATCTGAACATGTTATTGATTCATTATGATAGTATTGTTTATGGTCTTACCTGCAAGTTGTATACACGCGTTGTTGTCCGGAACCAAAGGCCCCGAAGTAATAGCAATCGGGATAACTGGAGGGAATGGCTTTGATGTGAGGATCACATGTGTTCACGGAGTGCTAATGCTTTTCTCCGGTGCTCTATTAAAAGGATCACCTTAATTGACAGTAGTTCCCTTGAGGCCCCGCTACAAACGGGCTGGTAGGACAAAAGATGTTGTGCAAGTTCTCATTGCGAGCACGTATGACTATATATGGAACACATGCCTATGATTATTTAGTACTTGGATGCTTTATCTTATTTATCTGCAAATGCCCTATGTCTTGATTGCCATATGAATTGTCTAGTCCATGCAACGCTCGTCCATCCATCCCTATGCCTACCGCGCTTTAATCCTACTGTTTACTGCAATTGTTACTACTGTCTTTACTTTTACTATTGCCATTACTTTACTATTGCTACTACAAAATTGTTGCTACTGATAAACTGCTGTGAGCAAGATTATTTCCAGGTGCAGCTGAATTGACAACTTAGTTTTTAAGGCTTATAAATATTCTTTGGCTCCCCTTGTGTCGAATCAATAAATTGGGTTTCACTTCCCTCGAAAATACTGCGATTCACCCCCTATACTTGTGGGTCATCAAGACTATTTTCTGGCACCATTGCCGAGGAGCATAGCTTTATTTATCAAGTTTACTTGGAATCACTATTGTTCGCTGCCCTCCATCCATCATGGGTAAGTCTTGTGAGGGAAAGGTTCCTAATTTACCATCCACTACAAGAACAGGTACGGTTCTGAACACCTCTATTTCTCTTGATTCACCATCTGTTATGAGTAAGCTCCTTCCACCACCACATACACATGATACACACACTGCTACTACTGCTGTATCTGAAACATCTGATACGTATGATGCTGCTTCTACTGTGCTTGATAAGAGTGGTTCATTATGTCCTTTCCTAGATGCTACAATTACTAGAACGGTGGCTGGAAATACTAAAACTCCTAATGAAGACACTACTACACCTTTTAGTTCACCTGAGTCTAGAGAGAGCTATGATATTGAGGACGGTTGTATAGAAATGACCGATGAATTTATTAAAGAATGTCAAAACACCCATGATAGGAGTGCTATTAAGAGTCTCCTTGAGAGGCGTACTATAAAGCCCAAATTGTGTCCCAATGCTAAATTTGTTGCATCTCCCATAAACATTAAAGATAAAGACTATGATTTCTCTCTTGATCTATCTGACATAGCTATTGTTGAGAAAGAACCTTTTTGTGGGACTAAGAATGAAAGTGTGGTAGCACATATGACTGAGCTTTCTACCATGAGTGGTTTATTTTCTGATGATATTAAGATGCGCACCTACTTTGTTGCTAAAATTTACCCTTTTTCACTGAAAGAAGAAGCTAAAACCTGGTTTAATAATTTACCTCCTGGATCTATTGATTGCCCTAATTGCTTGATTAGTACTTTCCTGCAGAAATATTTTCCTCCTAGTGCTAGACGGGGAGAAAAAGATGCTATTTTGCAAGAAATTTTTGATTTTAAACGGGGAGAAAAAGAGATATTGCCTGAATAATGGGCAAGGTTTTGTGCTTTGATTCATGCACAGGCTGGATGTCCATTACCTAAGAATGAGCTTCTTGATATATTTTATAATGGACTAACTGAAGAATCTAGGACATACCTGGATAGTTGTGCTGATTGTGTTTTCAGGAATAGGACCCCCAAGGAAGCTGAGGAATTAATGGCCAGAATAAGCAAGAATTATGAAGACTAGACTCCTCCTGAACCAGCTATACCTGCGCATATACCATCATGTAAGAAGAGGGGAGTTATTGAACTAAATGATGAAGTGATGAAGGAATCGAAGAAATGTCTTAAGGAGAAGGGAATTGAAGCTGCAGATGTGAAGAATTTACCTCCTATAGAAGAATTATGTAAGCCAATCCCCCACTCATCCACTATTAAGGTACACTCTATCCAACATTTTGATGAAGGTGATATCACTTACTCTAAATGTCACATCCCAAATTCTAGATTTGGCACTGCATACATACATGCCATTGCATTCATGGTCATATTTGCAAAAATTCAGTTTTAAAGTGTTTTGGCCAAAACGCTACCTATTTTTGTCTTTCCCTCTCTTATATGAGGTTACTAGAGCCTTGCCTTGCATATTTAAAAATGGTTCCTTTTGGACATTCCAGATGTATGGTTGCGTAGAGCACGTCTCTACGAACCTATAGGACTTTGTTTCGTTCAATTCGGAGTCCTGGATCAAAAGTTATGGCCAATTTACCGAAGTGTAGAAAAAGTTCAGACTTGCAGACAGTTCAGTCAGATTCAGACACTGTTAAAAAAAACAAAAACAAACAAAAAACAAAAAAAAGGGAAAACCGCGTCGGCCAGCCGCCCGTCGGCCCACCGCGGTCCAGCAACCCACCCGGTTGCCGCCTGCCAGCAAGCGACGCAGAGCAATTACCGCGCGCGCGGCGCGTAGCCCGCCGCCGCCCGGGCCCACCTGCCAGCCGGAGCCGTCAAGCAGTCTGTGCTCGACACGAGCACGGAAGCCGAGGTTCGCCAGAATTCCGATTTCCGCGGGGTTGATCCGCCTCGCGTACCCCGCTACCCCCCCCTTAAAGCCGCCGACGCCCCGCATCTTTTCCCCCTCTCGACGCCCTCAGAAACGCCGCCGACGCCGCGGAATTCCTCGCCGGAGCCGCCGCCGCCATTGTCGCCGGTAGGAAGCTCCTGCCGACCCCCGCGCCTTCCTTCTGTCGTGGGAGCACCGCAGCGCGCCACCCCCACTTTTTTCTGACTTTCCTTTTTCTTCCACAGCCGCCGGAGCCACCTCCCCACGACCTCGCCGAAGTCGTCGTCCGCCGCCGCTCCGTTCACCCTCCGCCGCCGCCCGAGGCAGCCCCCGCCCGCGCCGGGGCCACCCCCAGAACCGCCACCCGCCGCCGCACGCCGTAGACCGATCCGCCGCCACCGAGACCCACCGGAACGCCGCCGCCGACACTCGCCTGAGCGCCGCCGCCGTCGGTCAAGCAGGTGAGCTCCAGCTCGCGCCGCCGCCATCCGATCCGGGATGGACGGCCCAGATCTGGCCGCTGACCGGTCAACCACCGGTCAGCCGGGACCCACCAGTCAGCGGGGAATATTCCCCGGAATATTCCCCGTCGATTTTCTAAGATTTATTATTTTCAGAAAATAGATCCAACTTCAAAAATTCGTAGGAAAAGATTTACTAGGCCAAATTTTGCAAATAATATGTCGTTGGATTCACAAAATTGTGTACAATCTGTTTATAAAATAATATTTCAAGTTTACTGTATGTATTTCCCTGAGACTTTAAAAAAGCTTAAAACACTATAAAAATTATAGGACAAGTTCTGTAACGCCTTTTTGCGTAATTCCAATTGCCCCTGGTTTTAAATCACGTTACCTACACAGTAGTATTTTTTGCCCAGGCCTTACAACTCTGTTT
Organism: Avena eriantha; assembly: GCA_910589775.1. Lineage (NCBI taxonomy): Eukaryota > Viridiplantae > Streptophyta > Magnoliopsida > Poales > Poaceae > Avena > Avena eriantha. The sequence continues at coordinate 366,728,284 of OU342741.1, forward strand.
ACTGGAAAGTCTTAGTGTTTTTCCTAAAAGCCTATTATTTGGGTTCACAAATTGCATAGCCTTGTTTTCATTGCATTAAAGATTTTCCATGCATCATGCAGTAGTAGTAAACATCAGAGAACACCGAGAGGTTACTGAAAACCTTGTTGAGCTATCATGCATGCATTTGTGCACCTGCTTATGTTTGGTATGTTGTTTATGTGTTGTTTTGTACCGTGTAGATTGTGACGAGTGCAACGTTTGTTTCTGCGAGGATTGTACCCTCGACTCCTACCGCCAAGGCAAGTAGATGCTATTTTGTTCATACCATTCTCCTACTATTTTCTCTTATGCATGTATAGTGTATTTCTGTAGTTATTGTGTAGGAACTACTATGCTATGCTATATCCTATATATTGTGGTAGGATTGTCCTTGTAGTTGAGCCCCGCTCAGTAGATGTGCTTAGACTCGCTGTGAAGACGGGGAAAGGGGATCACACTATGGTGCAGTTGTGTTTGTTTCAAACTAAAACAACTAAGTGTTAATAAACTACCTGGGCAGAATGGTTGGATGGTCATCGGAGTGTGGTTAATGGTGGGGAATGCCGCCCAGGGTACTGAGAAGGATTGGTTCTCTTTGTTATGGTAACTTACGTGTGCAACCATGTGCCAGTAAGAATGGGTGGCTGGTTGGACCTAGTAGGTCGTGGTGATCCGAACCCAGCGTAGCCAGAGATGTAGTGACTGATAGGTTGGGACCGGTGCGCAGTGGGGTTTGGTGATCTACTTCCCGAAAGGTCCCTTCTTGGACTTCTCCCTATCATCGCACAATATGAGTGTGATGGTACGAGCTGGGTTGGCCAGGTCACATGGGTAAAGTGTACAAACCCCTATAGGGTGTGAAAACTGAGTACTTAGCCGTGTCCCCGGTTATGGACAAATTGAGTTGCTTGATCTTGAGACTATAACATATTCTCGCTCATCCGTATTTCTTAATTACTAAAACTTGAAGGGTGAACTTAATGGGTTGCTGTGAATTAAATGGTTTATGAAAGTAGGATCAATGTGTTTGAAAAGTGCAAGCTAGTCAAAGCTCCACTAGCCAAATAAGCATGTAGATGTTAGGTGCATTGTCTCCTTTACTTTAGCGCTACTTGCCATACATTCCATGTATTGACCCTTCGGGGTTGCTACGTTTTATGTTGCAGGTTATACCGATTCCGAGTGATTCGATATAGGTCCCGGTACTCCACTCGACACTTGTTCCCTCGTGGGCAATTTGAAGATGGAGTAGTATCTTTATTTGTGTTGCTACTTGATTTATGTGTGAGCTAGCCTTCGAGCTAAGCGACTTTGTAATAAATGAACCTTCTGGATCTTCGTTATTTACGAAACACAGATTATTACTTTGTTATTTCATCTATGTTCTATGTAAGCTAATGAACGATCTAGGGATTGGCATGTTGCATAGAAGCTACAGTCTTTTCAGTACTGTAGTGCTACAGATGGTATCAGAGCCGTGTGTTGACTGTAGGATCGTGACCTAGGATTGGAATAGGAAACCTTATGTTTACTTAAGCCTATTTTAAATTCTGTCTTTATCATTATGCCATTCACTCTAGTAAATTCTTTTCTTTTGCTATTCTCACTCTTTCCTCTTTCACAATTGATAGATGGGTGATGCTACCAAAGTTGAGTATGTTGAGCTTCAATCACCAAGGCCCTTCGCAAGACAGCTGGCGGAGCTTTGCCAGACACTGGGCATGCTGATGCCGATGTTCAAAGGGAGAAGGATGAACACCTATGTGCCTAGAGATCGCGTATGGGAGATCACCGCGATTGTTCTTGCAGACCCCACTATGCCTGGTGTTGAGAATCTGAACCTCACCAAGAAGTACCTTACCTGGGAGCAAGGAGTGGAGTCGGCCATGCACGAGACCCTGTCACGCCTGTGCTATCTCCACCGACACTGACTACCAGCAGGTTCACCCTTCCTTGCATTTGGAGGTCGTAATGAGCAAGGACTTGTGATGATTACCACAGGTGATCGGAACAACATGCCACTCCAAGTGAAGTAGCTAGAAGACATGGAGATCAAAGCTTGGGAGAGGGAAGAGAAGTAGATGCAGCAAAGAGAGGAGCTGGATTACTTTCAGGGCATTGTGCATCTGCAAGGGTATGAGATGGAAACCTTGCACACCGCTGTGAATACAATGGAGCAAGCCCTCATTGGAAGAGATGCCACCATTGCAGCGCTGAACCAGACCATTGAGCAGAGGAATCAAGTTGTGGCTGAACGTGACCAAACCATTGTGGACATGGCTGCCCAGATTGCTGCCCTTCAAGCGCAGCAGAATCCTCCACCAAACAATGGCAACAATGATGATGGGAATGATGATGATGATGACAGCGATAATGATGATGCGGACAATGGTGGAGGAGGTAACAATGATGATGGAGGAGGCAGTGATGGTGGAGGAAGCGATGACGATGATGGAGGAGATGCAGCGGGCGCTTTTGTTGAAGGAAGTGATGAGGAGGACCCCGAAGAGGTGGAATTCGAGGACTCAAGTGAAGAGGACTCGGGAGAGGTGTACACACCACCACCGTGGCATGCACCAGGAGCGAAGCGTCGGCGCATGGACGCCAGAACCTACTGCAACCTATTCATCAAATAGCTAGAGATGGTCCTCCAAAACTAGTCTTCGTTAGGGATATTCGTTAGTCTTAGACATCGATCAATGTAAATTTCTGCACTATTAGATTATTGCGTTTAGATTGCTCAGTTTAGTACCTTGAAGTTCCAGGAATTTTCGTGAGATTTATTAAAAGATTTTTGAACAAGTTTGGGTAAATTTCGTGCCTTTACTGCTGCAGTTTTCTGCCTGACCAGTTTTACCGCACAATTTTTAGTTCCTTACTGATAACTCGGATTGCGCTCATATTTTAGGATCTGGAGCGTAATTACCTGTAGCATCTGCAAAAAAATTGGCTAAAATTCCTGACGAGTTTAAGGTGCCCAGAAAAATTCGTGAACAGGACAGAACTGTTCTGCCAGATTTTCTGGTTTTGCTTATTTTGCTGTTTTACTTTACCAAACGTTGTTACCAGCGCTTCTAAACTATTTTGTAGCTATATACTGCTAATGAAAACCTGGAACGACGGTTGTGTGTGTGTTTGATCTTGTGGTGATTGCTTATGATTGTTGTGACTTGAGCTTGTTGCATGGGTAGAGGGCTATCGCTTATCTGTAGTTGTTACTCTCTAATCTTACCTGTGCTGAATCGCAGATGTCACGCCGCCGACCAGATGAGATGGCTCAGCTCATGGCTGCTCAAGCACAACTGACCCAAGTGATGACGTAATTCCTGGCAACTCAGAACAACAACAACAATAATAACAACAACAACGGGAACAATCCGCCGCAGGGGGATGCTCTCACTAGGTTCTTGAGGTTGAGGCCAGCTAAGTTCTCCTCTGCACCTGAGCCCATGATTGCTCACGACTGGCTTCGTTCTGTGAACAAGGACCTGGTGACCGTTGGTTGCACTGATGCTGAGAAGGTGAGGTTCGCTGCTCACTTGCTGGAGGGATCAGCTGCCTCATGGTGGGATGCTTTCCAGATTACTCACCCGCTGGAGACAGTTACCTGGGCTATGTTTGAGAAAGGATTCAGGACGAACCACGTATCTGCCGGGACCATGAGCCTGAAGAGGAAGGAGTTCCGCAACCTGCGCCAGACAAACCGCACTGTGGCGGATTACATAGAGGAATTCAACAATCTCTCTCGCTATGCCCCTGAGGATGTGGACACTGGTGCCAAGAGGAGGGAGAGGTTCCTGGATGGTCTCAGTGATGAACTCTCACTTCAGCTATATGTGGTTTATTGTCCGACTTTTCAGGAGCTGATGGACAAGGCCAGAATTCTGGAAGGGAAGCAACAGCAGGTGGAGCGACGCAAGAGGAAGAACAACCATCACTCCTCAGGATCACACCACCGCGCCCGTACCTCGTATGATGGACACTCTGGACATTCTAGGCATGGCGGAGATGACCGCAGCCATCGTGGAAGCAATGGACATCGCCACGATGGTCATAGGAGTGATAATCACCACCGTGGAGGAAATGACCGCCACCATAATGGTCACAGGAGCCACCACAGCAACTCTGGGAGGAACAATGGACATGACTATGTGAGCAAGAAGGATCTCAGCAATGTGGAGTGCTACAAATGCAAGAAGCTGGGTCACTATGCTAGTACCTGCCCGGAGAAGAACACGGGAGTGGGACCCAAGCTTGGACCCAACCATAAGGCGAATGTGAACCATGTGAATGTGGAGGAAATCCGTGATGAGCCAGATCTCGTGATTGGTAAGTTTCCAATCGATTCCCATATTGCACTTGTTCTATTTGATACTGGTGCATCGCATTCATTCATATCACGGGCATTTGTGGATAAACATAAGTTAGCCACTGAGTCACTAAAAGGGACTATTAGAGTGAGCTCACCAGGAGGAGAGATGCTAGCTAGTAAGGGATGCCGTGATCTTACCATAGGAATTGGAGCACACAGCTTCCCAGCCCATTTGGTAGTTTTGGAGTCGCAAGGACTAGATGTAATACTTGGCATGGATTGGCTGTCCGAGCATGATGGCCAGATAGATTGTGGACAACGTGCCATCTCTCTTAGGACACCACGAGGCATAAAGATTAAGTTCAAGTTAGCAACACGTCTTGAGGGTACTAAGGTGAACTCTCTTAAGGGGGTTAGCATGGACACCGTACCTGTAGTAAAGGAGTACCCCGATGTGTTTCCGGACGAGCTGCCAGGGATGCTACCTGACAGGGACGTGGAGTTTCTTATTGACTTGATGCCGGGAACGGGACCGATAGCCAAGAGGCCATATAAGATGGATGTGGAGGAACTAAAGGAATTAAAGAAGCAGCTCAGAGAGCAATTGGACAAGGGATTTATTCAGCCCAGCTCATCATCTTGGGGCGCACCTGTTCTATTCGTGGAGAAGAAGGACAGTAGTAAGAGATTGGTGGTTGATTACCGCTCACTTAATGAAGTGACCATCAAGAATAAATACCCATTGCCCAATATAAATGACCTGTTCGATCAGTTGGAAGGAGCGAAAGTATTTTCCAAGATCGATCTAAGATCAGGGTATTTCCAATTGAAGATCTGTGAGGAAGACGTACCCAAGACCTCCTTCACCACTAGGTATGGGTTATATGAATATACAGTTATGTCTTTTGGACTAAGAAATGCTCCGGCATATTTTATGACCATGATGAACAAGGTATTCATGGAGTACTTGGATAAATTTGTCGTGGTATTCATCGATGACATATTGATATATTCTAAAGATGATAATGAGCATGAGAAGCATTTGCGCCTAATTATGGAGATGTTGAGGGAGCATAAGCTATATGCTAATTTTAGCAAGTGCGAGTTTTGGTTGAACACTGTGGGATTCCTAGGACACATAGTGTCAGGTGAAGGAGTTGCAGTTGATCCAAGCAAGGTGGCGTCAGTTACAGAATGGGAGTCACCCAAGAATGTGGGAGATATTAGGAGTTTCTTGGGACTTGCTGGATATTACAGGAGGTTTATAGAAAACTTCTCCAAGGTTGCGAAGCCAATGACTGAGTTATTAAAGAAAGAGAAAAGATTTGAGTGGACGGAAGAGTGCGAAGCTAGTTTCCGGGAACTGAAGCAACGCCTAGTGACCGCACCTATCCTATGTTTGCCAGATATACAGAAGGATTTCCAAGTGTATTGTGATGCCTCTCGTCAGGGGTTGGGTAGTGTACTGATGCAGGATGGGAGAGTGGTATCCTATGCCTCGCGCCAACTCAAACACCACGAGAGGAACTATCCCACGCATGACTTGGCATTAGCGTCAGTTGTGCACGCGCTCAAGGTATGGAGGCACTACCTGATGGGTAAGCATTGTGATGTGTTTACGGATCACAAGAGTCTAAAATACATATTCACTCGGAAGGAGCTGAATATGAGACAGAGGAGATGGCTGGAGCTCATAAAGGACTACGACATGAGTTTGCAATATCACCCAGGGAAGGCTAATGTTGTAGCAGATGCGCTGAGTCGCAAGGTTTATGCAAATGGCCTGATAGTGGGGGAGTTACCCAAGGATTTGTGTGAACAACTCAAGGATCTCAGGTTGGAGGTAGTATCCGAGGGATACTTGGCGACAATGGAAGTTAAGCCAATGCTTTTGGACAAGATTAGAGAAGCTCAAAAGAAGGATGGTGAACTTGAGGAGATAAGAGGAAACATACCCAAGGGCAAGGCCGAAGATTTTCGCGAGGATGACCAAGGGACGCTATGGTACAAGGACCGCTTGTGCGTGCCCAACGATCCGGAGATTAGGAAGATGATATTCCAGGAAGCTCATAATTCACCATACTCCATACATCCAGGTAACACGAAGATGTACATGGATTTGAAGGAAAGGTTTTGGTGGGTTAACATGAAGCGGGAGATTGCAGAGTATATTGCTCTATGTGATGTCTGTAGTAGAGTGAAGGCCGAGCACCAGAAGCCAGCAGGGTTACTACATCCATTACCGGTACCTGAATGGAAGTGGGATAGAGTTGGAAAGGATTTCATCACAGGATTACCCAGGACCAAGTCAGGATATGATTCTATTTGGGTAGTGGTGGATCATTTGATCAAGGTAGCTCACTTTATACCCGTGAAGACCACTTATACCAGTGCTAAGTTAGCCAAGATCTACATGAACAGAATTGTGTGCCTGCATGGAGTTCCTAAGAGCATTGTGTCAGATAGAGGCACCCAATTCACCTCTCATTTTGGCGCCAACTACATGAATCGTTGGGAACGAGGTTGGAATTTAGCACGGCGTTTCACCCCCAGACGGATGGGCAAACCGAGAGGGTGAATCAGATCTTGGAGGATATGTTGAGAGCTTGCGCTCTAGCCCATGGCGCTAGTTGGGATAAAAATTTGCCTTATGCTGAGTTCTCCTACAACAACAGCTACCAATCCAGCATCAAGACGTCACCATTTGATGTACTATATGGTAAGAGGTGCAGAACACCATTGTTATGGGATGGAGTAGGTGAGCGTCAACTGTTTGGACCAGATTTGATCAAGGATGCTGAAGAGAAGGTTAGTTTGGTTCGGGACAGGTTGAAGGTAGCACAATCGAGACAGAAGAGTTATGCTGATTCTAAGCGCAAGGAAGTGGTGTATGAGATTGGAGATCGAGCCTACCTCAGAGTTTCGCCTCTGCGTGGAATTAAGCGATTTGGGATCAAGGGCAAGCTGGCTCCTCGGTTTATAGGGCCCTACAAGATCCTGGCGCGCAAAGGACAGGTTGCGTACCAGCTGGAGATGCCGGAAGTTCTATCCGCTGTTCACGACGTGTTCCATGTGTCTCAGCTGAAGAAATGTCACCCGGAGATGGTAGATACAGCGTTGAGGGATACCGTGCCATTAGATGAGGTTCAGCTAGAGAGTGACCTGACCTATGAGGAGAAACCGGTCAAGATCTTGGAAACAGCAAAGAGAATTACACGCAGCAAGACGATCAGGTTCTGCAAAGTACAATGGAGCCACCACACCGAAGAGGAAGCCACCTGGGAGCGAGAGGATGACCTCCGAGAGGACCACCCACACCTATTTGCTAGCCACGTCGAATCTCGAGGACGAGATTCACCTTAAGGGGGTTAGTCTTGTCACATCCCAAATTCTAGATTTGGCACTGCATACATACATGCCATTGCATTCATGGTCATATTTGCAAAAATTCAGTTTTAAAGTGTTTTGGCCAAAACGCTACCTATTTTTGTCTTTCCCTCTCTTATATGAGGTTACTAGAGCCTTGCCTTGCATCTTTAAAAATGGTTCCTTTTGGACATTCCAGATGTATGGTTGCGTAGAGCACGTCTCTACGAACTCGTAGGACTTTATTTCGTTCAATTCGGAGTCCTAGATCAAAAGTTATGGCCAATTTACCGAAGTGCAGAAAAAGTTCAGACTTGCAGACAGTTCAGTCAGATTCAGACACTGTTAAAAAAAACAAGAAAAAGGGAAAACCGCGTCGGCCAGCCACCCGCCGGCCCACCGCGGCCCAGCAGCCCACCCGGTTGCCGCCTGCCAGCGAGCGGCGCATAGCAATTACCGCGCGCGCGGCGCGTAGCCCGCCGCCGCCCGGGCCCACCTGCCAGCCGGAGCCGTCGAGCAGTCCGTGCTCGACACGAGCACGGAAGCCGAGGTTCACCAGAATTCCAGTTTCCGAGGGGGTTGATCCGCCTCGCGTACCCTACTACCCCCCCTTAAAGCCACCGACGCCCCGCATCTTTTCCCCCTCTCGACGCCCTCGGAAACGCCGCCGACGCCGCCGAATTCCTCGCCGGAGCCGCCGCCATTGTCGCCGGTAGGAAGCTCGCGCTGACCCCCGCGCCTCCCTTCTGTCGCGGGAGCACTGCAGTGCGCCACCCCCACTTTTTTCTGACTTTCCTTTTTCTTCCACAGCCGCCAGAGCCGCCCCCCATGACCTCGCCGGAGTCGCCGTCCGCCGCCGCTCCGTTCACCCTCCGCCACCGCCAGAGGCAGTCCCTGCCCGCGCCGGGGCCACCCCCAGAACCGCCACCCGCCGCCGCACGCCGTAGACCGATCCGCTGCCACCGAGACCCACTGGAACGCCGCCGCCGACACTCGCCTGAGCGCCGCCGTCGTCGATCAAGCAGGTAAGCTCCAGCTCGCGCCGTCGCCGTCCGATCCGGGATGGATGGCCCAGATCTGGCCGCTGACCGTTGACAGGTCAACCGCCGGTCAGCCGGGACCCACCAGTCAGCGGGGAATATTCCCCGGAATATTTCCAGAATATTCCTCGTCGATTTTCTGAGATTTATTATTTTCAGAAAATAGATCCAACTTCAAAAATTCGTAGGAAAAGATTTAATGGGCCAAATTTTGCAAATAATATGTCGTTGGATTCACAAAATTGTGTACAATCTGTTTATAAAATAATATTTCAAGTTTACTGTATGTATTTCCCAGAGACTTTAAAAAAGATTAAAACACTATAAAAATTATAGGAAAAGTTCTGTAACGCCTTTTTGCGTAATTCCAATTGCCCCTGGTTTTAAATCACGTTACCTACACAGTAGTATTTTTTTCCCAGGCCTTACAAATTTGTTTACTGGAAAGTCTTAGTGTTTTGCCTAAAAGCCTATTATTTGGGTTCACAAATTGCATAACCTTGTTTTCATTGCATTAAAGATTTTCCATGCATCATGCAGTAGTAGTAAACATCAGAGAACACCGAGAGGTTACTGAAAACCTTGTTGAGCTATCATGCATGCATTTGTGCACCTGCTTATGTTTGGTATGTTGTTTATGTGTTGTTTTGTACCGTGTAGATTGTGACGAGTGCAACGTTTGTTTCTGCGAGGATTGTACCCTCGACTCCTACCGCTAAGGCAAATAGATGATATTTTGTTCATACCATTGTCCTACTATTTTCTCTTATGCATGTATAGTGTATTTCTGTAGTTATTGTGTAGGAACTACTATGCTATGCTATATCATATATATTGTGGTAGGATTCTCCTTGTAGTTGAGCCCCGCTCAGTAGATGTGCTTAGACTCGCTGTGAAGACAGGGAAAGGGGATCACACTATGGTGGAGTTGTGTTTGTTTCAAACTAAAACAACTAAGTGTTAATGAACTACCTGGGCGGAATGGTTGGATGGTCATCGGAGTGTGGTTAATGGTGGGGAATGCCGCCCAGGGTACTGAGAAGGATTGGTTCTCTTTGTTATGGTAACTTACGTGTGCAACCATGTGCCTGTAAGAATGGGTGGCTGGTTGGACCTAGTAGGTCGTGGTGATCCGAACCCAGCGTAGCCAGAGATGTAGTGACTGATAGGTTGGGACCGGTGCGTAGTGGGGTTTGGTGATCTACTTCCCGAAAGGTCCCTTCTTGGACTTCTCCCTATCATCGCACAATATGAGTGTGATGGTACGAGCTGGGTTGGCCAGGTCACATGGGTAAAGTGTACAAACCCCTGCAGGGTGTGAAAACTGAGTACTTAGCCGTGTCCCCGGTTATGGACAAATTGAGTTGCTTGATCTTGAGACTATGACATATTCTCGCTCATCCGTATTTCTTAATTACTAAAACTTGAAGGGTGAACTTAATGGGTTGCTATGAATTAAATGGTTTATGAAAGTAGGATCAATGTGTTTGAAAAGTGCAAGCTAGCCAAAGCTCCACTAGCCAAATAAGCATGTAGATGTTAGGTGCATTGTCTCCTTTACTTTAGCGCTACTTGCCATACATTCCATGTATTGACCCTTCGGGGCTGCTACGTTTCATGTTGTAGGTTATACCGATTCCGAGTGATTCGATATAGGTCGCGGTACTCCACTCGACACTTGTTCCCTCGTGGGCAATTTGAAGATGGAGTAGTATCTTTATTTGTGTTGCTACTTGATTTATGTGTGAGCTAGCCTTCGAGCTAAGCGACTTTGTAATAAATGAACCTTCTGGATCTTTTTTATTTACGAAACACGGATTATTACTTTGTTATTTCATCTATGTTCTATGTAAGCCAATGAATCGATCCAGGGATTGGCATGTTGCATAGAAGCTACAGTCTTTTCAGTACTGTAGTGCTACACTAAACCTCCTGATCAATGCTTAGAAGAATTCGATATTTTTATTGTTAAGCAAGATAATTTCAATAAAAGGGTGCAAAATCATTTAATGGAAAACTCTAGAGCTATTGTTGAGTTGAAGGATATTGTGGAAAGAACCTCTAATGATGTTAAAATGCTTGTCAAACATTTTCAAATGGTCCAAACTCAAATTGATCAGCTTATTAAAGTACAAAAAGACTTGCTAGTTAATGCTGCTAAAGAAAAACATGCTTATAAAATTAGAACTAGAAGTGGTGCTGCTACCCAGGATCCTCTATATACTGAGGGGAATCCTAAAAGAACTGAGCAGGATTCTCAACAAGCTGAAAATAGTGGTACTACTCCTAAGAAAAGAAAGAAGAAACATAAAACTATTGTAGAACCTTCTGAACCTGCTAAAGATCCTAACAGTATATCTATCTCTGATGCTGAAACTAAAAGTGGTAATGAAGAAAATGATGCTCCTGATAAAGAAAAAGTTGAAGAAGAACCTGAAAGGCATACTAAGAATACTAAATACACTAAAGAAGATTTTGTTGCTAAGAAACATGGTAGTGAAAGGGAGCCTTGGGTCCAAAAATCTATGCATTTCCCTGATAAGAAACACAAGTCAAAGGAAGATGAACATTATAATAAGTTTTGTGAGTGGATGAAACCTTTATTCTTGCAAATTCCTTTGACTGATGCTATTAAATTGCCTCCTTATTCAAAGTATATGAAGGATATTGTCTCGAATAAAAGGAAGATCCCTAATGAAGAAATTTCTACTTTGCTTGCTAATTATTCCTTTAATGGTAAGGTTCCTAAGAAACTTGGAGACCCAGGGATTCCAACTATTCCCTGCTCTATTAAAAATAGTTATGTTAGAACTGCTTTGTGTGATTTGGGAGCAGGAGTTAGTGTTATGCCTTTTTCTCTCTATAAGAGACTTCAACTGGAAAAACTAATACCAACTGATATATCTTTGCAAATGGATGATAAATCTACTACTATTCATGTTGGCATATGTGAGGATGTACCTGTTCAAGTGGCTCATAATTGCTTGATATTAACTGATTTTGTTGTGCTTGAAATGCCTGAAGATGATAATATGTCTATTATTCTTGGGAGACCTTTTCTTAATACTATAGGAGATGTTATTAATTGTAATCAAGGAAAGGTGACTTCTAATGTTAATGACAAAGAGCATACTGTCTATTTGCCCAAGAAGATTGATAGGGCTTATGGTTTAAATTCAATTGAACATGTTGAGGGCATTCAAGTTGGAGTAATATATTGTCCCATACAAAGAGAAAAATATGAAACTATTATGATTGGGACCATTGTTATCAAGGTTGAGGTAACATAATAATTAGTGGAACACAAAGTTTTGTTTCATATAAAAGTGTTTTGGTCACAAGACCTTGATCAACCTTGTTAACAAAAGGATTTCAATGAACAAAACAATGTTTTCACCATGATTATCTTTGTCTACTTTTATTTTATCTTTTCTAGTTTTTGCCTTCGTTTATTTTACTTTTCTGTTGGTAGTTGCTTGCATGTTAGAGTGTCTTAGAGCTTTTGAAGTTTTTGTTTTGTTTTGTCATTGCATCTTTCCAGAAACTTTTTCTGTCAGAAAATCATTCATCTATACCTGAAAATTGCTCAAAAATAAAGTGTCTCGAAAAATTCTAGAAAATTCATATTAATTTTTTACGTGAAAAAGGGGCAGAGAATTGCCTGGAGAGTACCAGGGGGACCACCAGGCAGGCACACCACCTGGTGGCGCGGCCAGCCCAGGGGCGCGCCTGGCCATGGTGTGGGCCACCCCTGGCCCTCCACTCACTCTCTCACTTCCCATTTCTTTCTCTCTCCCGAGAAAACATCATTTCTTTGCTCGAAATCACGTTCTTGCTGCTCCTGCCCATGATTTTTCGATCTCCTTGCTCAACCCATCTTTGCTGCTGAAATTTGGAGCATTTGTTCTCCGGTATGTGACTCCTCCGTTTGTCCAAGTAGATTTGTGTTTAGTGGTTTATATCTTGAGTATTTTGCTGCTATAGGTGGCAGGTTATGAGAGCTTGTAATCTTGTTCAATGCTTAGAGATATTGTTTTGATGCATTTTTAGGCCTCTCACAACTCCCCATGAGTAGTGCCCTTCATTATATATTCACTTTGCAATCACTTGTGTAATGGATGTTTAAATTTCAGAATATCAAAGATGTTCAACCACACCTTTGGAGAAATATTTGAGAGGGACACACCTAGGAGGTCAAGGCCCTCAAGATCAGCCTCTCAGTTTAGGCCTTCATACAATGAAGATCTCATTGCACCACGCTTTGGTAATGAAGGAGATGAGGGGGATGCTCACCCATCTACTTTTCCTTGTTATACCTTTTTGCAAGCTGCGGGGATCCTCGATGAATTCTTACTACTGATTCAGAGGGTCGGTTTGACCTCATACATGGAAGATGAGAGTGGGCAATATGCCCGTACTCACCAAAACTTTCATTGAGAGTTTCATTTTCACTAACACCCCCTATCAGTCAACTGTTTCTTTCAGAATTTATAATCTGCCTATTACCATGTCGTTGGAAAGATTTTGCAGCATTATAGGTATAGGCATGAAGGGGGCCGTGAAGAAGATCCAAGGGCGATCCACTGATTTGCTGGAGCTCTATCGAAGTGTGACAAATGACGATGACCACGTAGCTCAGCGCGGGAAGATAAGAAACATCCAACTCCCAGCTCTTAGATACTTTGCTTATTATCTTTCTACTAGCATTCTTGGTAGGGAGAACACAAGTAATATCTCCAATTATCATTTAGCCTTCCTTGCTGCTGCACTTAATAATGATACCCGGTACAATCTTGGCTCTCTCATTGCTCGCCGCCTAGCTGCTCGGGGACCTATTTATGGGGGCATTATTGCTTCACGTATGGTTACTATGTTAGAACTTTCTATGGATCCTAATGATACTATATTGGCACCACAAAGGCTTGATCTTGCTGCCATGAAAACACATCACTTGGTCACTGCTGACTCTGATACGGACAGTTTAGTATACAGGATGTTGTTTACTGACGAGGATGAAAGGGAGATTCCTTTGCCACAGTCTACTTTGTTCAGTGTTCACGGGAGGCCTGGTCGCATTCCAAGGAGGAGGTGGACGAGCACCTCCGTGATGACCCACAAGTATAGGGGGTGTATTGCAGTATTTTCGATAAGTAAGAGTGTCAAACCCAACGAGGAGCAGAAGGTGCTGGCTAGTGGTATGGATCAGGAATTCTCTGCAAATACTTAGCAAACAGATTTTTAGGGGTTTTTGATAAAGCAAGTAAACAAAGTACGAGTAAATAAAAGACAGTAGGAGTAAATGCAGCAAGTGGCCCAATCCTTTATGCAGCAAAGGACAAGCCGGTTGTATTACTTAAGATGACCAAACGTTCTCGAGGACACATGGGAAGACTGTCAAGTGCTTTCGCTTCATATAGTCGATTAGTCTTCTCTAGCTTGCTAAGTGTTGTGTGGGTGAACCTGTGCTAATGTACCGCCCCATCCAAGACTAATACATACTTGTGATTATACCCCTTGCAAACATCTGTAAGTACAAGAAAGTAATTAAGGTAGAAACCTAACCACAGCTTTAAACTCTAAGACCCTTACATCCCTTGTGCAATGGTTTCCCAACGGGGGTTCAGGTTTCTGTCACTCCGGCAACCCCTACGATTAGTAGCCAAATACACAATGCATTCCCCTAGGCCCATATAGGTGAAGTGTCATGTAGTCGACGTTCACATGACACCACTAGAAGAAGTACACCACAACTTAAATAACAATCTATTGAATCTTTCTCAACGCAACTCCACTACTAACAACAAGACTTCTCCCATCTCCTCAAGAAAAAAAAGGAACTACTCACAAGACATCATATGGATCATGATCAGAGATGGAATAATGATGTATAACAATTTGAACATAAACAATAATTCAATGGTTCACTCAATAACATCAACTACAAAGAGTAATCAACACCAGGAAAGTTTCCCCTATGAACTAATGCAAGATTCAACACAATTGTTACAGCATTATGGAGATGGTGATGAGGGTGCTGATGGTGATGATGGTGGTGATGATGATGATGATGATCCCGATGAATTCCAGCTTGATGGTGGTGTTGATGGCGACGATCTCCCCTCTCCGGGAAGGAATTCCCCCGGCAGAAATCTGTCTGCCGGAGAGATCTTTCTCTCTCGGTGTTTTCCGCCCCACAGAGGTGGCGGAATCTTTCTGTGGTTGCTCCCCGAGTCTTAGGGTTTCGGGAGGATGATATACGCCAGAGGGGAGACGCTGGAGTGGGCCAGGGTGGCCACACCACCTCCTGCCGCGGCCTAGGCCTACCCGCGCCATGGGGTGGTGTGGGCCCCCTGTGGCCCATCTCCACTCCATCTTCTGGCATCCTTAGTCTTCTGGAAAAATAGGATTTTCCGTATATTTTCCCGGATTTTCTGATCTTCGCAAATTTTGCCTCCAAACAGCACATTTTCCATTAGAATCCTGACTGCAGCGGTCCATGCTCCAAAAGTCATCAACCATGCAAAAATAGATGAAATAACATAAGTATCACCTCTCAATATGAAATATATCAATGAATAATAGTGAATTAACACATAGAATAGTGATGCAAAATGGACGTATCAACTCCACCCAAGCTTAGACTTCGCTTGTCCTCAAGCGAAACTGATCTCAATAAACATGGCCTCAGGTTTATGGAGTGAAGAGTCGATAAAAGAATACGGACAAGAAGCATCACATTCATCAAAAGCATAGATCATAATAGAAGACAACTCACTATTATATAACTCAACTTGTAATAGGTAAAGGAAACACAATAAAGATACATAGGTGAATCATAATTGGTAATGGCAAACTTAGCTCTTGGTCGAAGAATAGTTGATAATTTGCTGGAGTTCACAAATAGCTGGTTTTCAATGAAAGCTTTCAAAGTAGTAAACATCAAGATAAGAGCAATGTGCAAAACAAGGAACATAAGAAACATGATTGAATAAATCATCATATGAATGAAACACATCAACTCAAAATACTTGCTGAGATAGAAGGGAGTAGGTTTACTGACTCAACTACAAAGTAAAAGAAAGGTCCCTTCACAGAGGGAAGCAGGGATTGCAAGTCTCATAAAGAGCTCCCACAAATTATGATACTTACTAGCTTTCAGCTCTCATTGCCCCTATCATAGGCATCTTTAGGTGATTAAGGTTAAAGTGACACAACTAAGAGGATATGCTTGACAAGTTATAAGTTGAAATCTCATGCCCCTTACTTATGAGTACCGATCCTCATGCTACTCAACTTCAGTCACGAGCAAGCTCTTGTCATTGTAAATACATGTCTATCATTGAGAACCGCCAACGGGGTACCCCTTGCACATGACACAGGAGCTATCCCATAATCAAAATGACAAGGCAAGCAGACAGTGAGCATCTCAGCGATCTTTTTATTTGCTATTTGCATAGGTTTTTATTAAGGATGCTTCATAGAATGCTCACTATAGTTACGCTGCAAGTTTCCACCATGATTAGGCATGGCTTAGGCTAGCGGCCCAGGCGTTTCTCTAACACACATATAAACTCCATGATCTTACAAGTTCCACTTTTATTTCACACCGCCGGGATCCATAAGCAAAAGAACATGATATCAACTAGGTACAAGTACCAATGAAGTGTTGAAAGTGTTCCCCATGATACATGGTTCGGCTAACTTCAACTCATAAAGCGCAAGCATATACGCAACAAAGAAGGACCCAATGGTTCAAGTTTATTAAAACCAAGAAAGTAAAGTGTGCCATCAAGTTCATGAGAGCTTTAATCACTAATTTTCACATAACAAGTTTAATTTGGGAGGTAGATAAAACAAGAATTTACTTGGAATAGCAATAATGCTACTAGGTGGGTATGGTGGACACAAATGGCAAAGGTTTTGGTTTAAAGGAGGTGGATGCATGAGAAGAATACCCTCTCAGTATAGGTTTTTGGCTAGCAAGGCTGGGTAGCAAGTATAAGATTTGAAGGAAACAACCAAACATACAAGTGATAAAGACAAACATGCAACATTCCTTGGAAGCACAAAATATCTTAACTAGAGAATACTAGACTTATGAGCAACTCAAGAAAGAAAGATGATGATTTTTTTCTCTAGAGTACTTCTATCTTTTTCATTCAACTCTCAAAAATAGTGTTGCTACTGACCAAGCCAGGTTTGCCAAAACCAACTAAATTAACTCAATGATCCCAAAGTGATACCGATATTAACAACAAGCTCAATCATATAACCATGAATTGAAAACTAATATAAGCTATGCAAAAGAGTAAATGATAGAACTTCTCATTAATATTCCATAACGGCAACTCACACCAAGGGATACATATCTAACGAGAGACGGGACACTTCCAAAATACAAACCATACTACATAATAACTCCTCTATTCATGATATGACTCTACTAATAAGGTAAAAAGATAGAAGATAGTGATATGATATCGCGGCATTCCACCAAGCTTGAAACAAACCAAGGGGATGCCAAACCTGATGACGAATTACTCATTTGGTGGTGGTGGTATCTTCTCATCTTCGTCCGTCTTCCAGGGTAAAGGCTTCCCATCAACAAAAGACATCATGGTTTCTAACATCCTGAAACTTGCAGCAGCACTTATGCGTTTAAATCTAGCCTCATACTCACAGTTTTGATTTTGAACGTCATAGAACTGTGCTTGCAGTTTGTTGGTTGTTTGGCGGAGTGAGAGGACTTCGTCTTTGAGTTCAGCAGTCTCCTTTTCGTGCTCGATGATGAGTTCGGAACAAATCATATGGATGATATCCACTTCGCGCTCCGCCATCTTCTTGTACCTAAAGACTTCTTGCTCCAGTGCTTCCATCCTGTCCTCCAGACTTCCTTCACCTTTAGGGCCTTGAACCTCTTTAATCCGGACCTCCCCACCTTCGAGCAACAACTCCTTGGGATGAATCTTCAATTCTCTCATGTATGGGTTGATGATATCTTCCAAGGAATCTACCTTAACTGATCCAGTGGAAGACACTGAGGCTACAAATCTGAGATTTTACCTGGCAGAAACAGATCGAAACAAAAACACGACGAAAACATGATATACGGACCTCGGGGGATCCGGGGGGGTTATATATTACGGAGTTTCGTATCAAAAGGAAGGTACTGGGTGAAAATGGGTCGGAGGCGGAGTCTGGGGTGGCCTCACCACCTGGTGGCGTGACCAGGGGTGGGCCCGTGCCACAGGGTGGTGTGGGCTACCCCGACTCCGGTTCCATCCCTTTTTCGCTTCGTAACTTTCCTTATTGACTGAAAACTGCAAAAATATAGTTGGATTGTATTTTCGTGGAACTTTTCTTACCAGAACTGTTACTTATTTGAAAACAGACTCTGTAGGTCTCTGAATTTGGTCCTCGATGAATTTCTCCGGAGTTATAACTTGAAAGGCATCAACATCTTAATTGTAAGAATCTCCAGCAATATAGTGTTTGAGTCGTTGTCCATTCACTACTTGTGTAGTATTATCTTTTAGAGAAGAAATTTTTATTGCTCCTGAACGGTATACTTCTTCAATGATGAAAGGTCCTTCCCATTTTGATAGTAGCTTACCTGTAAAAAATCTGAGACGAGACCTATACAATATAACTTTCTCACCAACATGAAATTCTCTCTTAAGTATTCGCTTGCCATGCCATCTTTTAACTTTTTCCTTAAAGAGCCTAGCATTCTCATAGGCTTCACTCCTCCATTCATCTAAAGAACTTAAGTCAAATAATCTTTTCTCACCAGCGAGCTTACAATCTCTATTTAGTTCTTTCACTGCCCAGTAAGCTTTGTGTTCTAATTCTAAGGGTAGGTGACAAGCTTTCCCATAAACCATTTTATAAGGAGACATCCCCATAGGATTTTTGTAAGCAGTTCTATAAGCCCATAAAGCATCGTTCAACTTTTTAGCCCAGTTTTTTCTAGATCTATTAATAGTCTTTTACAAGATCGATTTAATTTCTCTATTTGATAACTCTACTTGCTCGCTAGTTTGGGGGTGATAGGCTGAAGCAATTCTATGATTAACATCATATTTAGCAAGGGTCTTTCTAAAACCACCATGAATGAAATGAGAACCCCCATCAGTCATGAGATACCTAGGCACTCCAAACCTAGGAAAGATAACATCTTTAAGCATTTTTAGAGAGGTCTCCCCGTCAGCACTCTTTGTAGGAATGGCTTCTACCCACTTAGTAACATAATCAACGGCAACAAGAATATGAGTGTACCCTTTCGAAGGAGGGAAAGGACCCATAAAATCGAATCCCCAACAATCAAAAGGTTCAATAACTAGAGAGTAGTTCATAGGCATTTCATTGCGTCTAGAAATATTACCAACACGCTGACATTCATCACAAGATAAAACAAATTTTCTTGCATCTATAAAAAGGGTAGGCCAGTAGAAACCTGATTGTAGTACCTTTTGCGCAGTTCTATCTCCTGCATGATGTCCTCCATAGGCACTACCATGACATTTACGCAATATCTCCTTTTGTTCATATTCTGGAACACATCTTCGCATAATACCATCCACTCCTTCTTTGTATAAGTGTGGGTCATACCAAAAATAATGCCTCAAATCATAGAAGAACTTTCTTCTTTGCTGATCTATAAAAGTTGGAGGCAAAGACTTGGAGACAATAAAGTTAGCATAATCAGCATACCTAGGGCTTCCTCGCGAGCTCAACCCTACTGCAACTAACTGTTCATTTGGGAAACTATCATTAACATGCATAGGGTCAAAAGAGATGTTTTCCAAATGAGATAAATTATCAGCTACAGGGTTTTTAGCACCCTTCCTATCTACTATATGTAGATCAAACTCTTGTAAAAGAAGTACCCATCTAATAATCCTAGGCTTAGCATCCTTCTTCATCATAAGATATTTAATAGCAGCATGATCAGTATGAATGGTTACTTTTGAGTCCACAATATAGGGCCTAAACTTATCACAGGCAAAAACAACAGCTAGAAATTCCTTTTCAGTAGTGGCATAATTCCTTTGAGCAGCGTCTAAAGTCTTACTAGCATAATGGATAACGTTTAACTTTTTATCAATACGTTGCCCAAGGACAGCCCCTACAGCAAAATCACTAGCATCACACATTATTTCAAAGGGTAAACTCCAATCAGGTGGTTGAACAATATGGGTTGTAGTTAAAGCCTTATTAAGAGTTTCAAAAGCTTCCCTACAATCATCATCAAAAACGAAGGGTACATCTTTTTGAAGAAGATTAGTGAGAGGTTTTGATATCCTAGAGAAGTCTTTAATAAACCTCCTATAGAAACCAGCATGACCAAGGATACTACGAATACCTTTGATGTCTCTTGGACATGGCATCTTCTCAATTGCCTCAACCTTAGCTCTATCAACTTCTATGCCTCTTTCATAAACTTTATGCCCAAGAACAACTTCATTAACCATGAAGTGGCATTTCTCCCAATTAAGAACAAGATTAGTTTCTTCACATCTCTGAAAAACTTTATCAAGGTTGTGTAGATAATTATCAAAAGAAGTTCCATACACAGAAAATTCATCCATGAACACTTCTACAATTTCCTCACAAAAACCATGAAAGATAGCAGACATGCACCTTTGGAAAGTAGAAGGAGCATTACATAAACCAAAAGGCATACGTCTATAAGCATAAGTTCCATAAGGACAAGTAAAAGTAGTTTTTTCTTGATCTTGTTGTTTAAGAACAATTTGAGAGAAACCAGAATAACCATCAAGAAAACAAAAATGGGTCTTTTTAACCTTTCTAACATTTGATCAATAAAAGGAAGCGGGTAGTGATCTTTCTTAGTAACTTTATTGACTTTCCTAAAATCGATGCACATCCTATAGCCTACCACTATTCTTTGAGGAATAAGCTCATCATTATCATTAGGGACAACGGTAATACCTCCCTTTTTAGGAACACAATGAACAGGACTAACCCATTCACTATCAGCAATAGGGTAAATAATACCAGCATCAAGGAGTTTCAATACCTTATTCCTTACCACTTCCTTCATCTTAGGATTTAAACGTTGTTGGTGTTCCACTACTGGCTTCGCATCTGGTTCTATGTTGATAGAGTGTTGACATATAGTGGGTGAAATCCCTTTTAAATCATCTAGAGTATAGCCCATAGCTCCTCGGTGTTTCTTCAAAACCTCCAACAGCCTTTCTTCTTCCTTTCCTGAAAGTTTAGAGCTAATAATAATAGGATATATCTTTTTATCATCAATATAAGCATATTTAAGATCATCGGGGAGAGGTTTTAGATCGAAGACCGGATCCTTTTTAGGTGGCAACATGGTACCCAAGTCTTCTATAGGCAAGTCATGCTTAAGCAACCTGGGTTGACGACGGAGGATCTCGTCAATCTCATTCCTTTCTTCCATGAAGATCTCACTTTTGTGATCTTCCATAAATTACTGCAAAGCATTATTAGGAGCAAGAGGGATAGAAGCAAGTTGTTCAACTCTAAAATCCTCATTATGGGTTTCCTCTTTGCAAGGTTCTTTAGTAAATTTCGAAAAATTAAACTCATAAGATTCCCCGTCAAACTTAGTCAAGATTTTCTCCCTCTTGCAATCAATAATAGCTCCACAAGTACTCAAGAAAGGTCTACCAAAAATGATAGGATAAGTTTTACTAGCAGCTGAACCAAGTACTAGAAAATCAGCAAGATACTTGATCTTACCACAAAGGACTTCCACGTCTTGTACGATACCAATTGCAGAGATGGTCTCTCTATTAGCAAGGTGAATAACCACATCAATTTCTTCCAACTCGCAGGGACTAATTTCATGCATAATTTCTCTGTAAAGCTCATAAGGAATAGCACTAGAACTTGCACCAATATGACATAAACCATAATAGCAATGATCACCAATTCTAACAGAAAGCACAGGAACACTAGCCTTTTTAGTTCTATTAGGATGTGAAACAATATTAGAAGCATCCTCACAGAAGACTATGTGCCCATCTTCTACGCTTTTAGTGACAAGGTCTTTCACAATTGCTACAACAGGTTCAATGTTTATTTGTTCATCGGGTTTTACAGTTCTCTTTTCACTTTTAGTGATTACATTAGTTATCATAGGATGATCCTTTACCTTATCTGGGAAGGGAATCTTCTCGATATAAGGTTCAGGTAAGATATGATCAATAATGCAACACTTAGTGCTCCCAACAGGAACACGGTCAACAATATCTTTATAAGGTGCATGGTACTTATTCCATCCCCTTTTTGGAATTTCAATATAAGAAGCAAAAGCTCTAAAGCAATTCGTAATAACTTGCAAATCAAGACCATAAGCATTACTAATATTTTGAAAGTCATCAGTTCCCATAAAAGATTCAATGCATTCATAATCATAATTTATACCTAACTTTCTACCTTTGTCATTCTCCCAAGCTTCAGCATTGTCTTGAATACGGTCCAGAAGATCCCATTTAGCTTCTTCTTCCATGAGAGTGAATGATCCAGCACAAGAAGCATCCAATAAATCCTTGTCATGTAGAGGAAGCCTTGCATAAAAGTTGTTGATAATAATATTGTTGGGGAGCTCATGAATGGGACATTTGAGCATTAGTAACTTCAATCTCCCCCAAGCTTGAGCTGTACTCTCTCCATCAAGAGGCCAAACGTTGTATATTTGATTTCGATCTTTATGAATCTCACTAGGAGGATAAAACTTTGAATAAAAGAGAGGCACTACTTCCTCCCATTCCAGAGCTTGACCATTCTTCAGCAGCTTATACCATTCCTTAGCTCTTCCTTTCAGTGATAATGAGAATAACTTCTTCTTAACTTGATCTGTAGTAATAACTGCACACTTGAACAACCCGCATAATTCGTGTATAAAGAGTAAATGATCACCGGGATGGACAGTTCCATCCCCAACATAGTAGTTATCCATAACACGATCAATAATTCTTGTAGGTATTTTGAAAACATCATTCTCAGCAGGTAGTGGCTTATCTACTACCTTAGTAGTGGAAGTAGCATTGCCAAATAAGAAACTCAGCGAATTATCCATAACGAAAATAAAGCAACTAACAAAAGTAAACAATACTCACAGTAGAAGTTTCCTTTACCAGTTCCACTCTCCAATAGCGCTTCACTCCCTGGAAACGGCGCCAGAAAATAGTCTTGATGACCCACAAGTATAGGGGGTGTATCGCAGTATTTTCGATAAGTAAGAGTGTCGAACCCAACGAGGAGCAGAAGGTGCTGGCTAGTGGTATGGATCAGGAATTCTCTGCAAATACTTAGCAAACAGATTTTTAGGGGTTTTTGATAAAGCAAGTAAACAAAGTACGAGTAAATAAAAGACAGTAGGAGTAAATGCAGCAAGTGGCCCAATCCTTTATGCAGCAAAGGACAAGCCGGTTGTATTACTTAAGATGACCAAACGTTCTCGAGGACACATGGGAAGACTGTCAAGTGCTTTCGCTTCATATAGTCGATTAGTCTTCTCTAGCTTGCTAAGTGTTGTGTGGGTGAACCTGTGCTAATGTACCGCCCCATCCAAGACTAATACATACTTGTGATTATACCCCTTGCAAACATCTGTAAGTACAAGAAAGTAATTAAGGTAGAAACCTAACCACAGCTTTAAACTCTAAGACCCTTACATCCCTTGTGCAATGGTTTCCCAACGGGGGTTCAGGTTTCTGTCACTCCGGCAACCCCTACGATTAGTAGCCAAATACACAATGCATTCCCCTAGGCCCATATAGGTGAAGTGTCATGTAGTCGACGTTCACATGACACCACTAGAAGAAGTACACCACAACTTAAATAACAATCTATTGAATCTTTCTCAACGCAACTCCACTACTAACAACAAGACTTCTCCCATCTCCTCAAGAAAAAAAAGGAACTACTCACAAGACATCATATGGATCATGATCAGAGATGGAATAATGATGTATAACAATTTGAACATAAACAATAATTCAATGGTTCACTCAATAACATCAACTACAAAGAGTAATCAACACCAGGAAAGTTTCCCCTATGAACTAATGCAAGATTCAACACAATTGTTACAGCATTATGGAGATGGTGATGAGGGTGCTGATGGTGATGATGGTGGTGATGATGATGATGATGATCCCGATGAATTCCAGCTTGATGGTGGTGTTGATGGCGACGATCTCCCCTCTCCGGGAAGGAATTCCCCCGGCAGAAATCTGTCTGCCGGAGAGATCTTTCTCTCTCGGTGTTTTCCGCCCCACAGAGGTGGCGGAATCTTTCTGTGGTCGCTCCCCGAGTCTTAGGGTTTCGGGAGGATGATATACGCCAGAGGGGAGAGGCTGGAGTGGGCCAGGGTGGCCACACCACCTCCTGGCGCGGCCTAGGCCTGCCTGCGCCATGGGGTGGTGTGGGCCCCTTGTGGCCCATCTCCACTCCATCTTCTGACATCCTTAGTCCTGGAAAAATAGGATTTTCCGTATATTTTCCTGGATTTTCTGATTTTCGCGAATTTTGCCTCCAAACAGCACATTTTCCATCATAATCCTGACTGCAGCGGTCCATGCTCCAAAAGTCATCAACCATGCAAAAATAGATGAAATAACATAAGTATCACCTCTCAATGTGAAATATATCAATGAATAATAGTGAATTAAGACATAGAATAGTGATGCAAAATGGACGTATCACTCCGCTTGCTTGGTTTCCACAGGAAGTACCAGGAGGATGTGCCTTCTTACGACTACTCTGCGCACTACGGTGGGGCGTCCTCGAGCTCGTACCAAGATGAGGGTACCCCCTCGCCATACTACGGAGGCGCTCCATCTTGGCCAGCTTGGGATTGATACCCACTTAGGCCAAAAGCCTAAGCTTGGGGGGAGGTACACCGACATCACACTCATCTCCATATCATGTTTAGTCGGTACTTTGTATATCCATGCTTCGTTCTCTTTTTAGTTTTCGTTCTTTCTTTGCTTTTGTTTTCTAAAACACAAAAAGACCAAAAATATTTTCATTGTTTATCTTTGTTTGCTTCTTCTTCTTTTTGCCTTGGTTTGCTGTTTCCTTTTTGTTTTGTTTGAACTATTCAAAAAACCCAAAAATATTTTGCTTTGCTTGTTTTTCCTTTTTGTTCTTTCCTTTAAAAATTAAAAACACCAAAACTATTTATTGTTCTTCTTTGGTTTTGTGAAGTTTGTTGCAGGGTTCAGCAGTCCTCAGTGGAATGTGGTTTCATGTTATTATTCAAGCCACACAAGTGAGGGGCAATAATGAGGATTAATGACAACTTGAGGTGTGGTAAGAGGCTGGTAACAAACTCTATTTATTTTCATTTTTGTACATATACTCATCATTGTGGGCATGCTTAGTCTGTTCATGTAGGGTGTATGTTATTTATGGATGCTTAGTAGTTCTTGCTTTCTTATGATTAACTCCAGCTTGCTAATAGTTTTTAGCATGTCGTATGAATGTTTTCTTGCATTGCTCTATTCATAACTTGGTATGACACTGTGGTATCCTCCTCTGAATGTTTCACTTGAATTGACTTGGCACATGCTTATGCACGCATATGACTGAAACAATAATCAGTTAAGCCTCGATGAATTATTTTGCATCAGGGGTCTTGAATCACTTTCATGCCATGATTAGTCCAGTTTTGTTGCAAGCATGATTATGACAGTTATTGCTCTCTCGTTTGTCGCTCCCATACTATTGCTAGCCTTCACTTGCACTGAGTATAAGCTTTACTCGTGTTTCCAACTCCTTAAAACCAATATTGCCAAAAGTGTCCACCATACCTACCTATTAGCATCATTTGCTATTCCGTGCATGTTCCGCATGCCTTGTTTTCTTCCGAATAAAATGTTTCCTTGTTATGAGAAAGTTAGTTAGTAAAGCTCTCACGAACTTGATGGCACACTTTACTTTCTTGCACTTAATAATCTTGAACCATTGCGTCCATCTTTGTTGCGTATATGCTTGCGCTTTATAAGTTGAAGTTAGCAGAACCATGTATCATGGGGAATGCTTTCAACATTGCACTGGTACTTTGTACCCTGTTGATATCATGATTCTTTTGCTTGTGGATCTCGACAGTGTGAAATAAAAGGGGAACTTGTAAGATCATGGAGTTTGTATATGTGTTAGAGAAACGCCTGGGCCGCTAGCCTAAGCCATGCCTAATCATGGTGGAAACTTGCAGCATAACCATAATGAGCATTCTATGAAGCATCCTCAATAAAAACCTATGCAAATAGCAAATAAAAAGATCGCTGAGATGCTCATTGTCTGCTTGCCTTGTCATTTTGATTATGGGATAGCTCTTGTATCATGTGCAAGGGGTACCCAGTTGGCGGTTCTCTATGATACATATATACTTACAATGATAAGAGCTTACTTGTGACTGAAGTTGAGTAGCATGAGGTTCGGTACTCGTAAGTAAGGGGCATGAGATTTTAACTTATAACTTGTCAAGCATATCCTCTTAGTTGTGTCACATTAACCTTAACCATTTAAAGATGCTTATGATAGGGGCAATGAGAGCTCAAAGCTAATGAGTACCATACTTTCAGCATTTGGAAGCCTTTCAAACTTTTCAAAACCTTTTCATTTCCTTGTTGAGTCACCACCTATTCTATGAGCACTTTCCTAAGAGCATAGTTGTCATTCTTAGTGTAATGTGCTTGTCTCAAAACTTGATTAATTGTGTTATGACTTTGATGCTTATATCTTTGATATCTTTACTTCTAGTCTTCACTTGAACTTCAGAGGTGCCTTGGCATTTATGTTTGCTCTACAATCAAAGGCCAGCGAGATACCACTCTATCATACCTTGTTATGAGCATTGCAATGTTGCTTATGTTTATGTTTCATGCTACTTATTATTTTTGAGTTGGAATCTCTTCATAGCTTGCAATGACTATTAAGTAAACTTAGTTGCTTATTACTTATTATGAATTGCCTGAGTAGTTGATCATATGCTGAGAATATATACATCTTATGAAGAAAATGTGTTCGTGAAAGTTTCTTTTATCGCACTCAGTTTTCAACTGAATTGCTTAAGGACAAGCAATAAGCTAAGCTTGGGGGGAGTTGATACGTCCAAAACGTATCTACTTTCCCGAACACTTTTGCTATTGTTTTTCCTCTAAACTTGTGTGATTTGGATACAACTAACACAGACTGATGCTGTTTTCAGTAGAATTACCTTGGTGTCTAGTTTTTGTGCAGAAAATCAACTATCAGGAAAAATCCCAGAAAATATGCCAAAAATCCTATTTCACCAGAAGACTCACGGAGCCAGAAGACGAGACGGAGTAGGGCCACAAGGGGCCCACACCACCTGGTCGCGCGGGCCAGGCCAGGCCGTGCCTGGGGGTGGTGTGGCCGCCTCGGCTGCCCCCTCGGCCTCCCTCTTTGCCTATAAGTTGCCTCTTAACCTAAAAATCAGGGGGAGTTTGACGTTTTTCCAGAAAGAGTTCTGCTGCACCGCCACCACCAGATTCCGCGATTCGGAACCAGACACTCCGTTCTGGCACCCTGCTAGGATGGAAAATTGGAGGAGATCATCGCCATCATCATCACCATCTCTTCTCCATCGACCATCCATGTTTCCCCCATCTATGAGTGAGTAATCCCCCGTTGTAGGCTATGGGGATGGTAGGGATTGGATGAGATCGTTCATGTAATGGCATCAGATTGTTAGGGCATGGTGCCTAGTATCTATTATTAGTGCTTTTGGACTTTGTTACAACTTGTTATGCTTAATGCTTGTCACTAGGGCCCGAGTGCCATGATTTTAGATATGAACATGTTATTGATTCATTATGATAGTATTTTTTATGGCCTTACCTGCAAGTTGTATACACATGTTCTTGTCCAGAACCAAATGCCCTGAAGTGACAGCAATCGGGATAACCAGAGGGAATGGCTTTGATGTGAGGATCACATGTGTTCATGGAGTGTTAATGCTTTGCTCCGGTGCTCTATTAAAAGGAGCACCTTAATTGCCAGTAGTTCTCTTGAGGCCCCGCTACAAACGGGCTGGTAGGACAAAAGATGTTGTGCAAGTTCTCATTGCGAGCACACATGACTATATATGGAACACATGCCTATGATTATTTAGTACTTGGATGCTTTATCTTATTTATCTGCAAATGCCCTATGTCTTGATTGCCATATGAATTTTCTTGTCCATGCAATGCCCGTCCATCCATCCCTATGCCTACCGCGCTTTAATCCTACTGTTTACTGCAATTGTTACTACTATCTTTACTTTTACTATTGCCATTACTTTACTATTGCTACTACAAAACTGTTGCTACTGATAAACTGTTGTGAGCAAGATTGTTTCCAGGTGCAACTGAATTGACAACTCAGTTGTTAAGGCTTATAAATATTCTTTGGCTCCCCTTGTGTCGAATCAATAAATTGGGTTTCACTTCCCTCGAAAATACTGTGATACACCCCCTATACTTGTGGGTCATCACTTACACATAAAGGAATGATAAAGATCATATCACGATGCACATGATAGTGATCAAGTGCAAGAACCATATCATTTCACTTTATGCATATGATGTTTGTTTGCATCTTATATTGCTTGTATGGCGCTTTAGTAGCATTATGATATGATCCCTCATTTAGATATCAAGATAAAATGTGTATTCCTTAAGTATACACTGTTAAGAAAGTTTGTCGTTTCAAGACACCACGTGATCATCGGGTGTTTGTGACTCTACACTTTCATACAACGGGTGTAAGATAGTTTTACACACGCGAGTACTAAGGTTTTCAGTTAGTGAGCCTAGCATGTACAAACATGGCCTCATAACATGGACCGAAAGGTTAAGCATGAATCATATGTTAGATATGATGCCCATATAGATGCTTGCCCTTGAAGCTACACCGACTCACGTGATGATCGGACTTGGTGTAGTGGATTTGGTTCATGTAATCACCAAAACAACTCGAGGGATGTTGGTTTTGAGTGGGAGTTCATTTGTAATTTGGATTAGTCGAACTCAATTTATCATAAACTAAAACCAAAGTGAATTTGCATAGTTTATTGTAGTCATTGGCATCTGTTTACTACCTTGGGCTTAGTTTTAATTGAGAAAATAGAACTATAGAATTCTGGATATTTACTTTACGAACTGGTATCGTATTATTTTGAGTGTCAATTTAAAGTTCAGAAGTCCTATTGCAAACTTTCAGCAAACTCACTTTGCTCCATGAAGTTTAATAAGTAGTATTAAATCAAGAGTAACAATTCAAGTGTTAGTATCTAAAGTATCATGTTTGCCTCCATGATTCTTGATATTCAAAAGTTGTTTTAATATCAAGGTTATCAAGGAGTTGAAAGAATTGTTTCAGAAACTATCATGTGTGGAAGATATTGTGATATCTGAAACAATGTTTATGGTTGCAATATGATAGAGTGTAATTTGGCAAAATACATGTTCTCATATTGTATGAGAATTTGCGAAGGTTGGAGACGCTAGACGTCCTAATCTCCCAAAAAGGTTTTGGGAACTGACATTATACTCATAATTTGTCCTTATAGGCTATAGTAGCTTGATCATGAAAGTTTTCATGATAAGGATGAATAGAAGATGTAGGTAAAGTGTTTACTACATTAAAAGATTACTAAAGAATAGTTTTTTGAAAGAACACCAAACATTTGATGATGGTGATCAACTTCAAAGTGCAAGTCCAAAGGTATTAGTATTTGACTATACATGCTTTGGACTATGTGTCATGTGTATGGCGCCACTATTGATGTTGATAGATTCTTTTAAAGAATAAGGAAATGCTGAAAGAGAATCTATAAAATATTTGGCAGAAAAGAGAATGGCTTGAAATGACCAGCTTAGGTAATATAGAAGATATACATGTTATGGTTGTATTCTTTGTTTGTTAAACAATGTGGTTCTTGGGTATTGGATACCGAATTGGTTGGTATGAAATGTCCTACAAAACGACACAATGCATGAACTACAATGGCCTAAGTAACTAGCAAGAGAATATGTGATGATGTTCATCGAAAACAAATAAAATGTTATTATGCTTCTCATTGGCATCAAAGCTTACCTTCAAGATTTGTATAAATAATTGTTATTTTGTTATGGTATTATGAGAACAATGGTTGTTCAAATAATGAAGATGGATGAACTTTTACAAGTCTAGTTGGAGAAATCACGTCCACAAAAACTAATGCTAAAATGTCACAAGACAAATGATTGAAAGATCACTTACGAAGTGACATCGCCATTTAAATTACATTGGAAAGAAAACATGAAGAAACTCCATGTTGATGGATTTTTGGAGTCTTTGATTTTGATCAATTGACGCTTGTGAGACTTTCCTCGAGATAATTGAAACTCCGTTCATAGGCCAAAGAGGAATGGATGACTAACTTATTGGAAATTGTGCATGTTGATGTATATAGTCCATTATGTGTAGCCATTTGTGGTGGATCTTTCAGCTTCATATGCTTTCTCTGGAAATTTGAGTGAATATATATGTATATTTACTTAATAAGGAAGAAGTATGAAACATTTGAAAATTGTTCAAATACATTCAAGATGAAGTGGAAAATCATTGTAACAAGAAAATAAAGAATTTATGATTCGATCATAAAGGAAGATATTTGAGTTAGATGTTTAGAAAAACACCTAAGATTTGAGGAATTGTTCCATGTATTTGTGTTTCCCGATAAACCATAGTAGTATGGAATGTTCGAGAGATGAAATCAAACCTTGTTTGACATGGTAAGATCAAAAGTGTCATTTATAAAACTGCCATTATATTTTAAGGATTAAATCTTTAGAGACTACCGCTTTTTCACTGAAAAGAGCACCATCATGATTCATTGAAATGACACTATAAGGGTTATGGTTTGGGATAAAACCCGAGTTGTCTTTTCTTAAATTTTGGTGTGCTATGCATAAGTAAAATGTTTGCAACCAAAGTCGGATAAGCACATCTTTGTAGGTTATCCCAAAGAAGTAGTTGGGTATTCCTCCATAACACCGAGGATAAAAGAGTTTTTCGCTTGGAACGTCAAGTTTCTTGAGAAGGAATTTTTCGCGAAAAGTTAAGCGGGAAAAATTGATAAGGTTATTGAACCTTAGCTATATGTGTTAAGTAGCACAACGCCGAAAAGTGTCCCGGTGGCGGCTACAATGCTCATGACTCCTGTGATTACAAAGGTTGTGATCTTGGAGATTAGAATTCCTATTTGAACCGTATGCGTCCGATAACAATCAAATAGCGAGATTTGATAAACAAGTCGTTATTGTTTTGACAATGATGAACCGACTGCATGCAAAGAAGCGATAATGGGCCCCGACTCCATAAAATGACTAGAAGTCATAAAATCCATGATAGTATCCATACACGAGAAATCAAGTTTCTGAACTTAGAAGACCCTCCGAAAAGGCATGAAGTCTATTGTTTGTATTTAGATCTATAAATAAATAGACATGGATGTTTGACATCTATGAAATAGTCGACATGTCGGAAAGGAGTTTACGACAATGTTCAAGGAGTTGACTACGACAAGGTTTGATCTTTCGTAGCGATATTTAGTCTTGACGGATTAATATAGCAACCACTACATATAATTTGGTATATGGTAGTTGAACAAACAAAACAAAGTTCTTCTAAAAGAATGCTTACCTAGGATGTGTACATGACACGGTCCGAAGGGTTTTGTTAATTCAAAGGATGCTGAAAGGGCATGCAAACTTCAATGGTTGAAGTAAGCATAAGCGAGTTGGAATCTTCACCATGGTGAAACTGTTAAAATGTTTAATTTCATCAGAGACGATGAAGACGCTTGCATTTTCAAAAAATTAAGTGGGAGCGCTGAGACAAATTTCCAATACATTATGTAGGGAACATGTTGTTGATTGGAAAGGATGTATCTTTTATTGACACGGGTTAAGAATTTCATTAAAATTATATTTCGATGAAAGACTTGGACAAATCGGAATATTTGACATCAATGTCTATATGGATAGATTGAGGCGCTAATATGGTTGTGCCAGATGTACATATATGAGCTATTGAATGAGTTCAATATGGAAATGACAAGAAAGGTTCTTGCTGCATGGAAAGGTTGAATCAAGATTCAAGTGTATTGACACTTGGTAAGTGAAACGAGATTCAAGTGTTTTGACACTTGGTGAGTGAAATCACATGAATATTTTGATCAATAATATATACGATGATATATACATATCCAGATATGTCCTATGCTCAAAATGTTATGTGCATATACCAGAATGATTTATAAGATGATCATTGGACAATAGTAAGGATATTCTTATGATCTTTGAAAGAACTAAGAACATATTTTTTGTAGAGGTGACAAATATTTACAAATAGTTCATTGTAACGTATTACATTAATACTAGTTTGTCACAAGATATAAATTAAATTTATCTCAAATTAAATTATCGGTGGCACAATGTAATGGAAAGGAGGTTCCATGATGGATTTGGATGAGTTTCAAAGTTAATACATTATGACGGATACTACAACAAAAGGCTAAGTATATGACTGCTATAGTAGCAGCAAAGGAGGGCATTTGTGTTAAGTAGTTTGTTATCAAACTATGTGTAGTTTACAGTGGGCTAATACTATGAAGATATATTATACGATAATATTATTAACATTTATTAACCCAAAGTAACTAAAGTTCTCACCAAGGACTAAATTTATATAATGGCATCTCATAAGAGAATGAGTGATGCGTAGAGACACAAAGACATACAAATACACACGGACCTAAAAGTGTCAGATTCGGAGATTATGTTAACCACTAGCAAATATGTATATACAACACCAGAAAGCCATAGGTGTTGAATATGCAAGTTTTTAAACTAATTATTGACTCCAGTGCAAGTGGGCGACTGAAGGGAATATGCCTGAGAGGCAATAATAAAATAGTTATTATCTTACTCCTCATTTATGATACATGTTTATTTTACATGCCATAATTATATTAATTGGAAACGTTAATATATGTGTGTTTAACAAACAAATAAAGAGTTCCTAGTTATGCTTCTCATATAAACTAGCTCGTTGATTAATAAGATGATCAACGTTTCCTGATCATGGATATTGGATATTATTAATAACGAGGTCATAACGTTGGTGGAATGATGTGATGACCATTCATCCAAAGTATAGCAATACGATCAAAGTCATTGTGTTTAAATTGCTATAACATCATATGAAGTAATTATAGTCCTTACACCATGAGATCATATCAATTACTAATACTAGAAGAGTAACGTGATAACATCAAATGTCACACCATAACAGAGTGGCAATAAAGGTGGGTTCAGATACTCCGAAGGTGTTATGTAGAGGCTCATGGATCTAGAGTGGGATTTATCCACCCCGATGATGGATAGATATACTCTGGTCCATCTTGGTGATATCACATTGAGATAGCTTGCAAGCAAGTGATGTGATCACTAGAATATTATATCACGAGAACAAGAAAAGAGTGTATGTCGGTAACGAGATCAAACTAGGTATGGAGATACCGATGATCAAATCTTAGACATGTATCACGAGACAAAGGGATTTAGTTACTAATGTTAAACGTTCACACGATCACTGAAGTCATCATTGAATGTGTGGGAGTCAGTACGGATCTCCAGGTCCCGCTGCTGATTATTGATTGGAGAGGGGTCTCGATCATGTCTGCATTATTCACGAATCGTGGGGTGACACACTTAAGGTATACCAACACCATTTGGAGCAAATAAGATACCAGAGAAAGATATGAAAGCGCTGGAATTGTTTCGATGGACACCCAAAAAAATTCGGATGAAATTGTTGAAATTGGTTATGCATGTGATATTGAAATGTTGCAATTGGTTTTATGTGAATGTTTTTTAATTAAACTAACAAACAAAATTCTGAATAAAATAAATAAAATTGTTTTATTTAAAGAGAAAAATGCATTTAATTTAGTGGACATTAAATACAAGTGAGTGGAGTTGAAATTTATGTGAGTGGGCTTAGTGAAAGCTCCACCCACATGAATGAGGGAGAGGTGGGGGAACCCACCATGGCCGGCCAGCCATGTCCATGGGGCTGCGCCCCATCCCCTATAAAAGGAGCCCCATGGCTCCTCTCCTCTTGCATCACCTCCTCGTGAAGGTTCTCTTTCCCCTTTAGCAATTTCTCATGGTCTCGAATTAGCGAGATACATGTTTCCGGTGGCTTTTTCTGGAAGGATTTGTTGCTTCCGCTGTTTTGCTGGAGCGAGGACTCAGAGGTTGTCGGGGTACCAGACGTATGTGCGATCACGAATGCACCGCTGCTTTGCGGTGCTAGACTTGCTGGTGTTGGACCTGCTGGACTCGCTAGACTGCATCACGATCTTGAGATCGGCAAGTGTACGACTATATCATCCATGAGTACAACCTCGTAACGCTTTGTCGCTCTTCATGGGTATGTTCTCTATGGATGTATATCTACCCGTTGATTGTATCTAGGTAGATAGATCTTTGTGCTTAGTTCACATCGTAGGAATTTTTTGTTTTCTATACCGTGAACCCAAGTCCTAGCTAGTAAAATTAGTACTCTTGGTGTGGTCAGCTTTATTTGTATCGAAATAAAATGATGGTAATTGATAAGAACTATCCCCTCCGTTTTAAAATATAAGATGTTTTAGCTTTGTGAAACAAATGTATATAGATGCCTTTTTAGAATACAGTTCATAGTGAACCTAAACACTAAAAGATTCTAGTACATTTGCTTAACAAAGCTAAACCATGTTATATTTTAAAACGGTGGGAGTACTCTACATTAATGCATATATCTGGTGATTTAGGCCCTCCAGTCACACACGTGCGATGTCGAGAGATTGTAGATGACCAAAATATCAACGCCACGCATGATGATCACTCTGTTCTATGTGTCTGGACACGGTTTTTATTGAAAGTATGTTATATATGGCGATGCCGCATATTCATCGCGCTCTTGCGGTGCTTCATCCTCTACTAGATTTAGGGATGCGCCTTGGCGCACGACCCCGTAATCTCCGTCTTAATTTACCCGATATGTTGCGACGGTAAACATCAGATCGAGAAAACTCCATGGCTCCACCTTCGCCCGTGACTGTGCCAGACCCCTCATCTGCGTCGACTCCGAAGTTGTTGAAGGCGCGTCCTAAAAGCAGTCGGCGGGTCCAAAGTGGGTGAATGGTGACCTCTGCACAGCGAAGCCACGCCAGGGAGAAGGCTTACTCAAGATGCATACGGGTCATTTGCACACCAGCGCCATCACTCATACGGCAAGAGGAGAACGACCCCCCATCGGTGGTTCTGGCCAGATGAGCACGTTGGGGACTCCACGCCAAATTAGGGAGCTTACTGATTTATCATGCAATACAATAAAGTGAAAAGATCTTATCACGAAAGGACTAGAAAATAAAGGATGGCTCTTGGTAATGTAGATTTGGAAACCACATATGTAAAAGCTTGTTTTACTTGAAGAAATGTGTTACTGAAACTCGCCTAAACCTTACACCGTCCTCTTTTGATAAATAAAAAAAAGTGAAACAATGCAAATACCATCTTAGGACCAGTATATTTAGATCACCTACACTGAGATTTTAGAATAAAAAATAAGAACATATTTCTTGGAAATAATGCATCAATCCCAGCTTTTGCTAAGCAACTGATTTTGCGTGGCTTTAAATCCTAAGTGAGTCGCGAAATACACCGTATGGTCAATGGAAATGATAATTACATGATCAATTGCCGATAAATTTTTGTACACAGAGCTAGGATAATGGTCCAGCTCAATGGGCTTCATTGGAAATTTTGTCCCACGCATGGCATCAATCCTTAGAATCAAGGACGGCTCAGAGGATATACAGAAAAAAAAAAGACAAAGCAAGCGGTCAGTATAGGTCACCCGAGCAACCCGAGACTTCGAGAGGAAGAGCAACCAAAAGTAATCCATAGAGAGTAGGGTGAGGGATCTACTCCATCGACGCTCGCGGCAATTCGGCACCGCCGTGGGTGAAGATCTAGTTTGTCGGCGCTAGTCAGCTTGTGGAGGAATTAGAAGAATCAATTGGTGGCAGTGGCTAATGACAAATGGACAATGGATAGAGATGAATCGAAGATTGTGGATTGACCTGGTATGTCACTGTTTCTCGACTATATACTATAGGGATATCTACTAAAAATTAATATTTTCTGTGCAAGAACTCTGAGAGTAATTGGAATCTAAAACTAAAACTATATGTTTGGTAAGTTGCTTATAACTAAAGTATTTGTGTGTGCATGTTAATTTATATCATTATATTCGAGGAAACAATTAAAGTAGGCAGGACAAAGTAATTGCAATGTTGTCAATTTTGTTCGTGATCCGCCTAACATTTAACTGAAACAAGCTCCCATGGTCAAACTGGAATACCGAATTTCAAACAGTTCAACAACATTTACAAACACAAAACGGTTAGTTACAATATACTTCAGCGACCACGAGTTTGCACTTCAGAACCAAACATTTCAAATTTAGTGGCATGACAAACTTAACATATAATAGCTGCACACAGTAACTGAATACTTTCAAGCTTCGTTGTCTTGCCTAGATAACTGATACCAAAAACTGATCCTAGAAAACAGAGCAACCAAAATGCATGTTATTCAATAGGTACCCATGATACATGTGTTGAATGTGCAAGAGGAAAAATAGAAGCACACATAAGAACTGACACATCTGTACCTAACCAAGCACTACATACGTTTGTGCAATGTAAGCATGAGCAGGAAAGACAATGAACTGAACTCAAGATTGGATTGGATCAAATGACATGTCTTACCGAATGAGGCCACCATCTTCAAATCCCCGTGGTTTAAACAAGCAGGACACTGTTTCTAGTTTGGGTGATTGGGTGTACACTCACTAATTTCAGAACTGAATGCTCTATATGTAGATGAGAGTTCACTCACAGGAACTCACCATGGAGAAATCAACAACCGACCACCGCTAGACATAACTGGTCTGAACCAGCTTCTAAAACAAAAAATAGAATCAGCAAGTTCCATTTCCAGTATGAGATTAATAGATGAATTTCAGAATGGCAGATGCTTTGAGAATGTAGAATATAAAAAACAGAACAAACCTCCACAGGGAAATACGTCGGACGTCTTGTCCTCTCGACATTGATACCGGGGAGATCACCAGAATACTGGAGTTCTATGCCTCTGTGCAGGGACGGAGACAAGGGGGACGAGGGGGGGCTTAGCCACCCCCATGGTTGGAATTTTGTGAAGAACCCTAGTCATTAGAACCCTAATATCTTGTTGATTTAGTTAACTCTGCCCCCCTCATGTCCAGTTTGCCCCCCTCAAGGTGAGAAGCTGGCTCCGTCCCTGCCTCTGTGCACCATAAAGTAACCAGAGACTGTTATTTCAATAGTATTAGCATCTCCATTGACCTTGTTAGACATGCCAATAAGAACACAATCAATAATAGCAGTATATTGTGTCGAAAAATAAATTGTAGACAATCAACAAACAGTGGGACATCCTTCCGGAATTATTGATTAACTTAAGCACCTGTAAAAATTAAAAATAAAGGTAAAAATGAATTCTCATGTCTGCTCGTCGCACTTCCTGTAAGTCAAACCAATTTTATCCTCGAGTTCTTAAGAGCATTCTTATCCTGTTATTAGGCAAACATCCAAATTAGAATCGTCAAATAAATATGCTTGGACGACATTTCGCCTAATATCTTCAAGAGCACTAAAGATGCAACTTACCTTTTGCTACTCAATTCTGCTAGGGTGTTCCGACTTTCAACGTAAGCATTTAAAATTTCAATTAGACATTCCTCCCTACAATGAACCACCATTGTGTGTATAATGTATCAGAATTGATCTAAATTTCAATTAGACAGATTCTAATACAGTGTAATTTGCAGCATATTTGACATGTTCAAAAATCTTAACGTCGAAAAAAATATTTTTAGTCAGAAAGTTTATCCTTCTATGCACCTACTTCTTTAAAAGGGGCTCGTACGATATATCTGCGTATGTGTTTGTAGCGGAGAACCTATGGGCTACCTATTTTTTATCGTCAAAATATTCACATCGAAGGCAGCAGATGTAGTACCTACCAGAAATCAGAGGCAAATATTTAACCGTGCACACAACAAGGTAAAATAAAAATAAACGAGTGACCGGCTGGTAGGAATTACCTGAGCAAGGAGACCACAACTGATTGCTGGTTGAAGACACAAAACTGACTGAGTCTTGAGCGTACAGTACAGCTCCTGGGTGATCATGACCAGATGGATACTAAAAAGCCAAAATGTGAAAGAATAAATATTCTTAGTCAAAGAGAAGTGTCATAGTTTTTCTACCCACAATTAACCAGGCAACAACACATGATATCATGCAGCGGAAATCATAATTATTTAATCTTAGTATTATAACACCAAGCAGATAGAAAAAAATCTAAAGTGAAAGCATACCACAAATTTTCCAACATTTATTTCAGGACTGAATCCACTCTTCTTTCAACAAAAATTTATACACGAAGGTGGGTCTTATTTGGTAGATATATGTGGCCTCATTTGGTCTCTCACACTATCCTATTACTAAATTACACCAACATAATCTATCTAAAATTGGAAAAAAAACTAATAATTTGTAAAGATTATATTTATTACAAATATATAGGTAATTGTGGGCATGAGAGAATATAACACAAGATACCATGTACACGTATTTAACATAGATGAGAGACATGCCTAGCTTAACCACAGATGGATTCGATTCTTTCGGAGCACAAACAGAAGCAGTCAAGCTCTGACCTCACGGAAACTCAGTACCATAGGCTTTATACAGAAAGAAAATGTGTCGAAATCCAATGTTCAGCGAATGTACCATCATTAATGGCATGAATAGGAGTTGATTGCATTTGGCATATACACTATACAGAGGTTTGAGCAGTCGACACTACACTGTGAATATTAATACAGTTGAATCAACACAATATAACTTAAACATGCATTGCTCAAGTCTGACACAATCTTTTGATCTGAAATCACTAACCTTTGCTCTCAAATTAGGAACTTTCTTCATAAACAATCAATTGTTGAAATATGAAACCGAAAGGATGTTGAAGAAAAAATATATTAACTATTTTTTTATCTATACCATAGGAATATAGCAACAAGCATCATTCCCTGTTTGTGAGAACACTCAACTGAAGATTGTGTGCGTATGAGCATACATATTTGAAACTGAGAAAATAATGAACAGATCCTTAGATACCCAATAAAAAAAGAACATGGACAAATATTTTTCTTCCCCCATTCCAAATATGCTCTCATTCTCTCACCCACACATCAGACAACACACAAACAAGCAGGCTAACGCTTTTATTCAGAATTTTTTTACCTAGTTTGCTTCAGGTACTTTCATGTCGCCGCCATCGGATGGTCGTAGACTCCTCCTTGCTACCAACTCCTAGAGATCCTTGGTGCACATGAATACTCTTAACACCTGCAACTAACTGCAATTATATTATGTAGATTTTAAGTTACATACCTAAAGAGCACAAAAGCATAGAGAAAAGCTGCAAAAGAATAAACAAGAGTGCAAAGAAAGAAGCCCCTGGCTATTTATGATCCATGGATAAGAATATATGACCGTGAAGGGAAGATCATTTTTCTATAAGTGGTCCAGAACTCGATGCATATATGGTGGTGCCATATATAGAGAACCAAAATAGTAATAGTGCATTCTCTTTTGGCCCCCAAAATAGCTCATATATTCAGTTTGATGCTTAAGAAAGAAAAATAGCAGATAATTAGTGAGGAAATAGCTTACATTTATTCCTTGGCAAAACAAAACTACCAGCCAAGGAGAGCACATCCGCTACATAAATTTCAATTAGACATTCCCTCCCTACAATGAACCACCATTGTGTGTTAGTGCAAATCGAGCAACACATTTAGGTCGCTGTTTCAACAACATCTATACTCTATTTCCAATATACCAAAGGAAGGGAAATTGATGAAAGGACATAAGCTTCAAGAAATCAAGCAAAACACATTAGATCCTTTGGGAGAAAATACATAGAAATCTTGGATTTGAATATCGGGAGACCAAATTGACAGTATCTTCTACTGAAGTAAAAGTGTAATGCATATATGCTACAAAACACAAATATTGAACTTGTTCACTTTTTTGCAAATATCGTGAGAAAATGACGTTAATTGCAAGAAGAAATTTACCATAAGAGTTTCTTGAACTTGTTCACTTTTTTGCTAGTATAGTCGGCTAGCTCGTTATGGCACCTGCGATCTGCACATATCAAAACACAATAAGTTCATAGCAAAAAATAACCCTGAACATCATATTTGAACTAATGAGGGAACATCAAATGTTGACACTTTGAAGAATTTAATATATACAATATTCACTGAACTACAGAATTGCCAAACAATTACTGTAGATACCTCCATCTACTTAAATCTCCATGTATATCTCATGTATCATGCCAGCATATACATAATAAAACTAAAGGTAAACTCAAATAATCCTTGGATGCCACTTATATGTGTTTATCAGACACCATTTCCTCATTATGCCAAGATACATGGTAGTAATAGAAGAAACCGAGAAGAAAAATTAGAGCCAAATGGAATGAGTTTACCGTGGCTGGAGACTGTTATTTGGCTGTGGTAAAATGCCTTGCCATTAATGCAAAACCCATGGCTGCAGCCATCAAGCAGTCCCCGCACAACGCCCTCATGCACCTTCTCTAGCAGCAAGCGCGCAGTGACCACATGCTGGATTCAACCACCAGATGCATGTACACAATTTTTTTTACCTGAATCTGAATAGATAAGTACCCTTGGCAAGAAACAGAGAAGTAACTTGCCAATACATAGCATTAATAGAGGAACCTTACTAGAGAAGTTGAAGTAAACTGAGTGATATACTGATGCAAACTGAAATGTGTGAATGCAACTAAGATTAAGTACCAAATCTTTCAAACTTAGGCTGTATGTTCAAATCTTGCCACCTACCACAATTATAAAAGCAAATTGGGACAGAACCATTTAGGAGGCTCACAAATGTGGATGACGGGGGACACGTCACATCATCGAATCTTGCTGTTCGTGAACGCATCCTCGAATCTTGTTGTCCATGAACACATCCTCGAATCTTGTTGGCCATGGGTGGCGAAGGAGGATGTG
This sequence comes from Avena eriantha, assembly GCA_910589775.1. Taxonomy (NCBI): domain Eukaryota; kingdom Viridiplantae; phylum Streptophyta; class Magnoliopsida; order Poales; family Poaceae; genus Avena; species Avena eriantha. The sequence continues at coordinate 366,769,306 of OU342741.1, forward strand.
GTGTGCATGGTGATTCGGAGGTAACTCTTTGCATGACGAATCAGAGGCAGCTTGATATCATGACGAATCAGATTTATCTAGATGTTGTCTTTAATCCAAAACCGAGAGACAAATCTCAAGAGCACGTCCGTTTACTAAGAGAACATGTAGCTGCATAAATCAGTGAATTGAAACCAATTCCATTACAAAACGTGTGTTCTTTGTAAGACACCAAATATATTATTTTGTGCCGCTGACACATCAGTTTCACAATGAAATCATAGAACAATTACATTAAAAGACCTTTCAGTTTTACCTCTAATAGCAGGTAGCAAGAAATGATCACATTGATTGTATAACGAAGACCGCTGAACTGACCGTAATTTCATCAACCTGGAGACATCTAAAAATAATATTTAACATCTTATAGATGAAAAATATAAAATACAGATAAAAATCAGAAATTTCATTGTACCTCACACAAGCTTATAGTTTCAAATGTCTTATTGAAAAATTAATTATGAGAGATTGATCAACACAACAGGCCTGATTTTGTATGTGCAGCCTGCTTGGATATTTCCTCAAACAATTTATATGCATAAATAGAAAACACACCTACACAAACAAAGAACATAAATTATGGCAGCGGAAGAACGTGGGGAGGAGGAAAATAAAAGAGGAAGAGAAGAGTGTGTACCTGGAATCAGCATGGATGGAGGTTGTAGAGCATGTCTTCCTCTCACCTCTCTTTTCATGGTGGGAAGGGCGTATGCAGGCTGTGGAGGAGACTGAGCCAATAGGAGCAGGAAATAGAGGTTCACGCTTGTCGAAGGCGAGGACAACCTTGGCGGCCTCGGGCCGAAGGATGATGGAGAGGGACTTGGCCGCGGACTCCATGTCGAGCAGCTTGCAGACGACGGCGCACCCAACACGGTCGGGAGAGGCACGGAAGTGCCCCACTGCTGCCAAACCAGCATAGGCAACCCCATGGAGGGCACGGCAACACCATGGTGGAGGAGGAGAAGTGCGGACGGGGATGGAGGCGCAGCAGAGGAGGGGATGGGTCGAGCGAGGAGAGCTGTGGCGGCGGCCCGTGCGGCTGCAGGAATAGGGAAAGGAGCGACGAGATGCGTCGCCCATGTCCCTGGCCTCCCCGGCCCCTGGACCCCCTCACGCGGGCGCGGAGGAGCGCGGCGGCTTTGTTCCCGCCGCCAGCACCCTCGTCGGGCCGATGAGCACCGTCCCCGCCGGCCACCCAAGCTTCCTGGCCGCCGCACCCCTGTTCCCCCATTGCCGCGCCCCTGCTCGCGGCCGCCGCACCCACACTGCCTATGATCGCTGCTGTCGCCCTGACCCTACTCGACGCCGCCGCCCTGACCCTGCTCGCCGTCGCCCGCCGCACCATGCTCCTCGTCGTCGCCGCGCGCACTGCCTCTACTCGCGGCCGTTGCGCCCGCACTACCTCTGCTCGCTGCCGTCGCCCTGCCCCTGCTCAACGCCGCTGCCCTGCTCACCGTCGCCTCGCGTCCTTCTCACCGCCATGCCCTGGGGCCATAAGGTGCTCGAGGATGGTGAGGAGGAGAAGCGCTCGAGGGATTGGAGGAGGGCTCGCCCTACCGCTGCTCTCCTATGGCGCGACGGCGGCTCACCCAGGGAAGGAGGAGGAGGGACGCGGCGTGGTGGCAGCGACAGCAAGGGCGTGGAGGAGGAGGTCGCGTGGAGGAGAAGGTTAGGGCACCAGGCAGGTTAGCGCGGTGCTTTGCCCCTCCAGACCCGGGGTACCCGAAAAAATGCCCCTAAAACATTACGAGTGAGGCTGACTAGGGGGCCTAGACCGGGTAATTTTTTTATGGATCAAAGCCAGGCAGAGAGAAATGGTTCTAGATACAAAAGTTAAAACACACCTAACAAATAACGGCCTGGAGGCAAAAGAGACAAATCATCACTGGACGGACCAGATCCGTCCTGAGAGGACGATCGGATGGCTCACGTGCACTAATCGCTGTGAGGCCTGCCAGGACTTGCGCCTATTATAGCTTTGGATGTGCTAGTCTTTTTTTACTGTAGCCTCGGCGGGACAAGCCCAGCCTGAACTTTTATAGTCAGATAAAATTTACAACATCAGCAGAGTACAGGAGGAGGAGAAACGTGGAGAAACAACAGACAAGGAGCTCGGGGGGATCGAAAGTGTCACTCCAAGCTAACAAGAAGAGTTTGTCAGGGGGATTTCTATATGGATGAGCCAAAGGCGAACATCCGCAGCACACCTACTCCTAGCTAATTGAACAGGTTCATACACTGAGTTGAAGACCAGTGCATTCCATCTTTTCCATATATTCCAGCAGATCGCGGTGCAGATGGTGGCTCGTGCGAAATTGTCCATGTGACGATTCCGAAGCTCATCAAAACAAGATGGCTCAGGAAGAGTGTCCACAGGGGGAAGAGATCCCCAAAGCTCTCTAGCTCGGACACATTGCAGGAACACATGATCAGTATCTTCATCTTCAGGGCAGGATAGACAGTGCAGGGCGGAGAAGAGCTGATGCCTGAACCGTCTTTCATTGGTGGGGATCCTTTGGCATAGAACAAGTCAGTTGAAAATCCAACACTTCAAGGGGTCTCCGTTTCCCCCAATGGATTCAGCCCTCGCGTGCTTCTGCAAATGTAAAAAAAATGGCATAGAAAAATGATCTGTTCGGACCTGCCCGCTAGTCTGGTTACCATCGAACTGCAAAAACAGGCGCACCCCATGCAACTCGACGGAAGTGAAAAGCCACGAATGGCTAGTTATATGTGGCCGAAGTACCAGCAGCCGTGCCCAAGCAAACATCTCACTCCTCTGCGATAAAAGTTTCTCACATCGGGCTGCAACCGGTAACAAAAATAAATGTGTGCTCCCCTTTGGGCGCAAGCGCGGACATAAGAGGCCACCAATTCCGGACGCATCCCAAATAGATAAGATAGGACATATTTTTTGTCTAATTTGGGGAGAACTGTTTAGGATGTCCTAAGTGACGCGCAGATCAATCGTAGGGCATCTCCACCAGGGAGACCCAAACGGTCCTGGCCTATCCTTTTTGTTCAACCGGACAATCGGACCGAAAAAAGCAGCTAGCGGAGAGACCCAATCAGATCAACTGCCAGCGCATGACCCATCCATTCACCAAATTTGGTCCATCGATGGATCGAGCCGTACAAGGACAACATTCAGCCTGACTAGCCCACCAGCTAGTCACCCACCCATTATTTGAACCCACGAGTCAGTCCACCAGCTAGATAACAAAATGGGTCGCCCGAGATGACCAAAGCGTTCCCCCCCCCCCCCCGCCGCGTCCCTCCCAAAGACGACACGGGGGGGGGGGGACCCTAGATCGCGCCGATGGCGGCCTCCCCAGCTTCCCCCCTCCTCGCCGCCGTCGGGAGACTCCGCCGGGCAAAGCCCAGGTGCGGATGGCGATGGAGGGGCCTCTCCCCCCGAGCGGCGGTTCCTCTGCAGATGGCGGCGGTGTGTGGCCTCCCCTGGATCCGACGGCATGGAGCAGCGGGTTCCCGGTGGCTGGCGGCTCGTCGGCGGTAAACGTGGGGGCTCGGCCTCGGCTCGGGGGTGGTGCCCATGTTGCTGTGGACGGCGGCTCTAGGAGCGACTGTGCCCTCCAGGCTTGGGCGGGCCTATGGGTCTCGGCCCATGGCGGCAGGCAGTGTAGTGCCGACGCCTGGCAATGGCGACCCCCTGGCATCGTGGTGGTGCTGGTGATCGGCTAGGTGGCGGCAGCGGGCTGGTCCTCCACCAGCCAGCTCGTCCGTTGGTGGTGGAACGGCGGTCGGCGCATCCCCTTCGCCGACATCAGGTTCGGCTCTCCTCTCATCGGGTGTGTGGCCAAGCAGTGGCTCTTGTCTGCTCTTTTTGGTGGTCTTCGGGGCTGACGGAGGGGCCGAGTGAAAGCCCAGCTTGATGCTGACGACGGCAACGCCTGTGGGCGCCGTCTCCTCCTTGGGGGCGTTGTCATGGCCCTGTCTGTGCCGTCTCGTGGGGAGAGTCGGGGGAAACCCTTGACCCGCTTCTCCGGATCGGACAACAACGACACCATGGTGTCGTCCCCCTTCTTGGAGGCGTTGTCTAGGTGGCTCAAGAAGTCCCCGGATCGGCTTGACGGAGTCCCGGTTGGCGACCGCTTGGAGCTTGGGCGCTCGGGGCGCAATGTACATCGTCGGCGGCGCTTCTCGATCTTCTTCTCTCGGGAGGTCTAGTCCCGCTGCTCGCTTGCCACCTTAGCGCACATGGGCGGGTAGTGCGTTGGTTGTGCCTCTTCGAGGCAAGTCAGTCTTTCGAAGTCTCCTCCTTCGATTGTGACGCGGCTCGTGAGCTTGGTGTTTCGCCTCCTCTCCATTCATGGCGGAAGACGTTGCAAGGAGAGTCCTCGTCGCTTGGTGGTTTGGGGTTGTGTTGTATGCTGTGTGGTGTCGCGTTTGTATCGGTGTTGCCTTCCTGGCGTTGTATCGGCCATTTTTGGCGTTGTATCTTGTGAGTTGTGTTGTGTTGGGTGTGTGGTATGGTTGCCTTATGGCGTTATATCGGCCGTCGGTCTTCTCCTCTCCCAGGAGGTATCCTATAAAAAAATGGGTCGCCCTGGTGTAACACCGCTAGGGTAGGAGCAGGCGGCGACCTAAATATTACCACGGACACAATCCAACGGACAAAATCAAATGGTTTGGATGGCCAATTAAGATGCCCTTGAAGAACAAAGACCGGAGGACGAAACGGCAAACGGGAACATAAATAAACAGAACAGAACAGAAAGGACCTGAGACATCCGTTCCGTCCGTATATAAACCCAACCCCGTAATCCACACCACCACAAGACTCGATTCCACACCGTCGTGGCAGGTACTACAAGGCAACGCGAATCGCCGCCGCCATGAGCGCCATGAAGTTCTGCCGCGAGTGGTACGCGCGTGCCCTCTCCCCGATTCCTCCCTCGCCACCGCTTCTTCTTCCTCCTCCTCCTCTTCCTCTTGATCTATTAATGGTGGCCGGAACTGAATAACTCACTGAAACGAGAATCGATGGCAGCAACAACATCCTGTACCCCAAGGAGGAGAAGGACCGACGCGTCCTCCTCTTCGCCTGCCGCAACTGCGAGCACCAGGTAACTTGCGCCGACCCTAACCCCGTCCCCATACGCAACGCCGCGATTTGCTTGTTCCAGGATTTTTAAATCGCCCCCAAATCCTAGGGTTTCCGAATGCCGGCTGTGCGCTCCCTCTGTTCGTGGCATTTAATTGAAGTAATCTTGTAAGTCGAATCGGGGCTTACTCGCGCACACTTGTCATGTTTCCCGAGTCCCGCAAGGCAGTGTTAGTTGATTAAAAGTGGAGACAGAAAACGATGTGCAGCATTTGTCTTTAGGTGAAATGATGATAAATATACCTGATTTGTCTATTATTCATTCGGGAAACAATAGGTTTCCCGTCCCACGAGACAGCGCTAGTTGGTTGGAAATGGAGACAGAAAACAATGTGCTACATATTTCTTGTCTCTCCTCATAAGAACCAGAAACTTTTCAACATTCATTACTGGTTGTAGCTATAAAAAATTAACGCACCTAAAATGCGTGAAAATTTGGGAGAAAAAACCAAGGAATGCTCACCAATTCTTGCTTGCTTGTTTGCTCGGTTCAGGAGGTCGCCGACAACAACTGTGTCTACCGCAATGAAGTGCAGCATGCTGCCGCGGAGCGCACGCAGGTCCTGCAGGATGTGGCTTCAGATCCCACTCTGCCCCGGACCAAGGACGTCCGCTGCGCTGCCTGTGGCCATGGCGAGGCTGTTTTCTTCCAGGTTCGTGCCAGCGACTTATTTTATTTGTTCATGTGGCTGGAGATATATCATGATTCATTACTTGATGGTGCACGTTGCAAAAATTCCTTGCCCTGTTAGTGTCGCTGTTTTCTTGCCAGTCTATACTCAAAACTGTATATCTCCCTGTTATTGCCAGCAATATATTTATTTATTCCCTTATTTGGATTGAAAATATCGTAAAAGGTGGTGCACATTGCAAAACCTGCACCTTGTTAATATTGCTGTTGTGTCGCCGTTTAGCCTTATGTTGAGGCTTGGAATTCTATAACCCTCGCATTGCCCCCATTTTCAGCATTCTGAACTGCATATCTCCCTGGTTTGTGTCTTAAGCTGATATGTTGATGAAACAGTAGGATTCTTTCTATGGAAATTTGCCAACCAATTGACCCTGGGAACATATCGCTCTTCCTGTACTCTTTGGAATGTATGCAACTGAATATTTCTTGCATAACAAAGTTGGCCCTGTTTCTTTGGTAGATCAACATCCACCAGTGAAACTCGTATGTTTTGAGTTGCACGGTACATCTTATGTACCATTAGTTCGAAGATGGCTGGCGACTAGGGTGGCAAGCGGCACCCGCATAACGACCCACAAAAGCAAAATATAGGCAAAAAGGAGTTTCAGAAGCTAGCAAAATTAGAGAAGAATTAATTAAAAAGTAGTGCCGCAACCCGCCCCGCTTGACGCCCTACTGGCGACAGATCTTAACCTCTTGCTATCTCCACAATTGTGCAGGCTACAGCAAGAGGGGAGGAGGGGATGACTCTGTTCTTCGTGTGCTGCAACCTCTCATGTGGCAACCGGTGGAGGGAATGAACGATTAGCATCTCTTGCCGAGGCTGCCGAATCATATGCCCTTAAGGCCCTAACAGATCACGCTCTGGAGTTTAGTTTCTGATAACCGTCTTTGTTAGTTTCACAGAACTGAACCTGTCAAACATATCTTGTGGCTCTAGTACTTGTTCAGAACCATGTGTGTGGAATCTCTATGTCCTGAATCCTGATCACATTTGATATGTTTGCTTCTAGCCTATCAACTGTTAATTCCTCTATGTGTTTGATGTCCCCTGCAACGTGTGGGTTATGAGGCCATGAGCTAGGTGTTGCATCAAATTATTGAATTTCTATCCAATGTGATGCCATCTTAGAGAGGAATTTTGAAGTTTATTCCCTGAAAGAAAGGAAAAAAAAGAAACAAGCAGGCTGGCAGGATAATATGGTTAGACTGGATCTCTGAATATGCCAAAAGACATAGAAGACTAAGCTATCCAATGAACTACTACTAGCATCTCAACAGCGGCAAGGAAGAGATGGAACCTCTCCCTGTTGTTAAAGCAATGGTAGTGTCCACCGGCGGAGCCGATGTGCCGTCGAGGTATCTCTGTGCTGAGGCAGCGGTCGATGGTGCGAGTGGCGAGGAGTCTGCTTGCCTCCACATGGTGTGCCAGGACCGAGGCTTCTTCCAGGTTCGCTGCCTGACATTTTTAGTTCCAGAATTGCATACTGTTCTGCTGTCTTGCAACCTGTGTGTTGTGCCTTGTATTTCAGTTCAATGTTCACTTATATAATTACGCATTGGTATGAATGATTCATTGTCTTGGGAGTTTGCAAAATCACGAGTTGACCACGTATCCCCCTGATTCGCAAATAGTTGGTTTTTGGAGCTAATTATCCACGAGTTCCGGACGATGTGTTGGAGGATGGAGGCCAACATCCAACAGGTCTTCCAGTTGCCTACAGAAAGAAAGAAATAGTTTGCCTAGGAGCGAGGGCAGTTAGAAGATTATGGTCAGTTGTCTGTCGTGTCGGAGGATCAGAAGCTTGACTGGGCTGGCATGCTTTACCTGAACACAGAGCCACCTAAGGACAGATACATGAGGAGGGTTCTGGCCTGCCTGACCAACCTGCTAGCTTTAGGTACGATTAATGATTGGACTGGGAGCAGAGGCGGTTGCTTCCAGATGCGTCGGCGGTATCCAGTCGGTCAGGATGAACTACTATCCCCGCGATCTCAGACAAGTTCGTCGGCTTCTCTCTGCACTCTGATTCTGATGTCCTGACTTCCGTCTTCCAAGTAAATCATGTGCAGCGCCTACAGATGAAGACAGACAGCAGCTGGTGTGCCGCCGAGCCTCTCCAGGGCACTCTCACCGTCAACATCTTCGAGGCAAGGGTTCAGTGTAGAACTGAGCACCAACTCAATGCTGATGTCTGCTCATGACCATATATTCGAGAGTGCCTTGTTCCATATGTTAGATTTCGTAAAGTTAACATTGGGTCGATAAGTAGGCCCCTTCGCTAAGTAACCTGTTTGTTGTGGTGGTTCGCTGAGGGCAGATCTTGACGAATGGAAGGTACAGGCGCACTCCGAAGGAAAAACGGCTGTCGGTCACAGCGTTCTGCTCTCCGAACATCTCTGCCATAGGCCCTTTCAAAGAGAACTAGATGATCCGGTGCGCCACCAGCGCCGAGGCCATTAGGGAGACATATATTTTAGTGATATGGTTAGATATGGAGCATAGATTAGTTTATATGGCGTAAAGATGGATAAATCATATTATTAGCATGAACACGTCAAGTAAAATTAGAAGATCACATATCGCAGACGGCGGGTGTTATTGGAATAGCGGTCGCAGAGTTGTTCCGTAAAGCTTGTTCGGGTGAAAGACCAATTACATCTAAGTACTCAAGTATTTATGCTTAAGTTTTTTTCCCCTAAGCAAACTACATAAGATGACCCGGCAAGCCTATATTTTCGTTTCCTAAGGATTGGCTTCCTTAGTCAAATGTCGAAGCTCTTGCAATCTAAGGATTGGCTTCCTTAGTCAAACCCGGCGAGCCTATATTTTCAGTAGCATCTTCACGCTCTAGTTCATCAACAATTCGAGTGTCAACACACTCTAGGTCATCATCGTCATCAACTTCCTCGTCTTCCTCTACATCCTCCAGTACAAGATCATTAATACTATGTTCTGATGTATCATCTTCTTTCTGGTATGCATCTTCACCAGGCTGCTCAACTGCAATTTCAGTGCCATCATCCATTTCTAGAACATCGTACACGTGCCTATGACAGAAAGTCTGCACAACCTTCCAAGGATCACCAAACTTTATGTCATCCACATAAAAGCATGTCTTTGCTTGGCTTGCCAAAATGAATGGTTCATTCTTATACCACAGAGCAGATGTATTGACACTTCAAAAGTATCCATCATTTTTCATCTTTGTTTTCCTGCCACCTTCAAGGTTAAACCAATCACAACGAAACAGTACAACGTATCTATTTCCGTACTTGTTTTTCAAGTATTGCAACTCAAGCACTTCCTTCACAACACCCGTACTTGTTTTTCAAGTACTCCAACTCAAGCACTTCCTTCACAACACCGTAGTACTCCTTTTCTTCTCCGAATTCACCAAATGAAGCCTTTAACATTACACCTGAATTTTGGATCCTCAGGTTATTGTCACGATCCACCGTACGAAACCTAGAACCATTCACATTGCACGTAGTGTATCTTGCTACTCATCTATCTGTCCCATGTGCGAGTGAGCGAAGATCTTTAGAAACATTTTCCAAATTCCTCACGTGCTCCTTAAACCAATATGTGAACTCTTTCTGTACTACCTCGTCGATTTTATTCACACCCTTCTCAATTAACTCTTCTTTGAAAATCCTAAAAAAACATAAAATGATATTACTAACGATAGATCATTAAATTACAGATAAAGAAAGGTTTACAAAAGGAATGCCAAGGAAACTTACTTAATATATTCTTTTGTCTCTTCACAATTATCCAGTACATACCAAGTCAATTTGTCAAACTCACCTTTCAAATTCATCAACTCGGGTTTTCCTAAAGGTTTAGCACCATCTGTAAAATTTTGAAACTTGCCAGGACAAACTTCTTGAACCTTATATTGGTTCCTTTCATCTTTGTTGAATCTGGTTTCCATATTCTTACTTAACAATCTTGAGAAAAAAGACTTACACTCATCCACTAGGTAGCCTTCAGCAATTAAACCTTCGGGTTAGGATTTGTTACACACAGATCCCTTAAGGTACCCAAGTCTTCGCTCAACTGGATTCATCCAACCGAAATGAACAGGCCCCTTAAGAAGTGCCTCTTCGGGTAGATGATAGCTAAATGCACCATTACATAAAAAATGCAGGCGGGAATATGATCTCAAGCTTGCAAAGAATAATAACAATTTCAACCTACGTTCGACGTAGCACATCCTTTCTAAAAGTTTTGGCACATAGCTGCCTAAAAAACTACCCAGTTCAGCAATGGCCTCATAGATTTCTTTTGATTTGATACCTCTCAGACCAGCTGGCAACACACGCTCCAGAAGTATGTGGCAATCATGCGTCTTCAAACCGCTAACTTTACAACCAACAGTATCCACACACTTAGCAAGGTTACTAGCATAACCATCTGGGTATCTAATACTCGTCATATACCTGCACAATTTTAACTTGTCTTACTTCAACAACGTCCATGGTGCATGTCTCTTCACATAACTATTCATCTCTTTTCTCATCCAGTACTTTCTCCTTATTTTCAATTTCTTAAAATCCACTCTAGCACTGATAGTGTCCTTGTTCTTTCCATCCAATTCAAGAAGGGTACCAAGGATATTGTCTAATATGTTCTTCTCAATATGCATAACATCTAGATTATGCACAAATTTAAGTTGTTTCCAATACGACAGATCATTAAAAAAAAAGGGCAAGGACTTTGCATATTGGGCACAAAAAAAGATATGGCGCTAAATATAGAGGTTCGGATAGGAACGACCACCGTTTAACTCCTCAAAATATAATAAGAGGCCGGATAAGAGGTTAAGTTTTAGGGAATTAGCAAGTCATGCTCTTAGACTAGCTAGCAGCGCAAAGCTACCAGGTAAGCTGCATATGGATCTGTATTTCCCGGTGTCTCTAAGGTTCCAGGCATTGCTAGGTACCATCCTCGCATGTTCTATCATGTGGTATCAGGTAATCTCCTCGATTTGATTCGCCGCCCTACCCGCCTGACGCCAAGGACACCTTTGTGTTGCTCCGCATCGTTCGGTCCGTCCCCAAATCCACTCGGAAAGTCACCCCATCGTTAGTCATGCTCACAACTTGGTAGATCTAAATGAAACGCAATGCAATCATCTTCGACAACGGTGGGTGCAAAGGGGCTTGCGAGTCTGCTCCTCGCAGTCCCTAGTTCCTATTTGTAATGTTAGACATGCGAATCTAGTTAAGGACATGGGTGTACAAATGTGCACCCATTATTCTTAGGCTTGTACATAACTCTTTTTTTTATCGATGCACCGAGAGGAAGTCTTGTGCAGTTTCTGAGGAAAAAGAAAGATAGTTGTACGCATGTGTAACTTACGTATTACTTTGTGAGTGAGAGAAGACAGACCGGGCTGCCCCAGGGTGGACCATGTTAATGGGTTTCCTCCCCTTTTTCCTCAAACTAGTTTGTTGAGAAAGTTAGCTGAAGACAGAAATCTTGTTTTTTGCTTATATGAAACAAAAAGTAAGAGGGAGTAAGCTGCATAAAGAAGCTGAAACTGTTTCCTAAACCTGTCAATTCTTGTCTGGTGGGTATATAGCTTCATCGATAGATAGGGTGGCGCCGTGGCGGGACATCGTGTGTAGGAGGAGGAATTAAGATTCAGAGTCAATTATATCAGAGAGCTAATTAAGCGGCGAAAGCAACATAAAGTTGGGGTGGCACTTAGTCGTGGCGCCACCAACAAGAACAAAAAATCCCCACAAAATCGGCGATCCGTCCAAACAGACAGATCATCCATCCATCAGCTTCATCTTCACACGCGTACACGGATAAACTGACACCGCTTCTGTTCTTTATTTGAATCATTGAATCAGTGATACAGTTCCAGTCAGTCTTCAGAGATGCAGAGTGCAGTATATGCCACGCCATGCTGATACTGATCTTGTCTGCAGTCTGCACAGGGCGGGCATCACCAGATCAGGACAAGGATGGAACAAAGCTCCAGCTACGTAGGACACGCATCAAGTTCTGAGAACTTTTTTTTTTCTTTTGGTGGTGGAAAGTTCTTTGGCTTCCGAGCTCTCTTAGTTGTGCTCCCTCTATTTAAAAAAAATTAAATCATATTTACAAGTGCTAAAGCATCTGAAAATAAATTATGTGTAGTAAATGATGTTTCCTATAACCCGAAATTCTTATTATTGGCACGCACTGCATGCGTGAGGCGACATGGCTAGCCGGCGACGGCGATGCATGGGTAGTCGGCACCAGCCCCTTCTTTTTTTTGAAAGATCAAGGGTCAAAAGATCCCAGAAGCTGCAAATTAAGTCACGTGACAGGTATAAAGAGTATGGAAGCCCCTATCGGTTAGCACCCTAGCAAAGCTAGAAAAAGCAAAAAGAGGGCTCCACAATACAAAAAGCACCCCAGAACTGAAAATAAGATTACAATCGAGTCCCTGGGCGCCTTCACCACTGACCTCTGGCGACCTCCAGCTGAAAAAATCAGCGAGATCTATGAGGACTTTTGCCCGTGACGCCTTCCCAACCGGAGCAGAAGCAAAGCAGCCAGCCATCTTGTCATCGACGGGGACGAACCACTTGCCCATGGCGAGATGTCGAGCACTGGAACAGAGCTTCGAGAAAGGGCCTATAATGGAGGTTTGGACCCTCGGCCGCCTTTCGACCAGAACAGGCAGAGGCCTAGCAGCATCGCCGCTGCCAACGGGCCACTACGGAGAAGATCTATTGGGTGCAGCTTCGACCAGCCTCTCCAACATCAACGGCAGCAACCTTTCCCTCCCTTCCTCGCCTCCATGGCCGGCCAAGGGAGAAGCGACGAAGCGATAGTCGTGGCTGAAGCAGAAGCCCACTAGAGCTTTATGGTCGAGCCTCCGAGACCACCCCTCTCCATGCAGACTTCGACCACTGAAGCTTGAGGAGAGGAATAGAGCAGATACCTCCCAATGCTGCTCCCCTGCGCCGCGGAGTAACTCGAGGATGCCCCCTGATACATTGTAAATGTATCTACAATTTTTGATGTTCCATGCTTGGTTTTATCTACTTTCTTATGTTTTGTCCACACTTTGGGGTACTTTCCATATGATTTCCTGGACTAACCTATTAACAAGAGCCACAGGGCCAGTTGCTTGTTTTCTGCTGTTTTTGGTTCCAGGAAAGTCAGAAAATCAATATTCTCGGAATTAGACCGGACAAAAGCCAAAGTCGTATTTTCCCGGAAGATTCACGGAGCCAGAAGGAGAGCCAGAGAGGGGCCACAGGGTGGCCACACCACCCCTAGGCGCGGGACCCCCAGGCCGCGCCAGGGCATGGTGTGGGCCCCCTGGCCGGCCACCGACCTTGCCTCTTTCGCCTATATATCTCCCCCGAGGCAAAAACCCTAAGAGTCAAGCCTCCAGCCACGAAAAGTTCCACAGCACCGTCGCCATCGAAGGGGAGATTTGGGGGACAGAGAGTCTCTGTTCCGGCACCCTGCCGGGACAGGGAAGTGCCCCCGGAGCCATCTCCATCGATCTCCACCACCATCTCCATCGCCGTTACTGATTCCCGTGATGAGGAGGGAGTAGTTCTCTCTCGAGGCTAAGGGTTCTACCGGTAGCTATGTGTTCATCTCTCTCTCTATGCATGATCATATTGTGATCATGAGCTTTGTAATCAAGTAGATCTACCTTGCTACTCAGGTGCTTTAATAGATCTCTGTTCTCTCCATGTGTGTGAAAGTGACAGCGTGCACACCATGGTGGCACTTAGGCTAGAGATTATAAATACTTGTTATGAGTTATATTTGGAGTTGGATGTCTTTATGAAATTGTGGTGTTTGTTGGAACCATCTAGTGCTCAAGGTGACAGTGTGGGGTTTTTTTAGATGGGAAAGGCTTACTTTAAGGTGTGCTGTTATAGCCCTACCATGGATTAGAGTGTCCAACCGGAGAGTAGTTCAACGTAGTATCATAAAGTGAAGATATTTATATGAGAGCGTTCACTAGTGAAAGTATGATCCCTATACCTTGTTTCTAAGCACTGAAACACCGTTTGTTATTAGATCTGTTATATGGTTGCTTGCTTCCATTTTTATTTCAGTTTGCATTTAGTCTTTTTCACGCTATCAAGCTATTTTCTATCACCGTTACCACTTATAATTATCCATACCACTTGTATTTCACTATCTCTTCACCGAACTAGTGCACATATACACCTGACAAGTGTATTGGGTGTGTTGGGGACACAAGAGACTTCTTGTATCTTGATTGCAGGGTTGTTTGAGAGAGGATACCTGTGACCACTTCCTTCCTGAGTTCGATAAACCTTTGGTGATCCACTTAAGGGAAAACTTGTTGCTGTTCTACAAACCTCTACACTTGGAGGCCCAACAACTATCTACAAAAATAGAAGTGCGTAGACATCACCCCTCCTGAAAGCAGGCAACAGGCTCCGCCTTTCTCCCCCCGCCACCACGGTCGGCCAGAGAAAGGATACGAGCCTGGCGCCGCCACAGAACCAGCGCAACCAGGGCAGCTTTATTCGAGGAAGTGGTGCTCGCCGTCGCCGCCGCCAATCCACTGTGGATTAGCGAAACACCGACGAGGAACCCTAAAAACCGCTAGATTTCGCTGCAGGAGATCTCGGCGCCGCCGCCAGCCACAGGCATATAGCCCACTACAGGCACATGACCACTACTTCTAGGAATCCTAACTACTCCGGCACCCTCCCATCGCACCTTCCCACCGGTGGCGCCGACAAAGAGGGCTCCGGGAGGGCCCGGTTGCTCTGGTGGAGAGGGCAAAGATGAGAAGCTTCGGGAAGGGGGGGGGGCTCGGGAGGGGAGGAGAGGGTGCATCCCCCAGTCGTCTCTCTCAGCTCCCTGCTACGTCGGCGAGCTCCGGCACCAGCCTCCTTAGGGTTTGCTTCGACAACAGATCAGTCTAATTTGAATCAATCTTGATTCTTTCTTCGGGAGAACGATGTGAATTACAATGGTACAAACTTTGCTAGTAAGGAACTTTTGGTGTTCACGAGGTATACAAACCATCACGGCTTGTGCATGAGTGTGTGTGTATACAATTGTGTACCACCCACCACCGTACTATCATCGATCTTCTCGCGTTGACCATCCATCGAGGTGTGCGGTGTTTGCCAAATCGCTAAGTGATGTTCGGAGAAAATTTAGCATCCGAAGGGTCGTGAGACAAAGAATGAGATCCAATCTAGAGGTTTAGAGGGAAACATTGATGAGTAAAAGAGCAATTTTTTAAGAGATTTAATCCTAGTAAAAGACAGATAGTACACATGCAGAATAATAGGAAAAGAACAGAAGATACGACAGACTATCTAAATATGATAAACAAGACTGAGAAAGATGATATACATGACAGTAGAAGAACTGCCGGTGTTCGCGTTAGCGTTGGCACTGTCATCAGCCATGTTGTCGAGGAAAAAGTTGTTGACGTCGGAGAACAAATCGTCGTTGGGGAAAACGTCGGCGCAGTCGCTATCCGTAAAGTAGTCCATGATGAAACCAGTAATCGCGCTCTCTAAAAACCTTATCGTCCTTCTTCCGTACATGACTCGAAGCAGCGAGGTCAAACAGGCATCAATCGAAGCCGAACAGCCTCCACTAAGATTAAATCTCCACTAGGTTTATATTAAACATCCACTCACGGGACTGTGTTCAAATTCCATGGCGTTGTTCACGATCTTATACCTTCAATTACTATGTCGCTGTTCCTTGCAGAATGGGTCGATACTGTGAAGATCGTTTGATGGCGTGTAGTTGACCGCACCAACGCTGGTGATAGTTACTTGATCCTGGTGTCCTAGCGCAGCTAGGATGGCGTCGCGGCTAGCTTCATCTCCTCGCCGTGCGTCTCGCGAGAGCCTCATGCTGCAAAAAGTAGATTAAAGATGCGTTTTTCTCTTTATATTATTTAGATTTTCCGAAGAGAATAGATTCATACAATTGTGGTGCTTGTTCTCCTAAATATGTACTCCCTCCGTTCAGAAATATAAGACGTTTTAGCTTTGTGAATCGAATGTATCTAAACGTCTTTTAGTGTATAAGTTCGTAAAGGTTCAGAATAAAACTATACATTAAAAGATACATACATATATTCGTTTCATAAAACTAGAATGTATTATATTTCCAAACGGAAGGAGTAGTACTCTCTTCGTTCCAAATTAAGTTGTGCAGGTTGCATTTGGGACCGGTTCGAATAGGAGTCCAAAACACCTAACTTTGGGAGTGGGAAAATACCCCTTGAATAGGCTCAGTTGGGTATAAAGCTGAAAGCTCCGTGTGAGACGGACGCGCCTCAAATTCCAAGTACGTCTTCTCTTTTTCATCTTTCTTTTTCCAAGCGAGCAGAGCTCCATATTAAGATAGACAGAGAGACAGACAGAGATACAAAGCAAAGAAATGCTTTAGTTTTGCGGGCCAGCCTTGGCACAACACAACCCGCACAAGTACACACTGCCGCCTGAACATTCATTCTTTCTTTTTTATAGCTTGTGCTGTCAAGTGAGTCGAGCGGCCGGCCATAGGAATGCGCGCGCGCCCATGTCCCCCTCTCTCCCATCATCCCTCTTCTTCTTGCACCTCCTGCTCCTGCCATCATGCTTCAGCTGCTGCACCCAGCACCTTCTCTACGGCGCCAACTCCTCCCACCCGAACACCTCGATCACCATCCTGCTCGACCAAGCCGGCAACGTTACCGACGGCCTCAAGCGATACCTGGCGCGCTTCGGCTACAGCTCTGACCACGACGACGGCGACGCCGGACACCTCGTCAAGCTCTACCAGTCCACCCTTGGACTCCCCGTCACCGGCCGCCTCGACACCCCCACGCTCGACCTCCTCGCCACCCCGCGCTGCGGCGTCCCCGACCTCCGCACCTCCGCACGCTTCGCATACTTCGACGGCCAGCCGCGCTGGGCGCGCGCCCCCGGCCACTTCCTCCTCACCTACGCAATCATCACCACCCCTCCTCCTTTTCCCGCCGGCGACGGCGCCGGCACGACCACTTACCAGCTGCCTCCGCCCAAGGCCGTGCGCGCGGCCTTCCGCCGCTCTTTCGCGCGCTGGGCCCGCGTCATCCCGGTGCGATTCGTCGAGACCAGGAACTACAACATGGCCGACGTGAGGGTGGGTTTCTTCGCGGGCGACCATGGCGACGGGGAGCCCTTCGACGGCCCGCTGGGGGTCCTCGGCCACGCCTTCTCCCCGCCCAGCGGCCAGCTCCACCTCGACGCCGCCGAACGCTGGGCCGTGGGCGCAGACCGGGACGACGACCCCGGCGCGGTGGACCTGGAGTCGGTGGCCACGCACGAGATTGGCCACGTCCTGGGCCTGGCCCACTCGTCTGTGCCCGACGCCGTCATGTACCCGAGCCTCAAGCCGCGGACGAGGAAGGTGGACCTCACCGCCGACGACGTCCGCGGCGTGCAGGCGCTGTACGGGTCCAACCCGCTGTTCAGCCTCAGCTCCCTCTCCGAGCCCGACACGTCCCACGCGGCGGCCACCATCAGGTCGCCCGGGACGCTTGCGGCCGTCCTGCTCTCCCTCGTCGCCATCACTGTACTAATCTGCTCCTCTTATAGGTAGATATATACTAGGGTATACTGTATGTACACACGTATGACTAAATCAGTTCGGCTTGATTGAGCGCTAGAAACCGATAAAAAAATATCGAGTTTCACTTGATGAGCTTGTTCAAGTTCAACTATGCTTGCTTTGGATTGAAGGATCAATTTATTGCGATTGGATATATAGAAGAAGAAAAAGGAGACAGAAAACCAAGTCAAGCGTTCTGTACGATTCTGTCTTTGAAGCAAAACAGGACAATGAGGGATTCTTTCTTCCCTTTGAGTTGAGTGATATAGGTAGATCGTACTGCCTCTCATGTTTGGTGAGTTAATGTAGACGTCCGTACCAAATTAAGTGCACAGATAGATAATTCGTTCAATCAATCGAGGTGTACATATTTCATCGTATCAATATTTTTTTACGGCGATATATATACACCGAATTAATCTCAGTTCAGTACGGTTTTAATTTGGAGAAGAAAAATAATTTGGGAGTGATGCGTGACTACTTTTTCCGGGTATTTCACCGACCTTGCAAAGCTAGCACTAGCAGGCATATCGTGTGGAAAGCAACATGCACGATGAGACACGATTGGCATCCTCTCAAGATAGATGATAGAGTTGGTTCGCGGCACACCACATATATATGCACGAGCGTGGTGCGAGGCCGGCCGGCGCAACCGTGAAACAAACCTTTCCCGTTCAGCTAGCAATGGACCAATGGTGGTCGCTTTCCAAAACTAACTTTGATGCACGGTGCGCTAAGTCCATGGGGGAGGTGAGCCTACGCGTCAAAGGATGGCCGTCTCTTTTCAGTCGGGAAGAAAATCAAGTCGATGAGATGGTGACTCAACACACGATAATTTGACAAGGGAACGCCTTTTCGAGAAGATAACGAGTAGCATGTGATCAATTTCCATACTGCTCCTTCCGATCTATAATAACGGTCGCCCATTTAGTATTCCACCACTTATTATACGAGAGACTAGTTATAATAGGAAGTACTACCTCCGTCCCAAGGTTCAAGACTTTTTTTTTGAAATAGTCAAACTATATCAAATTTGATCAAGTTTTTGAAAAAAAATGTTAATATTTATAATATGAAATATATGATACAGCATGAAACATATTTTCACGTGGTATCTATATAACATCGTAGTTCTTGATAGTTTTTTCAAAAAGTTTAGTCAAACTTTCTGTAGCTTGACTTTAAAAAAATTATAGGCTTTAAGTCTTGAGATCATGTCCGCAAAGCCTATTATGTAGTAGTACCGAAGGCTTAGTGTATTTAATGTTTTATAGAATATTAATATTACTGTAAAATTATGTACAATATTTATTTGAGACTATTTCTTTTTAGGAGTGACTATCGAACAGATAGCTGTTTTTCAATTGAAAAACAGACACATTTTAAACCAATAAGAACTTGACAGCTGTAAAATCTTGTTACTCAAGAAACAATGAGGAAAAAGGTGTATGTTTTCTATTTTCCCAAACAGACACATTTTTAAACTCAGCCCAAAACAGACCCAGATCCAAAAGTCGACTACACAAATATTGAGTCTTCCTTAGCTCAACACATCATTCTACTGAGTTAAAAACGTCCAAGACACAATTACTGAATAATACCAAGACGAAAAGGCCAGAAAATGATCTGATGACAAGAAGCCCAGATCCAGAGGGGAAGCCCAATTAAGGTGGAGCTCTTCCTTCTTCTTCCCCAAGAAAGAACATCACGCATCACGTCCTCTGCCGCTCAGCCGATCTGTCCATAGCATCTATGTGCTATTTCAGGCGCCCAACTATCCAATTAAAGAACACAGACAAAGAAACTACATAGTGCAAGTTAACTTGGAAACAGAGGAGTATTCATGTATATGCTGCAGGTTTGAAAAGGATGGCATTCTATGCTCACACATTCTGAAAGTAATGCTACACCTTGATGTGGATAAAATACCAGATAAATACATAATTGAAAGATGGAGAAAAAGAGAAAAGAAACTGACCTACTACACCCCCGCCCCGCAGGAAATAGACAATGACTGCCTCAGATACAACTTGCTATCAAGGAGACTGACTCAAATAAAGGATCGAAGAGGAGGGAGAAATGTCAATATTTGCTAGAACAAGCGCAAAGAATAGAGGACCACATGGATGCTATGGACATGACTTCTGAAGACACTGCTGAGACCCAACCAACCGCTCAGCAAACGTCAACAAGGACAGTATCAAACTTGTTTAATGCATCACTGAAGAGGGCACCAGTTCAACTATTGAAATCCTAAACCCTGATCATGCTCACACAAAAGGGCGCCCAAGGATGTTGACAATAAAGGAGAAGATAAAGGCAAATAAGTTTTATAAATGCAGCCATTGTGGTAGCACTGAACACACGAAGAAAAACTGCACAAACAAGCACCTAGTCTATAACTTGCAGAAACCCAAAAGAACTAGAAAATCAAAACCTAAAGGAGCAGGTAGTGACCACCATTCTTAAACAAAAAACTCCATTACAGAAAAAATATCATAACAAGGCATATTTAACTACATTATGTCTCTTTTGATTGCAAGAACAGAGTCTCCAACAAAAAACTCAGCAAAGAAAGGGAAGAAAGCCAAGGAGGCAGCTGAAACAAGTCAGGAAATTCAAAAAGAAAGTATCCCAAATCACTACAGCGAAGGAGCATCTGTGACAACAATGTAGTTGTCAAAAACAAAAAAAATGTTCTAGCCCCAAATTAAGTGTAATAATGAGCAAATGATACAAAACTTGCATGTATTGGGAGACTTTTTTATCCATGCATGTTATATTGTGCTACATAAATGGCCATTCATGCTTGCTCTTTGTCATGGAGCTACGAAAAACTTGAAGCGGAAAACATATCGTGGAAATGAAAACCAGTGGATAAAACTCGTAGCAGCTTATAACATAGGTTGGGTGAAATTGAAAAGATGATACTCAAGGTCATAAAACTACATGCTGAATCACTATAGGATTCAATACTAAAACAATGACGAAAAGAAACGGAACTGGATCCTCCTCCTTTACCCGGGCTTGGAACCGGCTATCCAGATTTAAAATCTTCTTGGATAGATGGAGTTACCCACAAAAAAACCTTCCCCGCAAATAAATGAAGAAACTAAGAGAGATAAGAACAAAGATATAAAAATGACCAAGGAAAAGGATGCACAAATTAGGACATGGTGAGGAACTAAAGAAGTTAAAGAGAAACATAAGTAAAAGTCTAAAATGGAAACAATGGAGAACAATATAGTCTGAGGAACATAGCTGAGATAACTGATAAAAAAGGAAGCGGCGCCGACAGCTGTCAGAGATGGCCGGGGTAATGGTGGAGGCGAGACTGAGAATGAGAATAATAACACCGAATAACCGAAGAGGAACTAAGATAAACAAAAGAGAAAAAAAGAATGAAGAACTGAGAATCCAAACTGAAATAATGAATTACAAGAGAATGAGAATGACAACACCGAGTAACAAAAGAGAAACTGAGATAAACAATAGAAAAGAAAGAACGAACAACTGAGAATGCAAACTGAAATAATGAAGAGATTGAGAATGATAACACCGAATAACAGAAGAGAAACTGAGATTAACAAAAGAAAAGAAAGAATGAAGAACTGAGAATGAAAATAAAATAATGAAGAAAGAGATTGAGAATGATAACACCGAATAATCAAAGAGAAACTCAGATAAACAAAAGAGAAGAAAGAATGAAAAATGACAATGCAAACTGAAATAATGAAGAACAACCGGGGAATTAACTGAACTTAAACTTACAGCAAACAAAGCAGCAGAGTTAACTGAAGCAAGAATAAGAGTGAGAAGACTTAGAATGAACAAATGAAACTTGAATGCCAAACCGAAGAACAGGTGAACTCGAGAAACAGAGAAACAGAGGAATTCGAAACTAAAAGACTGAACTAATTAATACAAAAGACTAAAGAAAATGGACTAGAAACTGAAATGGCTGATATGGAATTAACTGAAGAAATCTGTAATGAAAAATGAAATAGCTGATACAATGAAATAAAATACAAAACTAAGGAAATGAAAATACAAAACAAAAACAAAATAAGATACTAAAGAATAAGAAAAATACCGAATAAATGATGACAGAATAGCTAATTGCTGAATAAAAAGTAAACAAGATATGACTGAACATTATATGACAGAATATATGACTAAAGATGATACAAAAAAGGTAAGAAACTAAACAATTGAATGGAAGTAAATGAGAAAATGAAAGAAAGGAAAGCTAAATAATGAAGAAAAGCTTAGAAAAACACATACATCAGTCCATATACAATATGATATATATCGTAGCACAAAATATGTAACGAGTCTGATGGTCCATATTATTTCTAAATGACTTCCTACTTATTGATGAATACAATATGTAGAATCATCTTCACCACAAAGCATCCTCACCATAGGATATTGCTAACGAGGAAAAAGAAAATATGTGGAATCATATTCACCACAAAGCATCAGCTAATGTGATATGCACACCGACGACGCAACGTCCATACAGAAAAAGCTTAGATTGCAAGAAACAACAACAACACTAGTCATGGAGATAACCGCTCGACATCAAAGATCGAGATGTCCAGTAGCATAATCAACATGTGAGAGAGCATCTGAGAAAATATATATGACCAAAAGAAAAAAGAAAATTAAAAACTGCAAGCTATAACACAATAACAAAGAATAAGAAATTATTTAGGTTCTAAGAAAATACCTAACTACCGTAATTAAGAACCAGAGACTTGTCTGCTTGATTCCTTGGGCAGAAGTAAAGCTTGTTTGCAAGGTGAATTCTGATATTCACAATATCGACCGTGCTAAAGAAACGACGCATATCCAAATCAGGCTTAAAAATTTCCATGAACTTCATCGTGAAAACACCGCAGTCATCACTGTGCACACAAAAGTGGGGAAAATGTAGAAAAGAAAAGAACAAATACAGAAAACAAACTATATTAAAAATTACTGATAAATAACTAACTAACTTACGGATTGTTTTGCTTAGGAACATTGGCATAGAGGACTCCAAAGTTTTTGAAAATATTGTCTTCGCTATTGAAAATTAGCTTCCAAAGTTTGGTAAAATTGTTGATCTATAGGAAACAAAAACATATCTAACTTTAATATAAAGCAAAAAATAATAGATAAAAAAGTATGTATATACACGGCTACATCGAAGCTTACGAGACGTTTCTTTATCAAAGTATGGAAGTCATCATCCTTGTTATAAAGAGAATCGAGAAAGATGAAAGCTCTGTACTTGAAATCAACACAAAAGGTAAACCAATGCTGCATCCGACAGATCGGGAAAAATAGCTACAAAAATATAGAAAAATACAAATAGATAAGACAAACAAAATGCAGAAAAGTGAAGTAAAAAGGAAAAACATAAACAAAAGATAAAATGGATGAGACGCATACCCTGTCAGCTAGTTCCAAACGCTTGCCTTTGCTAGCTGAGGAAGCACCTAAGAAGGCCTTGGAAACAAATGAATAATGTTCATCATTTTCGTATTCCAGGATACACTCCTGCGAAAAAAAATAAACAAAAATGAATATAATGCATATTTGGTACACAAGCAAAAAAGAAAAGGAATAGAAAAAAGCTAGGAACTAACACCAAGGGAGAAGAAGTGATGCCTCCTAGATTTAGATGGGTGGTTATCCTCGAAGAGTTTTCGACAGAAAACTGGAATCAAGAAATTATCAACATGACCAGAGACCATTGATGATTGCCCTAAGGATATGTAACTGCAATGAACCTTAGGGTACTTCACAGCATACGTCCTACAAAAACAACAAAAAAGTATCAATGAACCATGCAAAACAGAAACAAAAAGTAGAGAACATGCAAAAAAAAAGAGTGAGGCATATGAGAAAATATACTTTTGAATTCCTTAGGTGTATGCCAAATCAACAATTGCGCAATAGTTCTTAATATCAAGATCTGACACAGGAAAACGACCATTCTGAACCAAGAGAAGAACCAAAGAATTTTTAGGCTGCAGAATAACTAAATTATCTTTCACAATCCTATCTTCAAAAGCATGTTGAGACAAATCAATAAAATTGTCTTCACTCTTGTTGTTGTCAGATTTGCTTCCGTTCTTTCCCTGTAGAATAACATTATTATACAGTTCATCCTCTTTCTTAGCTAACTCAGCTTGTCTAAAACTGAAACTTCTTGCCCTAGTAATCTGCACTTCTGGAGTCTGAACAATCTGTGGCAAAAGATAAAAAGATACTATATGGCTCAAAATAGCTGAAGTATATATGAAAGTAGGAGGAAAAATATATTACAAGTATGAGACTAAACAAAATGAACAATAAACAATGAGCACAAACATAAAACTATACCAGCTGAGGTTTCTGAGAGGAATCTGCAATAGGGATATGGGTTCCTTTAGATCCATTAACATTCAAGTTTCTACCGAATTGATGGTTTGATACATTGCCTGCTTTGGAAATACAAGGTGCATTGGGATCCTACGGCAAAAAATTAAAATCAAATGGTGCTAAAAAAAGAAGCAATGAAGATGGTCATAACATAAAGGTGGTTACAGGAAAAACAAAAATTTACTAGTCACCTTAGCAGTTAGATTTGGGGAGAAATTGATCCGAGAAATGGGAGAGCTCATGTATAAGGAAGACCTGGTATCTTTGACACCAGCTGGATAAGTGTTCAACCATGGTAAACCTTGCTCTTCAGGTAATAATTGTGGCAGTCTGGATCTAACTTTAACCATTGGTTCAATTGCAGGAGCTAATGCAAAAAAATAAATTAAAGAATACACACCAATGAGTTATAAAAAAGAGGACAAGGTTATTTTAGAAAAATTAAGAAGCACAACATCACAGAACCAAACAAACATGCAAAAAATGCAGAAAGAAAAGGCAACAATATGCTTTCACCCACCTGTATTGAAAGTACCGAGCTCAGCTGTCTTAGATGACACATAATCAGGGTTTGCTGTAGAAATAAAATTCAATAAACAAAACACACATAAAATTAGAACTATGTATATAAAGGTAAACTAAAAAAGAAAAAAATCAATAAAGCTAAACTATACAAAAAAGAGAGGGGCATACCAGGATTATTAACAAATTTCCCACCAACTTTGCTACTGCCCGATACTTTCAAGAAAGAAAGACCCGAGTCGAGTCCCTCCTCGAATGGTTGCACCATTTGGTTCTACAAAGACACGACACTGGCTGCACGCCCGACAGAAGCGACTGTGTCAACTGCATCCGCACCATCGACTCACCCGGTTAAATGCCTGTTTTCTCCTCGCGTGATTTTCAACTGCGTTTACAAGATACAAGACTTGAGTCCCTGCTCGAGTCTACGACTCCGCCAGACACTCGGAGGCTACTCCAAACTGGAGCACTGGTGGCGCATATACAAGATCCTCGAGTGACACGCTCTGAGTCCTCACTCGAATCCACGATTCGACTAAGGACTCAAGGGCTACTCCCATAGGGAGCGCTGTCCGCGCACCCGAAGAAATTTGTGAAGATATCCAAGCATCATGAAAACCCTTCACTCGAATCAGCGATTCGATTGTAGATTTCGAGTTACTCCCATAGGGAGCACTGAAAGCATGTTCGACTGAAACAAGCAACAAAAGACAACAGCAGTCGCAAAAGTTATTTAGTCCCTGCCTGAATCTTCGACTAAAACAAGCAACAAAAGATGACAGCAGTCGCAAAAGTTATTTAGTCCCTACTTGAGTCTGCGACTCAACCAGGCACTCGGGGGCTACTCCCATAGGGAGCGCTGGTCGCGCACCCTATGATTATTTTCTTCCTAGTACATCGTACTATGTGTCGATAACATCCACACTCGAAGGCTATGGCGACTCCGCCTCATATTTTCCCTACAAAGAGATTACGTCTCCTGGGCCACCCAAATCATCTCCGCGATGACAAAAAATTCGGATGCCGCGCTTACAGCGTGAAGATAAGACCTGAATAAGGCCTGACAACGCATCTGCTGCGCACTACCAGAGATATATCCGTGCCTGCAGGTACGATGAATATGCCTTGACGGACGCGTCGAGTGCTCACATTTGTACACTGGAATTCGACTCCTGGAAGACCTCCGCGGCATGAGTCGAATTACGCCAGCAATTTCCAGATTCGAGTCCGGGGACTTGAGTTTGAGTAGGTAGCATTGTTTTTGCCCTAGAGCAATTAACTGGTCTCGATCCATCGAACGCACCAGGCACGTTTACCATCATCTATAATTTCGACTGACCCGATGAACTTCCGGGAGAAGTGCTTCGCACTCGACACAATTGTCGACTCCGACATCCTAATGAAAAGATCAAGACTTCTGAGTGTCCATCCGAATCTACGATTCACATGGACACTCGGGGGCTACTGACATGTGTATTCCCAATAGGCACTCGACTACAACCTACCTGGTGCAGCCCGACGGAAGGCCCACTTGACGAATTGCTAAGGTCCATGACGCCTATGACAGCTCGAGTGGTATGAAGCCCATATGGACACGGACTCCCAACGTACAAGACAAGGAAATCTCAAGACTAGAGTTGTAATCTAACCTGTAACCAACTCGTATTGGTACCTGAGACCTAGCCACCCCATATATAAAGGCTAGGAGGGTCCAACGAGGACGACACAACCTAAGACACGCTACGCCACAATAGATCTAGACATCGCGACTCCCACAATAGACAATAGATAGATCTACGATCTCTCATACGCCAGATCCAATCTGCGCGACACCGCCATCGGCGATATTGTAATCCTTCGGATGATCATCAATCAAGAGCAGACAAGCAGGAGTAGGGTCCTCTACGAGGCCTGAACCTGGGTAAACCTTGCGTCCCTGTGTGCTTGTCTGTTAGCCGATCGAGACTTTCAGCGTTTCCCTCCTTCTCCAAAACCCAAGTCCATAACAATGGGCATTGATGAGTTAAACCCTCGTCACTCCTCGAGTCTTAGTGTTTCGGGAGGATGATATACGCCAGAGGGGAAAAGCTGGAGTGGGTCAGGGTGGCCACACCACCTCCTGGCGCGGCCTAGGGCTGCCCGTGCCAGGGGGTGGTGTGGGCCCCCTGTGGCCCATCTCCACTCCGTCTTCTGGCATCCTTAGTCTTCTGGAAAAATAGGATTTTCCGTATATTTTCCCGGATTTTCTGATCTTCACGAATTTTGCCTCCAAACAGCACCTTTTCCATCAGAATCCTAACTACAGCGGTCCATGCTCCGAAAGTCATCAACCATGCAAAAACAGATGAAATAACATAAGTATCACCTCTCAATACGAAATATATCAATGAATAATAGTGAATTAAGACATAGAATAGTGATGCAAAATGGACGTATCAACCCCCCCAAGCTTAGACTTTGCTTGTCCCCTAGCGAAACTGAGCTCAATAAACATGGCCTCTGGTTTATGGAGTGAAGAGTCGATAAAAGAATACGGACAAGAAGCATCACATTTATCAATACATAGATCATAATAGAAGACAACTCACTATTATATAACTCAACTTGCAGTAAGTAAAGGAAACACAATAAAGATACATAAAGTGAATCATAATTGGTAATGGCAAACTTAGCTCTTGGTCGAAGAATAGTTGATAATTTGCTGGAGTTCACAAGTAACTAGTTTTCAAATGATAGCTTTCAAAGTAGTAAACATCAAGATAAGAGTAATGTGCAAAACAAGGAACATAAGAAACATGAGTGAATAAATCATCATATGAATGAATGAAACACAACAACTCAAAATACTTGCTGAGATAGAAGGGAATATGTTTACTGACTCAACTACAAAGTAAAAGAAGGGCCCTTCAAAGAGGTAAGCAGGGATTGCTGTAACACCCTCCATGCAGGATGTACAATTGAAATGAAACAAATTTTATATAAAGCATTTATAAAATAGGGCTCGGAAAAGGGGATCACATTAGGGTGAAGGTCTTGGGGTTCGATGTGGTTCGGGGTCCGGTCTTAGGGATCTCGACGCCTTTGGCTCCGGGAGGGGAAAACTTGGTGTGGCGCCAAGAAGGAGGTCTTGGTGTTCCGGTTCGGTCTCCGGGATCGGGCTTCGGGACTTGGTCTTCGGATCTGCGGTCTCGGTTACCGGGTTGAAGAGCTTGTTGTTCCGAGGGTTCTCCGGGTCCGGGAGGATCTTGTGGTTGTTGGAGAACTTGGGTTAGTGCCATGGTCTCCGAGTAGCAGTCCGTCCTCACACCCACACCATCTTCACAACATGGCAGTACCACATAACCAAAACGTCCATGATCTGGGACTGGTGAGACAACTGAAGGAGACCCCAAAAAAAAGAGGCCCTAGCAGCCGCTGTCGAGCACGGGAATAGCAGAGCCGGTGCCCGGGGACGACGTAGAGGCGGCCGGCGCTGACGCGCAGCAGAGGAGGTGCATAGCGCGGAGGACACACGGCGGGGTCGTCGCTGAGGGGGAGGGCCGGTGGAAAGAGGGGGTGCCCGTGAGGCGGTGGCATGGGCCGAACCTGGCCGTGCTCCGGCGAGACGGGGCGTAGGCTGCCGGGTGAGGTGAACGAGGCCGCGGAGGCGGCTCGGCGACGACCGAAGAGGAAGGCGAGGAGGACGGGGGAGGCGGGGTCCGCACAGGACGAGGTGGCGGCGGCGGCGAACCCGAGCGGCGAGAGGAGGAGGCCGGCACGGGGGAGGCGCCGGCGGGGACCTAGGTGTGCTGCAGGGCACCGGGGCGACGAGAGCGTCGCCTGGCGAGGCCGGCGGCGGTGGATCTGGCCGGAGGCGGTGGGGAGGAGGAGGAACTCGCTGGCGGCGGGGTTCAAGCGGCGGGGACGATGGCGGTCGCGCGGCCGGGGCCGGTCCGTGGGCTGGAGGCGGGCCACGCGGACGGAGGCGGCGGCCGGCGAGCACTGAGGGCGGCGGCGGGCGTCGGAGCGAGGGAGGAAGAGAGGCGGGGCGAGGCGGAGTACAATGGGAGAGAGAGGAAGAGCGGGGAGAGAGAGGGAGCGAGCGGCGCGGGGTGCAAGGTGGGGCGCGTGGGGCCCGGTCGGGGCAGGAGCCCGAGGTGGTCGGGGCGCGTGCCCAGGTGGGTGGGAGCGGGGGCTGGTGCGGGCGCGGTGTCCGCGTGGGGGGTGGGGCGACGTGGCCGGGTGTGAGTGGTCCGGTGGGGTGTGGTGGGTGCGGCTGGGTGAGGGAAGGGAGTAGGTGGTGGCTGGGTGGGACCAGCGGGGCTGAGGTGGCGACATGGGATTGGAGGGGGTGAGGTGGAGGGGCTGGGTAGAATAGGCTGGGTGGGTTATTTGGTAGAATAGGTTTTGGGTGTTCCTGGGGTAGGTAGGATTTTATCTGGAGGTGGCCGGCTAGGCTTTCGGGCCTGGCTGGCTGCCTCCCAAAATAATTTAAATATTTTATTTATTTAAAACGGGGCTTTTGCAAACCGTTGGTAGACGAAACAAAATATTCCGGAGGCCCGGGTTTTAATTTGTAAACAAGACAGGGCATTTAGAAAACAAAAACAGACTTTTCGAAAATAATTTTATGCAAACAAATGCAAGATGACATGACGATGCTCAAATGCAAGGTGGCATGATGACATGAGCATGCGGTCATGATGATGCAATGCACAAAAACACCACGATTTTCTAGTAGGGGTTTTTGCGGGATGCCACAATTCGACACCACTAACAATGGATCTCGCCCTCGAGATCCGCCTCATGGTACCGGAAAGAAGGTCGGCGATCTGAATCTTCTCGCTTCGTGTAGATCTCGCGACACCACTAACAAGGGGTCCTTGTCCGTGATCGTCGAGAGAACACTCCGGGGACAAAGGGCAAAGGTAGAGGTATCAACAAATAAAGACACCTCTAGCTTCCGTAGATGGAGTAAAATTGCTGGATCCACCGATTCAATGTACAAGAGCGACTGATAAGAGTAGTCGGATGGTGATCAGTCCATCGCGCACCCAAACCGTTACTCTGCACACGAATAGGTGAATTATGCAACCAACTCTCGGAATTAGACTGAAGATCTCGACAAACGAGATTCAGAAACACAGGAGGGAGCCAGACTCTACATCGGATCTGGCATAGATGATGTCGTCGCGTCAGAAAACACCAGAAGGCACAAACAAGGAACAAAGAATGGTACCACAGATAAAGGATCACTCTGATAGCATGAAGTCCGGAGGTAGAAACACCGTTACCAAAGGAGGAAGCGACACCCTGAAGGTACGACGGAAAACCCACCCACGAGAAATCCTGGACTAGAAGAAAGAGAAGAGAGCAGGTTCAAAACACGCAGAGGTAAGAGGAGAACAACAAAGGGGTAAGGAGTAAAATCAGACCTAATCAGATCTATCCAACCGATTTTTGCAAAATAGTTTTGACTCTCTACTTCGGTCGTAAGCTAGGTTATCCTACATGCTGGACTTGTGGGGTATCGCAACTGCTGAGCTCTGATACCACTCTGTAACACCCTCCAATCGGCCCTATGCAAGTTTTAACCCTTTCTGCCAAACCCGCATAGAAACGATTCAAGGACGCCCACCAGGCACTTTCGTGCAGGTGGAAAATGAAGTAATAACATTACACAACAGTCCTCGATGGGACCCACATAACAGATATATACATCAGTGACTCCATGAGTCAATAATACAGATATATACAAAGATCCAAATCACCTCAAAAACGATAGGGCGTCCGACTACAGACAAGATGCAAATGGGGCTAAGAGCCCTGAAGAATAACCAATGGCGTCCATAACCCTGCCCAGGCCAAGCCGGAAGGGTAACCCTGCTAACGACGTCGATCTCAAACCTACTAAAACAAAAGGGGTGCCGACAAAGGGCAAAGGAAAAAGAGGAGCGTCAGTACTGAGGCCAGTACACGGCGAGGCTAGCATTCGGCGGCTCTCGCCTACATAGGTATGGTGGGCTGAAGCGGCAGCGCAGCGGCACTAAACAACCTATAGAGACTCGATACAACTGGCGGTTATCAGAGAGGGATAAGAAAGACCTATTCGGTTCCAACCTGAAGCTAACACCAAACAAACCCATCCTGGTATTTCCCCCTCGAGACCAAACGAGGAAGTCGGACCAAGGAACTCCCACAGTTGGCAATTTTACTCATTCCATTATAGTTGCAGCAATTACTAATCAGATATAGATAGCATGAGTCATCCTGATAGCATAAGTAGTGGGCAGTTTAATTACCATTCTGTTGTAGTTGGGACATTTACTAGTCAGATATAATTGTCCCGAGGAATCCCAAAACCCAGCAGTGGTTGGCACTTTTATCACATTCCATTGGAGTTGTAATACTTACTAGACAGGTATATCAGAACACGATACGACCAAGATCCACCAGTTGTTGGGAGTTTTAATATCCCTTCCGTTATACTTGAGCCGATTACTAGTCATATATTAAGTCCAATTTATAGCACTACTTTAGTTATGCTTGTCTATGATCGAGATATTGTGCTCCAAGTCGTCCATAACCGCGGACACGGCTTTCAGAAAGTTTTACCCCGCAGGGGTGCACAAGTAGCAACACACACTCGATCAACCTCGGAAAAACCAACTCAAAACCCAACGAGGCCTTCACGACAAAGCGATCACAGGATTCATAAAATATTTCAGGGGGCCACCCCACTAAGCTACCCGCAACGAAGTTGGCCGGCTCCAGAACGGACCCAGGGTTTGTGTCAATGGCTGTAAACGACTGGGAACCCGAAAGTGTGACTGGGCTTGTCGATACCGCGAAAACATTCCACGTTCCAAAACAGTACAGGTGCTCCACACACAATCTTAAATAAAACAGTAACATGGCATAAGTACAGGATAGTAATAAAACCCCAAACTAGTTTGTGGCCCCAAGAAATAGAAATGAATCAAGCTCTGGCTCAGGGGGGGTCCATAAGGCCTCCCGGATGTGGATAGTGCGAAAAATCAAGGAACATGTATCAAGTACTCGGGGTCCTACGGGACACAAGTGAGCGTGGAAGAACCAAATAACATCTATTGCCCACCGATGCCTCTGCATTAGTTATATCTAGCAATTTAATAGTTGTATTTAAAGTCATGATCGTCTCCACCAATAAGCATCTCCACCAATAAACATCTGCCATCATTCCAACAATTGTGGTACTTGACAACACGAGATCACACCTGAGCAAGCGACTGCGACTCGCAAGGCCAGCTATCTACCAAACACAGGTAATAGGAGGTGTCCAAGGCAATGTAGAGGCTGCACGGGGTATAACTGGGGTACGGAAACTAAAGCATCGCGACACGGATAGCAATAGATCAACAGGAGGAAATAAAGACTATAAATGCAAAATAGGTAGAAGGGGGAGAGATGCTCGCGTGGGAAACACTGCCGGCGGATCATATCCGGAGAACTTGTCGATACTCGCACCAACTCATCAGCCTAATCCGCGAAGAAGCAAACACTAGAAGAAACACCGGATGCAATATTTAATACTACGGCAAAAGATCCGGCATGATTATGATATGATGCAGATGCGGTGCAATTAGGCAATATTAAGTGGAACCAGGGTCCCGACAATTAATTAAACGGTTCAAGTTATTTAGAACCCCCCGCAATTTAAATGTTGTCTTAACAAGGCAGGGCATGGTATCGGTTCGCTACACAGATTTAAATGGAGTCCGGTATAATACAAGAATATCCCGCATATAGTCTCCATATTTAATTATGATGAATTGCCGAAATAGCCCCAAACACCCGAATATGCATGCAGGATGTACAATTGAAATGAAACAAATTTTATATAAAGCATTTATAAAATAGGGCTCGGAAAAGGGGATCACATTAGGGCGAAGGTCTTGGGGTTCGATGTGGTTCGGGGTCCGGTCTTAGGGATCTCGACGCCTTCGGCTCCGGGAAGGGAAAACTTGGTGTGGCGCCGAGAAGGAGGTCTTGGTGTTCCGGTTCGGTCTCCGGGATCGGGCTTCGGGACTTGGTCTTCGGATCTGCAGTCTCGGTTACCGGGTTGAAGAGCTTGTCGTTCCGAGGGTTCTCCGGGTCCGGGAGGATCTTGTGGTTGTTGGAGAACTTGGGTTAGTGCCATGGTCTCCGAGTAGCAGTCCGTCCTCACACCCACACCATATTCACAACATGGCAGTACCACATAACCAAAACGTCCATGATGTGGGACTGGTGAGACAACTTGGCAGTACCACATAACCAAGACGCGCAGCAGAGGAGGTGCATAGCGCGGAGGACACACGGCGGGGTCGTCGCTGAGGGGGGGGGGGCGTTGGACAGAGAGGGCGCTCGTGAGGCGGCGGCACGGGCCGAACCTGGCCGTGCTCCGGCGAGACGGGGCACAGGCGGCCGAGCGAGGTGAACGAGGCCGCGGAGGCGGCTCGGCGGCGACCGAAGAGGAAGGCGAAGAGGACGGGGGAGGCGGGGTCCGCACGGGATGAGGTGGCGGCAGTGGCGAACCCGAGCGGCGAGAGGAGGAGGCCGGCACGGGGGAGGCGCCGGCGGGGACCTGGGCGTGCTGCAGGGCGCCGGGGTGACGAGAGCGTCGCCTGGCGAGGCCGGCGGCGGCGGATCTGGCCGGAGGCGGTGGGGCGGAGGAGGAACTCGCTGGCGGTAGGGTTCAAGCGGCGGGGATGACGGTGGTCGCACGGCCGGGGCCGGTCCGTGGGCTGGAGGCGGGCCGCGCGGACGGAGGCGGCGGTCGGCGAGCGCTGAGGGCGGTGGCGGGCGTCGGAGCGAGGGAGGAAGAGAGGCGAGGCGAGGCGGAGTACAGCGGGAGAGAGAGGAAGAGCGGGGAGAGAGAGGGAGCGAGCGGCGCGGGGTGCGAGGTGGGGCACATGGGGCCCGGTCAGGGCAGGAGCCCGAGGTGGTCGGGGCGCGTGCCCAGGTGGGCGGGAGCGGGGGCTGGTGCGGGCGCGGTGTCCGCGTGGGGGCTGGGGCGACGTGGCCGGGTGTGAGTGGTCCGGTGGGGTGTGGTGGGTGCGGCTGGGTGAGGGAAGGGAGTAGGTGGTGGCTGGGTGGGACCAGCGGGGCTGAGGTGGCGACATGGGATTGGAGGGGGTGAGGTGGAGGGGCTGGGTAGAATAGGCTGGGTGGGTTATTTGGTAGAATAGGTTTTGGGTGTTCCTGGGGTAGGTAGGATTTTATCTGGAGGTGGCCGGCTAGGCTTTCGGGCCTGGCTGGCTGCCTCCCAAAATAATTTAAATATTTTATTTATTTAAAACGGGGCTTTTGCAAACCGTTGGTAGACGAAACAAAATATTCCGGAGGCCCGGGTTTTAATTTGTAAACAAGACGGGGCGTTTAAAAAACAAAAACAGACTTTTCGAAAATAATTTTATGCAAACAAATGCAAGATGACATGACGATGCTCAAATGCAAGGTGGCATGATGACATGAGCATGCGGTCATGATGATGCAATGCACAAAAACACCACGACTTTCTAGTAGGGGTTTTTGCGGGATGCCACAATTGCAAGTCTCATAAAGAGCTCCCAAAAATTATGATACTTACTAGCTTTCATCTCTCATTGCCCCTATCATAGGCATTGATGACCCACAAGTATAGGGGGTGTATCGCAGTATTTTCGATAAGTAAGAGTGTCGAACCCAATGAGGAGCAGAAGGTGCTGGCTAGTGGTATGTATCAGGAATTCTCTGCAAATACTTAGCAAACGGATTTTTAGGTGTTTTCGATAAGGCAAGTAAACAAAGTACGAGTAAATAAAAGATAGTAAGAATAAATGCAGCAAGTGGCCCAATCCTTTATGCAGCAAAGGACAAGCCGGTTGTATTTCTATAGATGACCAAACGTTCTCGAGGACACATGGGAAGACTGTCAAGTGCTTTCGCTTCATATAGTCGATTAATCTTCTCTAGCTTGCTAAGTGTTGTGTGGGTGAACCTGTGCTAATGTACCGCCCCATCCAAGACTAAATACATACTTGTGATTAAACCCCCTTGCAAACATCCGTAAGTACAAGAAAGTAATTAAGGTAGAAACCTAACCACAGCTTTAAACTCTAAGACCCTTACGTCCCTTGTGCAACGGTTTCCTAACGGGGGTTCAGGTTTCTGTCACTCTGGCAACCCCTACGATTAGTAGCCAAATACACAATGCATTCCCCTAGGCCCATATAGGTGAAGTGTCATGTAGTCGACGTTCACATGACACCACTAGAAGAAGTACACCACAACTTAAATATCAAACTATTGAATCTTTCTCAACATAACTCCACTACTAACAACATGACTTCTCCCATGTCCTCAAGAACAAAATGAACTACTCACAAGACATCATATGGATCATGATCAGAGATGAAATAATGATGTATAACAATCTGAACATAAACAATAATTCAATGGTTCACTCAATAGCATCAACTACAAGGAGTAATCAACACCGGGAAAGTTTCCCCTATGAACTATGCAAGATTCAACACAATTGTTACAGCCATATGGAGATGCTGATGAGGGTGCTGATGGTGATGATGGTGTTGATGATGATGATGATGATCCCGATGAAGTCCAGCTTGATGGTGGTGTTGATGGCGACGATCTCCCCTCTCCGGCAAGGAATTCCCCCGGCAGAAATCTATCTGCCGGAGAGATCTTTCTCTCTCGGTGTTTTCCGCCCCGCAGAGGAGGCGGAATCTTTTTGTGGTCGCTCCTCGAGTCTTAGGGTTTCGGGAGGTTGATATACGCCAGAGGGGGGAGGCTGGAGTGGGCCAGGGCGGCCACACCACTCCCTGGCGCGGCCTAGGCCTCCCCGCGCCATGGGGTGGTGTGGGCCCCCTGTGGCCCACCTCCACTCCATCTTCTGGCATCCTGAGTCTTCTGGAAAAATAGAATTTTCCGTATATTTCCCCGGATTTTCTGATATTCGCGAATTTTGCCTCCAAACAGCACCTTTTCCATCAGAATCCTGACTGCAGCGGTCCATGCTCCAAAAGTCATCAACCATGCAAAAATAGATGAAATAACATAAGTATCACCTCTCAATACGAAATATATCAATGAATAATAGTGAATTAAGACATGGAATAGTGATGCAAAATGGACGTATGAGGCATCTTTAGGTGATTAAGGTTAAAGTGACACAACTAAGAGGATATGCTTGACAAGTTATATAAGTTGAAATCTCATGCCCCTTACTTATGAGTACCGATCCTCATGCTACTCAACTTTAGTCACGAGCAAGCTCTTGTCATTGTAAATACATGCGTATCATTGAGAACCGCCAATGGGGTACCCCTTGCACATGACACAGGAGTTACCCCATAATCAAAATGACAAGGCAAGAAGATAGTGAGCATCTCAGCAATCTTTTTATTTGCTATTTGCATAGGTTTTTATTGAGGATGCTTCATAGAATGCTCACTGTAGTTATGCTGCAAGTTTCCACCATGATTAGGCATGGCTTAGGCTAGCGGCCCAGGCGTTTCTCTAACACTCATATAAACTCCATGATCTTTCAAGTTCCACTTTTATTTCACACCGCCGGGATCCATAAGCAAAAGAACATGATATCAACTAGGTACAAGTACCAATGAAGTGTTGAAAGCGGTCCCCATGATACATGGTTATGCTAACTTCAACTCATAAAGCGCAAGCATATACGCAACAAAGAAGGACCCAATGGTTCAAGTTTATTAAATGCAAGAAAGTAAAGTGTGCCATCAAGTTCGTGAGAGCTTTAATCACTAATTTTCACATAACAAGTTTAATTTAGGAGGTAGACAAAAGAAGAATTTACTTGGAATAGCAATAATGCTAATAGGTAGGTATGGTGGACACAAATGGCAAAGGTTTTGGTTTTAAGGAGGTGGATGCACGAGAAGAATTCCCTCTTAGTACAGGTTTTGGCTAGCAAGGCTGGGCAGCAAGTATAAGAGTTGAAGGAAACAAACAAACATACAAGTGATAAAGACAAACATGCAATCTTCCTTGGAAGCACAAAAGATCTTAACTAGAGAATACTAGACTTATGAGCAAATCAAGAAAGAAAGATGATGAAATTATTTTTCTTTAGAGTACTTCTATCTTTTTCATTCAACTCTCAAAAATAGTGTGCTACTGACCGAGCCAGGTTTGCCAAAACCAACTAAATTAACTCAATGATCCCAAAGTGATACCAATACTAACAACAAGATCAATCATATAACCACGAATTGAAAACTAATATAAGCTATGCAAAAGAGTAAATGATAGAACTTCTCATTAATATTTCATATCGGCAACTCACACCAAGGGATACATTTCTAACGAGAGAGGGCACACTTCCATAATGCAAACCATACTACATAATAACTTCTCTATTCATGATATGACTCTACTAATACGGTAAAAAGATAGTGATGTGATACCGCAGCACTCCCCCAAGCTTGGAACAAACCAAGGGGATGCCAACTTGATGACGAATTACTCCTTCGGTGGTGGTGGTATCTTCTCATCTTCGTCTGTCTTCCAGGGTAAAGGCTTCCCATCAACAAAGGACATCGTGGTTTCCAACATCCTGAAACTTGCAGCAGCACTTATGCGTTTAAATCTAGCCTCATACTCACAGTTTTGATTTTGAACGTCATAGAACTGTGCTTGCAGTTCATTGGTTGTTTGGCGGAGTGAGAGGACTTCGTCTTTGAGTTCAGCAGTCACCTTTTGGTGCTCGGTGATGAGTTCGGAACAAATCTTATGGATGATATCCACTTCGCGCTCCGCCATCTACTTGTACCTAAAGACTTATTGCTCCAGTGCTTCTATCCTATCCTCTAGACTTCCTTCACCTTTAGGGCCTTGAACCTCTTTAATCCGGACCTCCCCACCTTCGAGCAATAACTCCTTGGGATGAATCTTCAATTCTCTCATGTATGGGTTGATGATATCTTCTAAGGAATCTCCCCCGGCTGATCCAGTGGAAGACATTGTGGCTACAAATCTAGGATTTTACCTGGCAGAAACAGATCGAAACAGATCGAAACAAAAACAAGACGAAAACACGATATACGAACCTCGGGGGATCTGGGGGTTTATATATTACGAAGTTTCATATCAAAAGGAAGGTACTGGGAGAAAACAGGTCGGAGGCGGAGTCTGGGGTGGTCTCACCACCTGGTGGCGCGACCAGGGGTGGGCCCGGGCCACAGGGTGGTGTGGGCCACCCTGGCTCCGGTTCCGTCCCTTTTTCGCTTCATAACTTTCCTTATTGACTAAAAACTGCAAAATTATAGTTGGATTGTATTTTCGCGGAACTTTTCTTACCAGAACTGTTACTTATTTGAAAACAGACTCTACAGGTCTCTGAATTTGGTGCTCAATGAATTTCTCCGGAGTTATAACTTGAAAGGCATCAACATCTTAATTGTAAGAATCTCCATCAATATAGTGTTTGAGTCGCTGTCCATTCACTACTTGTGTAGTATTATCTTTTAAAGAAGAAATTTTTATTGCTCCTGAACGGTATACTTCTTCTATAATGCAAGGTCCTTCCCATTTTGACAGTAGCCTTCCTGTAAAAAACCTGAGACGAGACCTATACAATAGAACTTTCTCACCAACATGAAATCCCCTCTTAAGTATTCGCTTGTCATGCCATCTTTTAACTTTTTCCTTAAAGAGCCTAGCATTCTCGTAGGCTTCACTCCTCCATTCATCTAAAGAACTTAAGTCAAATAATCTTTTCTCACCAGCGAGCTTACAATCTCTATTTTGTTCTTTAACTGCCCAGTAAGCTTTGTGTTCTAATTCTAAGGGTAGGTGACAAGCTTTCCCATAAACCATTTTATAAGGAGACATCCCCATAGGATTTTTGTAAGCAGTTCTATAAGCCCATAAAGCATCATTCAACTTTTTAGCCCAGTTTTTTCTAGATCTATTAACAGTCTTTTGCAAAATGGATTTAATTTCTCTATTTGATAACTCTACTTGCTCGCTAGTTTGGGGGTGATAGGCTGAAGCAATTCTATGATTAACATCATATTTAGCAAGGGTCTTTCTAAAACCACCATGAATGAAATGAGAACCCCCATCAGTCATGAGATACCTAGGCACTCCAAACCTAGGAAAGATAACATCTTTAAGCATTTTTAGAGAGGTCTCCCCATCAGCACTCTTTGTAGGAATGGCTTCTACCCACTTAGTAACATAACCAACGGCAACAAGAATATGAGTGTACCCTTTCGAAGGAGGGAAAGGACCCATAAAGTCGAATCCCCAGCAATCAAAAGGTTCAATAACTAGAGAGTAGTTCATAGGCATTTTATTGCGTCTAGAAATATTACCAACACGCTGATATTCATCACAAGATAAAACAAATTTTCTTGCATCTTTAAAAAGGGTAGGCTAGTAGAAACCTGATTGTAGTACCTTCTGTGCAGTTCTATCTCCTGCATGATGTCCTCCATAAGCACTACGATGACATATACGCAATATCTCCTTTTGTTCATATTCTGGAACACATCTTTGCATAATACCATCCACTCCTTCTTTGTATAAGTGTGGGTCATCCCAAAAATAATGCCTCAAATCATAGAAGAACTTCCTTATTTGCTGATCTGTAAAAGTTGGAGGCCAATACTTGGAGACAATAAAGTTAGCATAATCAGCGTACCAAGGGCTCCCTCGTGAGCTCACCCCTACTACAGCTAACTGTTCATTTAGGAAACTATCATTAACATGCATAGGGTCAAAAGAGATGTTTTCCAATCGAGATAAATTATCAGCTATAGGGTTTTCAACACCCTTCCTATCTCCTATATGTAGATCAAACTCCTGTAAAAGCAGCACCCATCTAATAAGCCTAGGCTTAGCATCTTTCTTTGTCATAAGGTATTTAATAGCAGCATGATCAGTATGAATGGTGACTTTTGAGTCTACAATATAGGGCCTAAACTTATCACAAGCAAAAACAACAGCTAGAAATTCCTTTTTAGTAGTAGCATAATTCCTTTGAGCAGCGTCCAGAGTCTTACTAGCATAATGGATAACGTTTAACTTCTTATCAATTTGTTGCCCAAGGACAGCGCCTACATCAAAATCACTAGCATCACACATTATTTCAAAGGGTAAACTCCAATCAGGTGGTTGAACAACAGGAGCTGTAGTTAAAGCCTTCTTAAGAGTTTCAAAAGCTTCCTTACAATCATCATCAAAAACGAAGGGTACATCTTTTTGAAGAAGTTTAGTAAGGGGTTTTGATATCCTAGAAAAGTCTTTAATAAACCTTCTATAGAAACCAGCATGACCAAGGATACTACGAATACCTTTGATGTCTCTTGGACATGGCATCTTCTCAATTGCCTCAACCTTAGCTCTATCAACTTCTATGCCTCTTTCAGAAACTTTATGCCCAAGGACAATCCCTTCATTAACCATGAAGTGGCATTTCTCCCAATTAAGAACAAGATTGGTTTCTTCACATCTCTGCAAAACTTTATCAAGGTTGTGCAGACAATTATCAAAAGAAGTTCCATAGACAGAAAAGTCATCCATGAACACTTCTACAATTTCCTTACAAAAACCATGAAAGATAGCAGACATGCACCTTTGGAAAGTAGCAGGAGCATTACATAAACCAAAAGGTATACGTCTATAAGCATAAGTTCCATAAGGGCAAGTAAAATTAGTTTTCTCTTGATCTTGTTGTTTAACAGCAATTTGAGAGAACCCAGAATAACCATCAAGAAAACAAAAATGGGTATTTTTAGACAAGCTTTCTAATATTTGATCAATAAAAGGAAGCGGGTAATGATCTTTCTTAGTAACTTTATTGACTTTTCTAAAATCAATGCACATCCTATAGCCTACTACTATTCTTTGAGGAATAAGCTCATCATTATTATTAGGAACAACGGTAATACCTCCTTTTTTAGGAACACAATGAACAGGACTAACCCATTCACTGTCAGCAATAGGGTAAATAATACCAGCATCAAGGAGTTTCAATACCTCGTTCCTTACCACTTCCTTCATCCTGGGGTTTAAGCATCGTTGGTGCTCTATTACTAGCTTTGCATCTGGTTTGATGTTGATAGAATGCTGACATATAGTAGGTGAAATCCATTTTAAATCATCCAGAGTATAGCCCATAGCTCCTCAGTGTTTCCTCAAAACCTCCAATAGCCTTTCTTCTTCCTTTCCTGAAATATTAGCGCTAATAATAACAGGATATATCTTTTTATCATCAATATAAGCATATTTAAGATCATCAGGAGAGGTTTTAGATCAAAAACCGGCTCCTTTTTAGGTCGCAACGTGGTACCCAAGTCTTCTACAGGCAAGTCATGTTTAAGCATCTTACGTTGATCACGGACAATCCTGTCAATCTCATTACTTTCTTCCATGAAGATTTCACTTTCATGATCTTCCATAAATTGTTGCAAAGCATTGTTACGAGCAGGAGAAATAGAAGTAAGTTGTTCAACTCAAAAATCCTCATTATGGGTTTCCTCTTCGCAAGGTTTTTTAGCAAATTTCGAAAAATTAAACTCATAAGATTCCCCATCAAACTTAGTCAAGATTTTCTCCCTCTTGCAATCAATAATAGCTCCACAAGTACTCAAGAAAGGTCTACCAAAAATGATAGGATACGTTTTACTAGCAGCTGAACCAACTACTAAAAAATCAGCAGGGTACTTAATCTTACCACAAAGAACTTCCACGTCTTGTACAATACTAATTGGAGAGATGGTCTCTCTATTATCAAGGTGAATAACCACATCAATCTCTTCCAACTCG
The DNA here is from genome assembly GCA_910589775.1 of Avena eriantha. Taxonomy (NCBI): domain Eukaryota; kingdom Viridiplantae; phylum Streptophyta; class Magnoliopsida; order Poales; family Poaceae; genus Avena; species Avena eriantha. Next base: position 366,810,520 of record OU342741.1, read on the forward strand.
CAAGGACTGAGTTCATGCATAATTTCTCTGTAAAGCTCATAAGGAATAACACTGGAACTTGCACCAATATCACATAAACCATAATAGCAATGATCACCAATTCTAACAGAAAGCACAAGAACACTAGCCTTTTCAGTTCTATTAGGATGTGAAACAATATTAGAAGCATCCTCACAAAAGACTATGTGCCCATCTTCTATGCTTTTAGTGACAAGGTCTTTCACAATTGCTACCACAGATTCAATGTTTATTTGTTCATCAGGTTTTACAGTTCTCTTTTCACTTTTGGTGATTACATTAGTTATCATAGGATGGTCCTTTACCTTTTCAGGGAAGGGAATCTTCTTGATATAAGGTTCAGGTAAGCTGGGATCAATAATGCAATACTCAGCACTTCCAATAGGAACATAGTCAACAATATCTTTGTAAGGTGCATGGTATTTATTCCATCCCCTTTTTGGAATTTCGATATAGGAAGCAAAAGCTCTAAAGCAATTCGTAATAACTTGCAAATCAAGACCATAAACATTACTAATATTTTGAAAGTCATTAGTTCCCATAAAAGATTCAATGCATTCATAATCATAATTTATACCTGACTTTCTACCTTTGTCATTCTCCCAAGCTTCAGCATTGTCTTGAATATGGTCCAAAAGATCCCATTTAGCTTCTTCTTCCATACGAGTGAATGATCCAGCACAAGAAGCATCCAATACATCTTTATCATGAAGAGAAAGCATTGCATAAAAGTTATTGATAATAATATTGTTGGGGAGCTCATGAATGGGACATTTGAGCATTAGTAACTTCAATCTCTCCCAAGCTTGAGCTGTACTCTCTCCATCAAGAGGCCAAAAGTTGTATATTTGATTCCGATCTTTATGAATCTCACTAGGAGGATAAAACTTTGAATAAAAGAGAGGCACTATTTCCTCCCATTCTAGAGCTTGACCATTCTTCAACAGCTTATACCATTCCTCAGCTCTTCCTTTCAGTGATAATGAGAATAACTTCTTCTTGACTTGATCTATAGTGATACCTGCACACTTGAACAACCCGCATAATTCGTGTATAAAGAGCAACTGATCACCAGGATGGACAGTTCCATCCCCAACATAGTAGTTATCCATAACACGATCAATAATTCTTGTAGGTATTTTGAAAACATCATTCTCAACAGGTGGTGGCTTATCTACTACTTTAGCAGGGGTAGTAGCATTACCAAATAATAAACTCAGCGAATTATCCATAACGAAAATAAAGCAACTAACAAAAGTAAACAATACTCATAGTAGAAGTTTCCTTTACCACTTCCACTCTCCAATAGCGCTTCACTCCCCGGCAACGGCGCCAGAAAATTGTCTTGATGACCCACAAGTATAGGGGGTGTATCGCAGTATTTTCGATAAGTAAGAGTGTCGAACCCAACGAGGAGCAGAAGGTGCTGGCTAGTGGTATGTATCAGGAATTCTCTGCAAATTCTTAGCAAACAGATTTTTAGGGGTTTTCGATAAAGCAAGTAAACAAAGTACGAGTAAATAAAATACAATAGGAATAAATGCAGCAAGGGGCCCAATCCTTTATGCAGCAAAGGATAAGCAGGTTGTATTACTTAAGATGACCAAACGTTCTCGAGGACACATGGGAAGACTTTCAAGTGCTTTCGCTTCATATAGTTGATTAATCTTCTTTATCTTGCTAAGTGTTGTGTGGGTGAACCTATGCTAATGTATCGCCCCATCCAATACTAATACATACTTGTGATTATACCCCTTGCAAACATCCGTAAGTACAAGAAAGTAATTAAGGTAGAAACCTAACCACAACTTTAAACTCTAAGACCCTTACGTTCCTTGTGCAATGGTTTCCTAACGGGGGTTCAGGTTTCTATCACTCCGGCAACCCCTACGATTAGTAGAGAAATACACAATGCATTCCCCTAGGCCCATATAGGTGAAGTGTCATGTAGTCGACGTTCACATGACACCACTAGAAGAAGTACACCACAACTTAAATAACAATCTATTGAATCTTTCTCAACACAACTCCACTACTAACAACATGACTTCTCCCATGTCCTCAAGAACAAAACGAACTACTCACAAGACATCATATGGATCATGATCAGAGATGGAATAGTGATGTATAACAATCTGAACATAAACAATAATTCAATGGTTCACTCAATAACATCAACTACAAAGAGTAATCAACACCAGGAAAGTTTCCCCTATGAACTAATGCAAGATTCAATGCAATTGTTACAGCAATATGGAGATGGTGATGAGGGTGCTGATGGTGATGATGGTGGTGATGATGATGATGATGATCCCGATGAATTCCAGCTTGATGGTGGTGTTGATGGCGACGATCTTCCCTCTCCGGGAAGGAATTCCCCTAGCAGAAATCTGTCTACTGGAGAGATCTTTCTCTCTCGGTGTTTTCCACCCCGCAGAGGCGGCGGAATCTTTTTAGGGTCGCTCCCTGAGTCTTAGGGTTTCGGGAGGATGATATACGCCAGAGGGGAGAGGCTGGAGTGGGCCAGGGTGGCCACACCACCTCCTGGCGCGGCCTAGGGCTGTCCGCGCCAGGGGGTGGTGTGGGCCCCCCTGTGGCCCATCTCCACTCCGTCTTCTGGCATCCTTAGTCTTCTGGAAAAATAGGATTTTCCGTATATTTTCCTGGATTTTCTGATCTTCACGAATTTTGCCTCCAAACAAGACCTTTTCCATCAGAATCCTAACTACAACGGTCCATGCTCCGAAAGTCATCAACCATGCAAAAACAGATGAAATAACATAAGTATCACCTCTCAATATGAAATATATCAATGAATAATAGTGAATTAAGACATAGAATAGTGATGCAAAATGGACGTATCAGCGGCAACCACAGCTGCTGGAGCAGTTGTAATGCGACCAGGTGCATCGGTGCTTGCTATAGGACGTGATCCCGTGTTTGGAGCTGCACTAACGGGTGGGCAGGTGGGTAATAGTATAGAACGTGAATTTTGTGTAGACTTGCATGCCGGTGTAGGGATAGCCGGCTTAGAATCAGGCTCATCCCACAAGCGTTGTTCGTATGCCCTTTCAAAGCTGAGAGCAGTCTGAATGTTTGATGGGTTATGAAGCTCCACATCTGTACGTAATGGTTTCAGGAGTCTAGCTGTGAATATATTAACCTGCTGACTTTGAGATAACTGCTCGCAGCGAGCAATGAGCGACATGAATTGCCGACAATATTCATCCACAGTGCCAGTACGTCGGAGCTGGGTGAGCTCTCCGAGTGCATTGCTCCGTATAGGGGGTCCAAAACGCATGTTGATGTAATCCGCGAATCGTGCCCAGGAAACAATGCCTTCGTCTCGTTCCAGTTGATGGTACCATAACTAGGCGTCATCAGTTAGATGGTATGCCGCCAACCAAACTTTCTCTTCCTCAAGTGTACGCTGCCCCTGAAAAAATTGCTCACACCTATTAAGCCATGGCAGAGGATCGCCGGTACCATCATAGGTAGGAAATTTTAGCTTATGGAAGCGGGGAACATATCGACTTTCATCGCTGCTAGAAGTTTGCCCCTTGGGTGTTCAACATTTCGACCCATCCTGCAAGTCAATATCATCCTTCATGGGAAGCTTTTCTGGGTTCTTCTCCAGGCCATCAATGCGGGTTGAGAGTACCGCAATCTGATCCAGAATTTTCTACAACATCGCGCTGATTTGACCGTCACCCTCGTTGCTGGACAAGGACATGATGTCGATGGCGTCGATTGGCTCTAATACCAAATTGTTACGACCTGATTTCTTGACAAATTTGAGTAGGGAACGGAGGAGGTGGTGAGTTTTAGGATTGGAATGGATGGGGTACTGTGGCGATACCCCGCGCTCTCCCTCGTGCGCCAGCGGCGACGAGGCTCTGAGCTACGCTTATTTGGAGAATATGATTTTTTTATTATCCCAATAGTACAAGATATATGACGTTATATAGGTAATTGGACTACCGACTCAAACCTGGATCTAGTGTCCAACTTGGACACATTTACAACTTGTAGATTCCTTCTAAAATTAGCACACTTTCCTAATTGGTTATTCTGAATCCAACCCACTTACGAGACTGCCCAGAACTTCCCCTGTTCCTGAAATTTGATTCCTGTACGTCTTGGACAAGACCTGAACCCGACTTGGACTAGAGCTGTGACTCTTGCGGCGATGCTGATATACTTGACCAACAAAAGAGTCCACAACAGTGCGAGAGTTGACTCTTTCTCGCTGTATGCAACCACCCATGGGCTTTGTAGCGTACTTCTGCGGGTAGCACCGCTTCAGCACCGTGCACCATGAAGAATAGAGTGTATCCTGTGGCGCTGTTTGGAGTTGTGCGTAGGCCCCAATGTACGGATTGTAGCTCATCTGGCCAGCATCCAACGGCTTGTTTGAGTGGCCGGAGGATCCGTTTCTTGATTCCACTGCAGACGAGGCCGTTGGCCTTTTCGACTTAACCTTTGGTCTGCGGGTGAGCTACCGAGGTGTAGCTTTTGTTGATTCCCAGGTTTTCGCAGAATTCCTGGAACTCCTTAGAGGTGAAGTTCGTCCCATTGTCCATGATGATTATGTGTGGCACTCCAAAGCGGTAGACAATGGACTCGAAGAACTTGACAGCGCTGGCTCCTGATTGATTTGTCACCGGCATGGCCTAGATCCACTTGGTGAATTTGTCGACCGCGACTAGGAGGTAGACATAACTTCCTCGTGAGGACTTTGGGACCTTGCCGACCATGTTGAGTCCCCATTGTGCGAAGGGCCAAGCCAATGATATTGGCTTGAGTTCTGCGCTAGGTGCGTGAGGTTTGTTCGCGAATCGTTGGCAAGCATTGCAGTGCTGGATGATGTCCTTGGCGACGCGCATGGCCGTAGGCCAGTAGTATCTAGCTCACAAAGCTTTGGCAATGAGGGTGCGACTGCCAGCATGATGCCCGCAGGTGCCTTCATGTATGTCGAGGAGGACGGCCCTTCCATCCCCGTTGGAGACGCACCGTTGAAGTACTCCTGTAATGATGCGCTTGTATAGTTCGCTGTTGATGAGGGCAAATGCCTTGGATTGTCGTGCGATGTGTCGCGCATCAGTCGAGTCATCTGGTAGCCTCTTGCTGAGTAGATATGTGATGTACGGTTGTGTCCAAGATGGATCGATCATCATGACCTCCATTGGGCCTTTGAGTCTCGTACCAAGCTCCATGTCATCGAGTGCCATTGGCTCGTTGGGTGGCGTAGCTCCTGAGTCCATTGACGTGCTTGCTTTCTTCTCTGGAGCCTTGGGCTTGATGGAGCGCTCGTAGATGCGTTCGAGGAATAACCCAGGTGGTATGGGGGCGCAGGTGGAGCCGATGTTGGCGAGTGTATCCGCCTCTTCGTTGCTTTCGCGGCCTACGTGCCGCAGCTCACAGCCATCGAAGTCTCCCTCGAGTGTGTTGTAGAGGTCGTGATAGGCGATCATGTTGTCGCTCAGTGCGCGCACTCGTGCATTGTTTGGTTGACCACCAGTTTGGAGTCACCGTAGATGATGAGCCTCTTGGTGCCATAGGCTTTCGCCATCCGCATCCCGTGGATTAAGGCCTCATACTCAGCTTCATTATTGGAGGCTGTGAACTGCATTCGCAGAACATATTTCATCTTGTCTCCTTGGGTTGATGTCAGTATGACACCTGCGCCAGCTCTGTCCTTTCGCTTGGATCCATCGAAGTGCATTGTCCAGAGGTAGGACATATCTGGTTTGTCGGGGAGCTGATTCTCCATCCAGTGCACGAGGAAGTCCGAGAGAACCTGTGATTTGATTGCGTCGCGCTTCTCGTATGTCATGTCGCGTGGCGACAACTCTATGCCCCAGAGCGTGACTCATCTAGTGGCGTCAGGGTTGTTGAGTATGTGCCCGAGTGGGGCGTTGTTTACCACCACGATTGAGTGCTCCTGGAAGTAGTGGCGCAGTCGCCTGGCTATCATGAAGACGTCGTATGCCACCTTCTGGTAGTGCGGGTATGATATGTTTCTAACGTATCCATAATTTTTGATGTTCCATGCTTGGCTTTTATCTACTTTCTTATGTTTTGTTCCAACTTTGGAGTACTTTTCACACACTTTCTTGGAATAACCTATTAACAAGATGCCACAGTGCCAGCTTCCTGTTTTCTGCTATTTTTGGTTCCAGGAAGTCAGAAAATGAATATTCTCGGAATTGGACGGGACAAAAGCAAAAGCCAGTTTTCACCGAGGGGGACACAGAGCCAGAATACGAGACGAAGAGGGGCCAGGGGGGCGACACACCACCTGGACGCACAGGCCAGGCCTGGCCGCGCCAGGGGGTGGTGTGGCTGCCCCAGGCACCCCCTCGGCCTACCCTTTCGCCTATAAGATGCCCCCGATACAGAAACCCTAAGTACCCGATCAAAATTCCACGAAAGAGTCTGTAGCCGCCGTCATCTCCATCCCTAGACCAGGAGGGATCTGAAGCTCTTCCCGGCATCCTGCCGGAGAGGGGAATTCACCATGGAGACCTTCTTCATCATCATGCAAGCCTCCGGTGTGATGCGTGAGTAGTTCATCTCTGGACTACGGGTCCATGTAGTAGCTAGATGGCTGGTTCTTCTCCTTTGTGCTGTCATGTTTAGATCTTGTGAGCTCCGTTCATGATCAAGATCATCTATTTGTAATCCTACATGTTGTGTTTGCGGGGATCCGATGGATATTGAGATGCTATTTCAGATTGATTATTGATTCTATCATGTCTTTGTTATTTGTGAACTTGCATGCTTTTTGTTGTTAGTAGCTATCTTGGCCAAGTAGATGCTAGCAACTCCAAGAGTTAGTATTTATGCTCGATAGTGGTTCATGTCTCTAGTAATCTGGGGAAGTGACAGAAATCTCTAAGGTACTAGATGTGTTGTTGCTACTAGGGAGAAAATAGCAATCCTTTGTTCATAGAACAATCATATTGTTTACTTTACACACAATGCATAATGCAATTATCTGTTGCTTGCAACTTAATACTGGAGGGGGTTCGGATGATAACCTAAAGGTGGATTATTAGTCATAGATGTAGTTGGATTACGGTCTATGTATAATGTTGTAATGCCCAATCAAATCTTAAAGGAGTCAAGATGATTAGTAAATGCATGTATGCTTTCTCGATGTTTGTCAACTGCCCTGCTGTAATTTGTTCACCCAACATGTTATCTATCTTAAGGAGAACCACCACTAGTGAACTATGGACCCTGGTCCTTTCTTTTACAATCAATCTACAACTGTTTACTATTTTCTGTTTACTTTCTGCAAGCTTTTACTTTCTTCCACTCGATACGTTTAATCCTTTGTTTTCAGCAAAACCGGTGAGATTGAAAACCTCATCGCAAGTTGGGCAAAGTTCTGTGGTTGTGTTGTGTAGGTCTCCACGTCGCTGCTGGCACCGGTAGTGCGCCCTACCAAAGTCCAGCTAGCAACACCTTGGAGGTGTTTCCTTGCTCCTACTGGTTCGATAAACCTTGGTTTCATAACTAAGGGAAAACTTGTTGATGTTCTCATCATACCTTCCTCTTGGGGTTCCCCAACGAGCTCGATATAATTTGGGTCATCAAGCATATTTTCTGGCGACGTTGTTGGGGAGTCAAGGACATCTTCACAAGAGGAGTCCCTCATAACCAATCTCTTTACTTTGTTGTTTTCGTTTTGCTTAGTTTATTTCTATTTTGTTTGCTTGTCTCTTTATCAAAAACACAAAAAATTAGTTTTACTAGTTTGCTTTCTTTATTAAAAACACACAAAAATGACTACACTTGAAAACACTAAGTTGTGTGACTTCACTAGCACCAACAACAATGATTTCATGTGCACACCTATTGCTCCACATGTTCCTGAAGCTACTTTTTTTGAAAGTAAACCTGCTTTGCTCAATCTTGTTATGAGGGAACAATTTTCTGGTATTGGTAATGAAGATGCTTCTGCTCATCTAAATAACTTTGTTGAACTTTGTGAGATGCAAAAGCATAAGGATATAGATGGGGATATTATTATGCTTAAATTGTTTCCTTTCTCTTTGAGAGGAAAAGCTAAAGAATGGTTGAATTCCTTAACTAGGAATAGTATTGATTCTTGGACTAAATGCAAAGATGCTTTCATTGGAAAATATTATCCTCTTGCTAAGATTTTATCTATCAGAAGTGAAATAATGAAGTTTAAACAATCTGATAATGAACATGTTGCTCAAGCTTGGGAAAGAATGAAATATTTGGTAAAGAATTGTCCCACTCATGGACTAACTGCTTGGATGATTATCCAAACCTTTTATGCAGGATTGAACTATTCTTCAACAAATCTATTGGATTCTGCTGCTGGAGGTACCTTTATGACCATTACTTTGGGTGCTGCAACGAAGCTTCTGGATAATATGATGGTTAATTTTTCTGAATGGCACACTGAAAGAGCTCCATAAGGTAAGAATGTAAATTCTGTTGAAGAAACCTCCACCTTGAGTGATAAAATTGATGTTATTATGTCTATGCTTGTTAATGGGAAAGCTCATATTGATCCAAATCATGTTCCCTTAGCTTCTTCGGTTGCTCAAGAAGAGCATGTTGATGTGAACTTCATAAGAAATAACAATTTTAGCAACAATGCCTACAGGAATAATTCTGGTAATAATAACTATAGACCATATCCTCCCAACAATGGTAATACTTATGTAAATTCCTACAACAATAATAGGAGTGCTCCCTCTGAACTTGAAGGTATGCTTAAAGATTTTATTACTAAACAAACTGCTTTCAGTAAAACTATTAAGGAAAAACTCTCTAATGCTGAAAGAAATATAGCATCTTTGTCTGAAGCACAATCCTTTTTGATTAATAAAATGGCTGCTAAACCTGAGACTATTGAGAATCCCTTTGATGCTACTAATTCCATACAAGTTAGAATTGATGAAAATGTTAGACTATTAGCTGAATTGCATGCTAAGTGGGAGAGAGAAGATGAAATTGCTAGAAACATTAGTGTTTCTACTATAACTACCACTAGTGTTGAAGCTAGCAATAGCTCTACTACTTTAGATGATAAATTTGATTTTGATCTTGATGGTTGTAATATCTCTGAAGTTATTAAGTTCCTACAAAAGCTTGCTAAAAGTCCTAATGCTAGTGCTATGAATATGGATTTTACAAAACACATTACTGATGCTCTCATAAAAACTAAAGAAGAAAAGATGAAACATAAAGCTTCTATTCCAATAAAACAAGAAGATGGTTGGGAACCCATCATTAATATGAAAGTGAATGATTTTGATTTCAAAGCTTTATGTGATCTTGATAGTAGTGTTTCTATTATGCCTAGAAAGATTGATGACATGCTTGATTTGCCACCACTTGAAGATTGTTATTTGAATGTCCCACTTGATGATAATTCTAAAAATAAACTCATGAGGAGTCTTAATGATGTTCTTATCATGGTTAACAATGCCTATGTCCCTGTTGCTTGCTATGTTTTGGATGTTGAATACAATGCTTCTTGTCCTATTACTTTGGGAAGACCTTTTCTTAGAACTGTTGGTGCCATTATTGATATGAAAGAAGGCACCATTAAATATCAACTCCCACTCATGAAAGGTATAAAACACTTCCCTAAGAAGAGAGAGAAGATCTCTTTTGTTTCTCCTATGAAAACAAAATTTGCTCTTAGTGCTTCTTCATTGGAGAATACTTGATTTTTTTCTTAATTCTTATGCCTAACTTAAAGGCGTTAAAGAAAAGTACTTATTGAGAGATAAACCAAAAGTTTTAGATGAGTCTTGGAAGTTATTACTTCTATAATAACCACTCCTTATCATTTTTAGTTGCCAAGAGTAACCTCTAATGAGAGAGAAGTAATGATTGGGAAAGTTGGTGTTTGTTGGGGGGATACCCCCGGGTAGGGTCACGCCGGGGTATAAAGGCCGAGTTAGCCGAGGTTCGGCAAGGCCAAAGCGGATGCTGGCCGGGTCACCTCAAGGCAGGCCGAATCACGGGTAACCCGGACCAGGGGCGTTCGCCTAACTAAGTCTCAACCGACTTAAGCAGTAAGTCGGAAGTGCCTGTTTTACTTATATGCAGGAACAGGTGTGGCCGGATCAACTATGATCCGGGTCACGTCTAGCTTCTAGGAGAAGTAAGGAATCTCGCTGGTCAAAAGAAGCCCTGGTACGCACTACCTGAGCAAAGCAAGCAAGGGCAGGACCACCGGGGCGTGGCCGACAAGGGTGACGATGCCCATGTCGGCTGACGCGGGCGCCGCAGAGGCTCACGTAGCCTCTGCGTGTGTGACGCGGGGAAAAGCACCCCGGTCGGCTTACTACTTTGGGAGGAGGCATATTCTTAGCAATATGCCTCCACGTATGCCCTAGGCAGAGACCGAGCTCCCTCTATATAAGGGGGGGCTAGGGTTTCAGAAGAAGTGGTTCCGCTATTCTGATTTGGCTAGGGTTTTAGGGGTGATCTTTGGGTGAGAGTAAGAGAGCTCCTTCTTCCTCCTCTCGCCAATACAGCTCTAGGAGCACTTGTAATCTTGGAAGCAAAGCAATACAAACAATTGTGTGGAGAATGACTTCACTATCCCTCCCTGGATTCCCCTAGCGTGTATTAGTCCCCACCTTTAGCCTATCCATGGCATCTGCCGTGACACCACCACGACAGTTGGCGCCCACCGTGGGGCTGCCGACGCTAGCAGGGGTCAAGATCCGGACGGGAAACTTCATCGGCACCGGCGAACGCATCGTCTCCAGGCTTGTTCAGCGCTTTGGAGCGCTGGACTTCGTCAGCGACAACGCTGGCTGCTTCAGCATGCGTCCACTTCCGTGCAACGGCCTCTTCGTCAAGCTCGGCGCGCACAAAGTCTACGTTGTTGTGGACGTGTCTTGTGTCCATCCGCGCCATGTCGTCGAGGATGGAGAGCCGCCCCTCACCGTGGCTCGCGGGGCGCGTATCGCTCGCTCCTCGGACCGTGCAGAGGTGATGATGACTGCGCCTGGTGCAGGCGCGAGCAAGGATCCGGCGCCAGATCCGGAGGTAACGCCTAAGGCACCGAGGAAAGGTAGAGGTCCTCCACTAGAGAGGCTGGAAAACGTGTTGAGGGAAGCGATGGATAGCTTGGCAAACCCTGTAGTAGCAGCAGTAGATCCGGCTCGAGCGCAGGCCGAGCTAGAAGAAACTAGGCAAAAGATACTAGAGGGCGCAAAGAAAATAGCCGCGGCTCAGCAGTCGTTGAATCTGACGCTGCGTGAGTACGCAAAGGCGAACAAAGTTGATGCTGTAAAAGTAAAGGGGAGAAATCTCATGAGCGAGATGAACAGAGAGGGTGATACTGGAATTGAGGAATCAGAAAACTGTTTGTCTGTGGGGCTGCCGAGGTATAGTACCCCGGCAAAGAACCTCAGAGCAGCGGATGCAGCTGCATCCGAGTTAGAGGGTCTGACGGGTGAAGCCCGTTAAAGACAACAATATAGGGTTAACGAGCTGGTTCGGATCGCGAACAGACAAAACGAAGAACTACTCAGAGCTAACCCGGAGAGAGTTGGAGCCTCCAAGATCGTCCATTCGACGATGGGTAACCCGGAGAAATCCGCTGGAGCCGCATCGTCTCCTCATGGTGGTCCAAGGAGAGAAGAGGTAGTAACCTCGGCCAGACGGAACAAACAGATCGTCCCGTATGACCCAACACGGGCAGAGAAAGGAAAAGAAGCATAGAAAAATGATGACCGACGGAGTGTGAGCCGAGGTGAAACTGGTCGAGGTAACCGCGACCAAGGCAATGCCGGTCAAGGGAACGCAGTCAACGACAATGCCGGACAGCGAAACTCGGCAGGAGCAGGACAACCGCAACAGCGGAATATACCAAGGCAAGAGCAAAGTGCCGGCCGAGGTATGCAACAGAAAGGTGCTCCACGTGAGCAAGATAGGTATAATGATGGAGACTCGGAAATGGCAAACGCGGGATACCCAAGACCGGACTATCATGTGATAGGGTCAAGATTGGGAAGCAGGGATTTGATGCCGGATGATGCCAGGTTGAAACTGGATCGATTGTATAGGTCGGAATAGATCGAATGTCAAGGTCCATCGGGTCCTGCGTGTTTTGGACCCCGGATCATGAAGGAGCCACCGGTACCCAACTTCCAGTTACCTAGGGGCACGAAGACGTATGACGGCGGTACCAAGCCGGAGGATTGGCTGATAAACTATGCTACGGCTGTGAAAATTGCCACTAGCAACTTGAGATGGGCTATACGATATGTACCCCAGATGTTGGAAGGACCGGCAAGGGTATGGCTAGACTTTGAGGAAATGTTCATCAGCAATTTCTCGAGTACGTATCAGAGGCCAAATAGGCCGCAGACCCTAGCTATGTGCAAGCAAAGACCTAATGAGACAGACCGGGAGTTCTTGACCCGGTGGTGTACCGTGAGAAACTCATGTGAAGGCGTGATAGAATCACAGGCCATAGCATGGTTTGCACAAGGGTGCCGATATGCAAGCGAGCTGTGGCAAAAGTTGCAAAGGAAAATGCCAACTACGTTGGCAGAGATGATCCGGATTGCAGATTTGTATGCTTTGGGTGATCCGACTCAACCTAGGCTCGTATCAAACGAGTCAAATGATGAGTACTATCAGAGGGATGGAGCCGGGTCATCCCGGAGGAATGACTACAGAGGAAAAAGGAGAGATGATAGACCAGATCATCGATACAGTTCGCAACAAGTTGCGGCTGTGAATCAAGATCAGCCCGGAGCAGGGGGCAGTCAGCGCCAGAAAACTGGAGGGAAATGGACTCCGAGAAACGAAGGCAAGAAAACTTGGACGCCAGAGCAAAAGAGACAGTGGCAAGAAAAGAAGGACCGTCCGAGGTATACTTATGAGTCGATGTTGGACCAGCCGTGTAAGTTTCACACGCCAAATCCGAGTAACCCGGCGGGTCATACGACGAGGCAATGTGAGTGGATGCGCAAGATTGATCAAGGTGGTTCAGGGAATGCTCAGGCACCCCGGAATGATCAGCCTCGGCAGGAGTTACCCCGGCAGCAATTGCTCTCCAGAGCGAACACACAACAACTAATGTTGCCTCCCCCTCCGCCGAGGTATGATAACAATGAGAGAAGGGATGCGGTGCATCAAGTGGAAAATCAGCAACAGCCGGATCAGAGGTACCCCGGAATGAGGGGAGAAATGAGTACAGAGAGCATCATCAGAGCTATTGTGTGTTCACCACTGAGGAAACAGATAGAAAAAGCTTGCATCATAGGCATATGGAGGTGAATGCAGTGATGCCAGCAGTGATGAGGTACATGCCTTGGTCTGATCAGGAAATCACCTGGAGCATAAAGGATCATCCCAAGCTTATGCCAAGCCCTAGTTCGTATGCATTGGTGCTGGACCCGGCATTCATTGGGCCTAGCATTAATGTAAGGTTCTCAAAGGTACTAATTGACAATGGAAGCAGCATTAACATCATGTATGCGGACACAATGCGCAAGTTGGGTATCTCGGAAAACATGCTATAGCCCACGAGGACAACTTTCCATGGTATTGTGCCCGACATTTCTTGTGAGCCCATAGGCAAGGTCCGGGTTGACGTATTGTTCGGCACGAGGGATAACTGCCGAACCGAAAATTTGGAGTTCGAGGTGGTGAACTTGGAAAGTGCGTACCATGCGTTACTCGGAAGGCCAGCGCTGAACAAGTTCATGGCAAGCTGTCACATTAGCTACTTGAAGATGAAATTGCCCAGACCAAATGGAGTGATTACCATTGCAGGGGATTTTCGACATTCCATGGAGTGTGCGTCGGCCGGGTCTAACTTAGCCGAGTCACTTGTGATTGCGTAGGAGAAAAGGAAAATTCAAGAGGTGGCGGCATTGGCTCAGTCCGCGCAACAGTATATGCCGGCGCTGAGTAACCCGCACGGAAGTGTCTCTTTCCAAGCCACGAAAGATACCAAGAAGGTTCCTGTTGATGACATGTTCCCGGAGCGCACCGTAACAATTGGTGCCGGGTTAAGTGGTAAATAGGAAAGCGAGCTCGGCAGCTTCCTCCGTGAGAATCGGGACATTTTTGCTTGGTCCACACAGGACATGCAAGGTGTTCCGAGGGAGCTGGCCGAGCACTCTTTGAATGTGAGACCCAGGGCTAAGCCGGTGAAGCAACCTCTCCGTCGCTTCGCCGAAGATAGGAGGAAAGTCATCGGGGATGAGATAGCTCGGTTGCTTGCTGCAGGATTTATCATGGAGGTTCTTTACCCGGATTGGCTGTCTAATCCGGTGCTGGTGGAGAAGAAGAAGGATGACCCTAACGTGGCAGTGGTTTGGCGAATGTGTATCGATTATACGAACCTGAACAAGGCGTGTCCAAAAGATCCATTTCCACTGCCAAGAATAGATCAGGTCATAGACTCAACTACTGGATGTGAATTGTTGTCATTCATTGATGCATATTCTGGTTTTCACCAGATACCACTGAATCCGGATGATCAAATAAAGACTGTGTTTATTACCCCATATGGGGCTTATTGCTATTGCACCATGTCATTTGGTTTACGTAATGCAGGGGCAACGTACCAAAGATGTATGCAAAAATGTTTGCACGACCAAATAGGTCAAAATGTACAGGTGTATGTGGATGATGTGGTTATCAAGACCATTGAAAGAAAAACGCTCCTTGACGACATCAGGCAAACGTTCGCGAACCTAAGGAGGTTCCGGATGAAGCTTAACCCGGAAAAATGCACCTTCGGTGTCCCGGGTGGGAAATTGCTCGGTTTTCTTGTTTCCAGCCGAGGTATCGAGGTTAATCCAACTAAAATTCGGGCCATTGAACGAATGGAACTGCCGAAGTGTCTTAACGATGTCCAGAAGTTCACAGGTTGCCTGGCCTCGTTAAGACGGTTTGTATGTCGGTTGGGAGAAAAGGCATTGCCTCTCTATCAACTTATGAAAAAGTCTGATAAATTCGTTTGGACACCGCAGGCCAATGAAGCCTTTGCCCACTTGAAAAAGATGTTAGCCACTGCACTAGTGCTGGCCTCACCACTATCAAAGGAGCCAATGTTGCTCTATATAGCCTCAACCAACCGAGTTGTAAGTGAAGTGATAGTGGTGGAGCGCGACGAGGAAGGTAAGTCGGTGCAAAGGCCAGTGTATTACTTGAGCGAGGTGTTGTCAGCCTCAAAGCAGAACTATCCACACTGTCAAAAGGTGGCGTATGGCGTGTACATGGCCGCTAAGAAGCTGAAGCACTACTTTGAGGAGCATCCCATCAGGGTCATATGTGAGGCCCCCATATCCGAGATAATGAGTAACAAGGATGCGAGTGGCAGAATTGCAAAATGGGCAATTGAGCTAGCTCCTTATGCTCCGCAATATGATAGAAGAGAAGCCATCAAATCCCAAGCTGTGGCAGACTTTTTCGTGGACTGGGCTGAGGTGCAATACAAACCGCCACTACCCGATCCAAACTATTGGCGAATGCACTTTGACGGATCAAAAACCAAAACCGGGCTAGGTGCCGGAGTTGTACTTACCTCGCCAAAGAAGGACCAACTGAGACACGTGCTGCAGATCCATTTCGCGGCATCAAACAATGTCGCTAAGTATGAAGCACTTGTGCACGGGCTCAAGGTGGCAAAAGAGATTGGGATACGTCGGATCGTATGCTTTAGCGATTCGGATTTGGTGGTGCATCAAGTGTCGGGAGTGTGGGACACCCTTGATCCAAACACGGCACTGTACAGATTTCATGTGCAGAAGATATCTGGTTACTTTGAGGGATGCGAATTTCACCATGTACCCCGGGTGGAAAATGAGGCTGCCGACATGCTGTCGAAGCTCGGGTCAACCCGACAAGCAATTCCACCAGGTGTAGCATTAGAGCACCTCAGGAAACCATCCATCAGGACCTCCCTAGAAACCGACTCGAGCTATGTCCCGGAGGACACGGAATCCGGAGTTATGCCCATGGACATTGACATGGGAAGTGGTGCACGAAACCCGGGGACTGCCTCGGCAAACCCGGGGACTGCTTCGCAAGACCCGGGGACTACTCAGCGTGATCCGGTTGAAGTTATGCCGGTGGATCAGATGGAGATTGATGACGATGTGTTCCCTGTGCGAGCAATACCATCTTGGGCACTACCTATATTTCAATTCCTGAAAGATGGAACGTTACCCACTGAGGAAGTGTTGTCCAGGCAAACACAGAGGAGGGCAAAGGCGTACACGATCATTAATTCCGAACTATACAAAAGGAGTGTGACCAATGTCCTCTAGCGATGTGTTGACCCGGAAGAAGGGCTTGACATCCTCCGAGATATACATCAGGGGGAATGCGGGCATCATGCCTCATCCCGAGCCTTGGTAGCAAAAGCTTTCCGGCATAGATTCTACTGGCCAAATGCCTTAGAGCAAGCGGAAGATCTGGTGAGAAAATGTAATGGTTGTCAGAGGTATGCTACCAAGACACATATGCCAATGTCGGAACTCAAGACCATACCAATTACTTGGCCATTTGCCGTATGGTGCTTGGATATGGTTGGCCCATTCAAACCAGCAAGGGGAAACATGACTCACATTCTGGTAATGGTGGACAAGTTTACGAAGTGGATTAAGGAAAAGCCTATAAGAACATGTGATGGAGCTACGGCCGTAACGTTTCTCAAAGATATCATCTTGAGGTACGGTTATCCTCACAGTATCATAACTGATAATGGCACAAATTTTGCGGAAGGAGCATTTGCGCGTTTCTGCCGGGATAAGAAGATCCGGCTGGACGTAGCCTCGGTAGCCCACCCAGCATCAAACGGACAAGTGGAAAGATCCAACGGATTAGTGTTATCCGGGATAAAACCCCGGCTCATTGAGCCGCTGCAAAGATCAGCGGGGTGCTAGATAGAAGAACTACCAGCGGTACTGTGGAGTTTAAGAACAACTCCGAATTGATCAACAGGCTATACGCCGTTTTTCTGGTATATGGGGCAGAAGCTGTATTACCAGCCGACATAGAGCATGATTCGCCTAGGGTCACCCAATACACAGAAGTCGAAGTGCAAGAAGCCCGGCAAAATGATGTTGATCTGCTGGAAGAAGCGAGAGAACTGGCACTATCCAGATCCGCCATATATCAGCAAAATCTCCGACGCTATCATAGCCGGAAAGTGAGCCCCCGAGTCTTTCGGGAAGGCGATCTGGTGCTGCGGTTGGTACAACATACTATTGGCATGCATAAATTATCCCCCCATGGGAAGGGCCATTCATCGTAAGCAGGGCATTACACAATGATTCTTATTATCTTATAGATGCAAAGCCAAAGGAGAAGAACAAGGCAGACAGTTCTGGTGAGGAATCTAAGCGTCCATGGAATGTAGCTCTACTTCGTCCTTTCTACACTTAGCTAAGAAGTGTATGTATCAGAGTCGTCTCATATGTCGGTATGTATGTCGGCAATGAGCTTATCAATGAAACGTTGGCACCTCGAGCAGTAACTCGGGGACTGCCTTAATAATATTTGTTGTTTTTTGTGCGTTAGCTGGAATAAGTTATTCTACTTAACTCGGATTAGTAATGTGTGAGCACTAGAACCTAACTCTTCGACTTGCTGCTGTCCAACAAGAATTGGCTTCATGGCAAGCAAGAGAACAAGTTTGGAATTGCGTAGCACATGAAAAACGACTAAGGAAAAGAATTTATTCGAGCCGACGTTTGTTTTTCGGACTAACCCTGTATTTATTTTCAAGTTATTATGCAGTTTTATTTTTGAGCTAAGTCTAAAAGTTTCCCAGTATTGTTAAGACAATTTTTGAAGCTCAGATTCGTAAGTCGTAAAACCGAATCAAGGTAGACACGAAACGAGCCAAGAGATTGGACGAACAAGAAAAAGAAACTCGGGGACTACGCCCAAGTTAATCCCGCATAAGAACTTAGTAGCAAAATATCACATGTATATGGAATACAACTCCACCCGGCATACGGGGGATCTGATAAATTTTCAAGTTTTTTCGCTCAAGGAGCAGCAGGATGAGGAAGTTCGGCATCATCTTCGCTACCTTCAATATCCGAGGCGTCATCTTCCCCTTCACCGTCCGAGCCATCTTCATCATTCTTAACCTCTTCGTCCCCAGCGGCTTCCAGGAAGCTCAGCCCCTCAACCCATTCATGAATGGGAGCATATTCGATGAGGCTATGGGCGCAAGCCTGGCGCCGAGCCACCCACTCCGGGTCATTGGTCCATCTGGATCCTATGCGCAGGCGTGTCAGGAGGTTGAGATCAATTTTCTCATACCACATGAGTATGTGGTGGAGAATTGTATCAGCTGCGGCACACCCAGCGGACTCTCTCCAGAGGTCGAGCTGAGTCTCGGTTTCCATTAGCTTCTCAACGAGAGTTGCGGTGGTCTCCGGAGTATCTTCACCGGGCCAGAACGTGTTGAAGATGCGAACTGCAACGTCGAGGATGTCCTTGCCATAATTTTTGATGAGCTCCACGCGAAATGACAAGCTGACCAACAGGTCCTCCATGTCATAGGGAATCTCTTCACCATCAGGAGCGGCATGAGTACCCCTTTCTCGGCGGAAGTCGGCAACTGATGCGCTCGCAATAGCAGTGCCCTCTAGAAATTTGCCTAGAAAAGAGACAAAGGAAGAAGGTAAAGAAAAGACATATGAAGTAACCCGGAGAGGTATGTCAGATAAGGGAAAGGAACTTACGTGATATATGGTTGAGGATCCGGGTCAACTCCCTGGTGCAGTCACCACGTCTCTTGCGAAGCTGCTCAAGCTCAGCATTCGCCGACCCTAGCTGGATGTCGGACTCCTTGAGTAAATCCTGGTCCTTAGCGATCTGGAGATTGAGGCGCTCGCGCTCTTTTGTGTAATTCTGGCCAACCTTTTGGAGTTCGGATTGGTCCTGGGCCTTCATTTTCTCCATCTCAACCTTGAGCCTGGCGATCTCATCGTCCTTGGTCCGGAGGAGGGCGAGCTCATCATCTTTCTTCTTAAGCTCGGCTTGGTGTTGCCCTGCTTGTTCGAGAAAATGCAGCATCATATCAGGCACGGGCACACTATCTTCAAGTGATGCTGAAATAGTGTGTTGACCCGGCAGAGCCGAGGTATGAATGTTTGCCGAGCCAAGGAGAAAAGAAAGTGGAAAGCACTTTAGAGTCGGACAAAAATGACTTACCCTTGATCTGTTCCAGATTCTTCCGCACGCTGCGGAAACCGAATGATGAGATTAGTCCGGTAGAGGAAGATGAAGAAAAACGAAGAAGTGCCAAGGAAGAAATTTACCCCTTTTGTCGTATTCCGCGAGAAGTGCAGTTTGCTTGGCGCGTAGCATCTTGTGGGTATCCAGCAGGCGTTGGAATTCAGCACTCCGGCGATTAGTGGTCACCTGAAAGGAGTACAGAAACATAAATTAGCTTGGTGCATGTTCGAAGTGTACAAAAATCCGGGCCAAGTGGAACTTAACCCGGCTCTAGGTGTGTGCATGTTTGAAGTGTACAAAAATCCGGGCCAAGTGGAACTTAACCCGGCTCTAGGTGTGTGCATGTTCGAAGTGTACAAAAATCCGGGCCAAGTGGAACTTAACCCGGCTCTAGGTGTGTGCATGTTCGAAGTGTACAAAAATCCGGGCCAAGTGGTACTTAACCCGACTCTAGGTGTGTGCATGTTCGAAGTGTACAAAAATCTGGGCCAAGTGGAACTTAACCCGGCTCTAGGTGTGTGCATGTTTGAAGTATACAAAGATCCGGGCCAAGTGGAACTTAACCCGGATCTAGGTGTGTGCATATTCAAAGTTCTCATGGAGCTACGTTAGTTTTCTAAAGGGCATCCGGCGGAGTAACAAGTTACTCCCCCGGAGGCTCGGGGACTAATGGTTATTATCCACAGCATGTAAAGGGGAAGCGACGTACCTCCATCATCCGCCCCGCGAGGTTGATCGCCTTACCGGCTGTGTTCATTTGGGCGGAAAATTCGGCGGGGCCGAACTTCTCCGGAAGATGGTCGTCATGGATGAACTCCGCCTTATTCCAATTCATGACAAATTCAATCAAGCTCGGAGGGTACCGCTCACCGGTGGGCATATGGGGCGCCACCAAGCCCTTCGCGTGCGCTTCTTTCCTCTCAACCAAGGGAAGGGCTGGGCTGGTGTGCAGAACCATCTGCTGTGCATCAGTTGGCTCGGCAGGGGCGTCCTTCGCTGCTGGAACTTTCTTGGGAAGCATTGATGCGAGGGTACGCTGCCGAGCCTCGACGAATGCTGACTTGGTAGCGTCTGGAGCCTTTTTTCCCTTGACTTGCTAGGAAGAGGAAGTCGTCGCAGCGTATTTCCCCTTAGGAGCTGCCGGGGTAGTCCCTCGCCAAGGTTGAGAAGACTCGGACGAGGCGGAGGAGCTTGGCGCTGGTGCTCTGGTTGCTGGACTTGGTGCAGCCGCTGATTTTCTTGCTACCGGACTTGGTGCTGGTGTCGGAACTGGAGCTGGTGCTGGTTCGGTTACTGGTGCTGGAGCTGGTGCTGGTGCCGAGGTAGTTTCAGTGGCTGCTGGTTGCAGCGAAGCCGAGGTTGTAGATGTCGCCGCCTCGACTGGGCTGGTCTCCCCGCTCCGAGGTTACCCCCCTCTTGACGAGGTGGAACAGAACCCGGAGCAGCCGCAGAACCCTCTGGAATAGGGCTCAGCGGGCGTGACTCATCGTCACGAGGGGGAGAAGGGCTAGGTTGGAGCGGTGAAGAGATGCTAGACCCACTCTGAGGGACCTCTACCGGAGCACTACAAAATCAAATAATGTCAGAAGATAAATTACAACAATGCAAGGAAGAGCAAGTTACAGAAGGAAAAATGACTTACGCATCTGAGGTTTGGGCCTCCTTGGGTTTCCGAGCCCTTCGTGCTGGGGCCTTGCCTGCTGGCTTGGAGGCAGTCTTGTCCCCAGACTTCTTTCGCCTTTTAGCGGGCTGAGAAGGTCCGGAGGAGGAACTTGGAGCAGCCCCGCGCTTCTTCTTCGGTGCTACCGAAACAGGTTCGCCCGTAGCCAGGGGAGGATCCTCATGGATGTGCCCACCGAGATTAGCTGATGCCAGAAAAGCAAAAGAAAGGGGGAGAGCCTCAACAGGTTCAATCACCTCGACATCCGAGTCATCTTCATCATCAGGCCAATCTCTAATGGAAGAGGATTTACCCGTGGGTCGCTTTGTAGCGTCAGTCATCAGGAGGAACATCTCCTGGTCCTGTTCTTCCTCGTCCGGGGTCTCCCGGTCCGACGCCCACTTAAGGGTCGGATCCGTGCCATCCTCAAGGGTCTGCTGAAGGAATTGCTGAGGAAAGGAACGAACAACAGAGTCAAAAATTCCACAATAACCGACATATAATTAATTCGGAGTAAGAATGCACCACGAAGCTTACCACGGGAGGAAGCCTGTCGTGGAAATAATGCTCAATTCCCCACGTCCACTCAGAGGAGAAATCCTTATGGGTGGTGAAGAGAGCCTTAACCCGGCGATATATCTCCATGTTGCTCAACTCAAAGGATGAGGTCCGGTTGGGGTCGCGGCTGAAGCTCATGTGGCACACCTTGTGGGTGCGCTTCTGGAGGGGGGAAATTCGGTTGCGCACGAACGTGATCATAGCGTCCTCGTTGCGCAACCCTAGCTTCTTCAGCTCCGCGAACCTCTTGTTGACCTTGTTGGCCAAGGCCATGGGCATCTTGGGAACGGCATCCCACAGTTCCGGGTTAGGTGGACCCGGAGTATATGGGAGCAGCCGGATTAGGTCTTCAGTGCCGGTATTCCGGAAGTAAAAGAAAGTCCGGGCCCACCCTTTTCAGGACTCTAACCCGGTGACCCGGGGGAAAACAGAAAACCTCCGGGGTGAGATGGAAGCAGCTCCGAATTGAGTGAGCTGCTTGTCCTCCAGATCGAGTTGGATGTTTGGGATGAAGTTGCGACGAAGGCCGAAAAACCGGATCCATAGCTCCTTCGTGGGCCACAGTCCGGCATAGCCTTCGATTGTAGAAGCAAAGGCGGAAAGAGAGGTGATGGCGTTGGCAGGAAGGTGGTGCGGCTGGAGTTCGTAGGTACTAAGCCAATCCCGGAAAAAGTTGCTGACCGGCAAACCGAAGCCCCGTTGGAAATGGGAAAAGAACACGACGAACTCACCCGGATTGGGTGAGGGGGCCAGTTCGGCGGAGGCAAGACGAGCGGCGATGCCGGCGGGGATGCGTCTGGTGCGGTAGAGCCAATCCAGGTCGTCTTGGCAGACCCAAGACCCGGCCCACGCACCACGGTCCGCCGCCGCGGCGTCCTCCTCTATTTCTTGCTCAGCAACGATGAGCTCCTCCTCCGTCATCTGGTCTTCGCTGCCCTCGCTGGCGCTAGCGGCGGCGGGGGGCAGAAGCCTGGATTGGCGAGGACCCGTGGCGAGGGAGTTGCGTAGCGGTGGCTGCGACGCAGAGGCACGGGGAAGCAGTGCGGCGGCGGCGCTGCTACTTGGAGCACTGGCGGCGGCGTGGTCGCGAGGAAGACGAAGAAGAAGAGCAAGGGGCAGAGGGGCACGGAAGGGGAAAACTCCTAAGGGGTGCGCCCCTCCCCTATTTAACCAGTCCCTCAAGGGGTGAGTGGGATCGCGTCCTGCGAATGAGCCACATGGTGTGGCCGTGTGTAGCCCACCTCGGCCAATCAGCAGGGAGCCACACAGAAGGCAACAGAGCGGAGATGATCCCATGACGTGACGCTGTGATGCGGTAAACGAGGAGGCAGGCGTGACGTGACCCGCGCACAGTGATAACTGACAGTTACTGCGGCGGTTACTATGCTGGCCCTTAAAATAAGACAACATAATGATTACCCTCCACATGGGTTGGCGTATGAGAGAAGGAAACAAGACCCGGATGGAACTATGGTAACCCGGCCAGCAAGTGAAAACTTGGAATGTGCAGAGGGAAAGTAAAACCATGAGGTCCGAATTAAAGTGGTAACCCGGCCAGCAAGTGAAAACTTGGAATGTGCGAAGGGAACGTAAATCCATATAATCCGAGGTAAAGAGGTAACTCGGCAATAACGACCGGAGCTTGAAATTGAACCTGATGAGGCCTTAGCGGCCAAGGCAGCTAAGACCGCACCAGCTTCGGGGACTAATGTTGGGGGGATACCCCCGGGTAGGGTCACGCCGGGGTATAAAGGCCGAGTTAGCTGAGGTTCGGCAAGGCCAAAGCGGATGCTGGCCGGGTCACCTCAAGGCAGGCCGAATCACGGGGTAACTCGGACCAGGGGGCGTTCACCTAAATAAGTCTCAACCGACTTAAGCAGTAAGTCAGAAGTGCCTGTTTTACTTATATGCAGGAACAGGTGTGGCCGGATCAACTATGATCCGGGTCACGTCTAGCTTCTAGGAGAAGGAAGGAATCTTGCTGGTCAAAAGAAGCCCTGGTACGCACTACCTGAGCAAAGCAAGCAAGGGCAGGACCACCGGGGCATGGCCGACAAGGGTGATGACGCCCATGTCGGCTGACGCGGGCGCCGCAGAGGCTCACGTAGCCTCTGCGTGTGTGACGCGGGGGAAAGCACCCCGGGTGGCTTACTACTTTGGGAGGAGGAATATTCTTAGGAATATGCCTCCACGTATGCCCTAGGCAGAGACCGAGCTCCCTCTATATAAGGGGGGGCTTGGGTTTCAGAAGAAGTGGTTCCGCTATTCTGATTTGGCTAGGGTTTTAGGGGTGATCTGTGGGTGAGAGTAAGAGAGCTCCTTCTTCCTCCTCTCGCCAATACAGCTCTAGGAGCACTTGTAATCTTGGAAGCAAAGCAATACAAACAACTATGTGGAGAATCACTTCACTATCCCTCCCTGGATTCCCCTAGCGTGTATTAGTCCCCACCTTTAGCCTATCCATGGCATCTGCCTAACACCACCACGACAGTGTCCCGAAACAGATTTCTGTTCTTCACCGTAAAAATTCGTGTAAAATCTCTGTACGTCTTTTTTAGGCATGCATTTTTTGATTCTTCCCCAGGTTGTTATATGACTTTCGTTAGTTCAACACTTTTTGATTTGAGCAACAGAAGGTCTTCGAAAAAATTCGTCTTTACCTGCTGTTCTATTTTGACAGATTTATGCCATTATTTGCATTTGCTTCTTGTCGGTTCCTTTTTGAGTTCTTTTGGGGAATTGAGCTTTTTAAGGGAAGTGATACAGTAGCTTAAGTTTTATTGAAAGTTTTATGGGTGTAGAAACTGAACCCAAGGACTTATTATCTTGAGTGCACTAATGTTGCTAATAAAGATTGTGTGAAGTTTTGTATGCAGGAAAAATTCTAGGTGTATGGAAGGAATAAGTAATGAGATGAAGAATGGACTAAAGCTCATGCTTGGGGATGCCACGTGTGTCACCCCAAGAAATATCCAAGAAGTATAAGTGTCAAATCTTGGGGATGCCCAAGGCATCCCCTTCTTCATCAATAAACATCCCAGGTTTCTTCCAAACACTTCATTTTTACTGTTTCATGCACAGTTGTGTTGTTCTTGGAGCGTCTTCTTTTTCATTTTTGTTTTTTTGTTTGATTGGTTTTCTTAGTTTGCTTGAATAAATTGGTTGGACCCCCACTTTCATACATTAGTTTTCAAATAGTTTGGTTTGGATTGGAAAAGAGTAGGGAAGTTCATGCTTAAGTGGTAAAGAGAGCTTGTTTTTGACTGTGGCCTATGCTTTGTCCTGCCATGCTTGATATTTGTTTGGCTTTATACTTGGTGTTCTTTGCTGTAGCATGACATGGTATAAACAATTGAGATTGCTTAATGTGCCTTGGAAGGATCATGCATTGTTTTAGCATATTAAAGCATAGTATTGTGGTATTCCCCTTTGATGCTTTATTTGGGTTGACTTGGCGCATGCTCACACCATGTTATGACTATCCAAAGTCACCATAGCCTTGATGATATTTTAGTTTTCGACTTGTAATATCACTTTATGCTTTAATCAATGATGTTTTGTCGCTCTGCATGATTATGGCCATTATTGTTCTCTTAGTTGGTCGCTCCCAGTCTTCTGCTAGCCTCCGTAATCAAGTATGAGTCCCACTCATGCATCCAACTCCTAAAACCAAGTTGTTCCAAAGAGTCCATTAACCTACCTATTAGCATTTGTTATTCCAAGTATTTTCATGTTTTTGTCTACCTTCCGAATGAAACTTGTTATGTGAAAATTAGTGATTAAAGCTCTCACGAATTTGATGGGACACTTTACTTTCTTGCAATTAATAAACTTGGCCCATTGTGTCCATCTTTGTTGCATATATGCTTGCGCTTTATAAGTTGAAATTAGCAGAACCATGTATCATGGGGAACGCTTTCAACATTGCACTTGTACTTTATACCCCGTTGATATCATGTTCTTTTGCTTATGGATCCCGGCAGTGTGAAATAAAAGTGGAACTTGCAAGATCATGGAGTTTGTATGTGTGTTAGTGAAACGCCTAGGCCGCTAGCCTAAGCCATGCCTAATCATGGTAGAAACTTGGAGCATAACCATAATGAGCACTCTATGAAGCATCCTCAATAAAAACCTATGCAAATAGCAAATAAAAAGATCGCTAAGATGCTCATTGTCTGCTTGCCTTGTCATTTTGATTATGGGATAGCTCCAGTATCATGTCCAAGGGGTACCCCGTTGGCGGTTCTTTATGATACATATGTACTTACAATGACAAGAGCTTACTTGTGACTAAATTTGAGTAGCATGAGGTTTGGTCTTCGTAAGTAAGGGGCATGAGATTTCAGCTTATAACTTGTCAAGCATATCCTCTTAGTTGTGTCACTTTTACCTTAATCACTTAAAGATGCTTATGATAGGGGCAATGAGAGCTGAAAGCTAACAAGTACCAGATTTTTTGGAAGCTCTTTATAAACTTGAATCTCTACTTCCTTCTATGAAGGCCTTTCTTTTACTTTTATGTTGAGTCTCCACCTTCTACCTTTATGCACCTACTTAGAGAGCATAGTGGCCATTATTAGTTCTATGTGCATTGTCCCAAGACTTGTTGATTGATGCATAACTTGATATTACTTGTTCTTAAACTACTTGTATCTAGTCACTCTTATGAACTTTGAAGGTGTCTTATGCATTTATGTTTGCTACTCTATGAGGGACATGCTGAATGCCACTATGCTATGTTTTCTTTATGTGAAACAAACAAACATCTTGCAAAGCATTGTTATTCATGAATATTTTGTTTGTACCTTTTCATGTTGCAACATAGTTGCTATGTCTTATTGATAGAACTTTATCTTTCATGCTATGTTGAAGTACTATGATCCTAGCTTTCAATGTTTTACAAATACTTTGATCAAGTTTATGATGGTGCATGTCACCTCAAAAATTATTCTTTCTTTTTATCACTTACCTACTCGAGGACGAGCAGGAGTTAAGCTTAGGGATGTTGATACGTTGCTAACGTATCCATAATTTTTGATGTTCCATGCTTGGTTTTTATCTACTTTCTTATGCTTTGTTCCAACTTTGGAGTACTTTTCATACACTTTCTTGGACTAACCTATTAACACCAGAGTGCCAACTGCCCGTTTTCTGTTGTTTTTGGTTCCAGGAAGTCAGAAAACGAATATTCTCGGAATTGGACGGGACAAAAGCCAGAGTCACTTTTTCACTAAGGGGGACATGGAGCCAGAATACGAGACGGAGAGGGGCCAGGGGCTGCCACACCACCTGGCCAAGCGGGCTAGGTCTAGCCGCGCCAGGGGGTGGTGTGGCCGCCCCAGGCACCCCCTCGGCCTTCCCTTTCACCTATAAGATGCCTCCGATATAGAAACCCTAAGTACCCGATCAAAATTCCACGAAAGAGTCTATAGCCACTGTCATCTCCATCCCTAGATCGGGAGGGATCTAAAGCTCGTCCCGGCACCCTACCGGAGAGGGGAATTCACCCTGGAGGCCTTCTTCATCATCATGCAAGCCTCCAGTGTGATGTGTGAGTAGTTCATCTCTGGACTATGGGTCCATGTAGTCGCTAGATGGCTGGTTCTTCTCCTTTGTGCTATCATGTTTAGATCTTGTGAGCTCCGTCCTTGATCAAGATCATCTATTTGTAATCCTACATGTTGTGTTTGTGGGGATTCGATGGATATTGAGATGCTATTTCAGACTATCATGTCTTTGTTATTTGTGATCTTGCATGCTTTCTGTTGTTAGTAGCTATCTTGGCCAAGTAGATGCTAGCAACTCCAAGAGTTAGTATTTATGCTCGATAGTGGTTCATGCCTCTAGTAATCTGGGGAAGTGACAGAAATCTCTAAGGTACTAGATGTGTTGTTGCTACTAGGGAGAAAACAGTAATCCTTTGTTCATAGAACAATCGTATTGTTTACTTTACACGCAATGCGTAATACAATTATCTGTTGCTTGCAACTTAATACTGGAGGGGGTTCGGATGATAACCGGAAGGTGGATTATTAGTCATAGATGCAGTTGGATTACGGTCTATGTATAATGTTGTAATGCCCAATCAAATCTCAAAGGAGTCAAGATGATTAGTAAATGCATGTATGCTTTCTCGATGTTTGTCAATTGCCCCGCTATAATTTTTTCACCCAACATGTTATCTATCTTAAGGAGAACCACCACTAGTGAACTATGGACCCCGGTCCTTTCTTTTACAATCAATCTACAACTGTTTACTGTTTTCTATTTACTTTTTGCATGCTTTTACTTTCTTCCACTCGATACGTTTAATCCTTTGTTTTTCGCAAAACCGGTGAGATTGACAACCTCATCGCAAGTTGGGGGCAAAGTTTTGTGGTTGTGTTGTGCAGGTCTCCACGTTGCTGCTGGCACCGGTAGTGCGCCCTTCCAAAGTCCAGCTAGCAACACCTTGGAGGTGTTTCCTTGCTCCTACAGGTTTGATAAACCTTGGTTTCATAACTGAGGGAAAACTTGCTGTTGTGCTCATCATACCTTCCTCTTGGGGTTCCCCAACGAGCTCGATATAATTTGGGCCATCAGGGTACCGCTGCTTTGTTGGCGTGAGCACCTCGCTGAGGTAGTATACTGGGCGTTGGACCCTGTGGACTTTATTTTCTTCGGCTCGTTCCACCACGAGCACCGTGCTGACCATCTAGTTGGTGGCGGAGATGTAGAGCAGTAGTGGTTCCTTTTCGTGAGGCGTCACCAGTACTGGCGAGGTGGATAGTAGACGCTTGAGGTCATCGAATGCTTCTTGCGCCTCATTTGTCCACTCGAACTTGTCAGCCTTGTGGAGGAGTTGGTAGAAGGGCAGTGCCTTTTCACCCATTCGAGTGATGAATCGACTGAGCGTCGCGATTCTCCCAGCCAGCTATTGGACGCCTTTTACATTTTTCGGTTTCTCCATGGCCAGTATGGCCTTTATTTTCTTCGGGTTTGCCTCGATCCCCCTCGCAGAGCTGAGGTACCCGAGTAGTTTCCCAGATGGCACATCAAAGGTGCATTTGTCCGGACTGAGCTTGATCCGGTAGCGGTCTAGGTTAGCGAAGGTCTCGCGGATATCTTCGATTAGCGTGGCCTCCTCCTTGGTTTTGATGATGATGTCCTCAACGTAGACTTGGATATTGCGACCAAGTTGGTTTTTGAGGCAAGCCTGCATGCACCGCTGATAGGTGGCCCCTGCGTTTTTTAGCCCGAAAGGCATTGTGTTGTAGCAGAACATACCGAAGGGCGTTGTAAACACCATTTTCTCCTGGTCTTCCTCCTTCATTCGAATATGATTGTAGCCCGAGTAGGCGTCGAGGAAGTAGAGGCGCTCGCATCCCGAAGTGGAGTCGATTATTTGATCGATCTGTGGCAATGGGAAGTGATCCTTTGGACAATGCTTATTCAAGGAGGTGAAGTCCACGCACATCTGCAGGATATCCGTGTCTTTTTTAGGCACAAGCACTGTGTTAGCGAGCCAGGTGCTTTCCTTGATTTTGCGTGTAAAATTTTCGTCGAGGAGTCTATTAATATCCATACTGACTGCTTTTGCTCTTGGTTCAGACAGTCGTCGTATTGTCTGCTTGACTGGCCTTGCATCTAGGTTCACGTTGAGTGAGTGCTCGATGAATTCCCTGGGAACCCCTGGCATGTCCGCTGGACACCAGGCGAAGATTTCCCAGTGCTCACGGAGGAATTCGATGAGCGCGAGTTCCTATGCGGAACTCAAGTTGTTGGCGATGAGGGCCATCTTGGTCAGGTCCGTTGGGTGGACCTGGACTTTCTTTGTGTGCACCAACGAGTCGAAGGACAGGTCGGATGAACTTGGCCTGCTCAAGGGAGGCAGACTATTGACTGTAGACTCCTTCAGTCTTGCAAGTTCTTCTTGCATGCCAAAGGACTGGGATAGTCTGTTGAATTCCCTGTCGCAGATGTCGGTCCTCTCAAAGTTTCCGTTGATTGTGATGACATTGTTTGGGCCTGGCATCTTCATCTGTAGATAGGCGTAGTGTGGCACTGCCATCAACCTTGCGAACACGACACGTCCAAGGATGTAGTGGTATTGTGAGGGCCAGTCTACAACTTAAAAGTCGATGCGTTCCCGCCGAAAGTTTTGCGGCATGCCAAAGATGACGTCGAGGTTGATTTTGCCTAGGGGGTATACGTCCTTCCCTGGGATGATGCCGTCGAACGTCATGTCTGAAAACTCCAGGCAAGTCAGAGGGATCCTCATCGCGTGCAAGGTACTTGCGAACATGAGGTTGATGCCGCTCCCACCATCCATGAAGACGTGACTCATGTCGAAGCCCCCGATCTGCGCCTCGGGTACGAGGGGACAATGGCCTGGACGAGGAACTTGGCGCGGGTGGTCGCGCTTGTCGAAAGTGATGCAGGACTCGCTTCCACTGAGATACTCAGTGGTGGAAGGTGGAGAGTTTATCGCCAAATTGACTTGGCAAGTGATTGCATTATGCATTCGTATGGAGGGACGCCCTTTTTAGATCATCCCCATGTTGCCCATGGCTCGCGGGTACGGCTTGCCTCCATGTATCTGTACTGGCGCAGCCACGGGTGGTGGTGGTCCGGGCGGTGGTGGAGGAGCTCCATGTGCCACAACGCCTAGGGCGGCTCCGTAGCCCTGGTTAACCGCGTCATAATTCATCTGAGCCAAGCCTTCGTGGAGCTTGAGGAACTCGCGGTAGTCCTTTAGGAGGTGGCTAGACTTTTTTTTACTGTCGTGCTTGTCGATGTAGAAGTGCACGTTGCATGGTCTGGACAGTTTGTCCTAGATAGATGTTACGGGTGCCTCTTCGCGAGTGCGGTGCTGCCACACCTGTGTGGTTTTCCTGTTGTCGTGGTATCCGCCGCTGCGATATCCGTTGTTGCGGTTGTTGTCACGTTTGTCAGCGTAGCCAGCTGCGACCATATTGACTTCGTCGTGGTCCTCGTAGACGTGCATTCAACGTTTTCCTCCGCAGTCACGTCTGCGCCCAAGGTCGTCATTATCGTCGGAGTAGGTGCGGTTCTTTACCGAATCTTCTCCATCCGCCCACCGGTTTGCGATTTCCATCAAGTGGTCGATCATTTTGAGCTTTGAGCGGCCTAGCTCCTCCCTGAGCTCTATACGACGAACGCCGCCATTGAACGCGTCGATTGCGCGGTCCTCTGAGATATTTTCTGTGGAGTTCTTGATGATGGACCATCTCTGGATGTACGAGCACGTCGACTCGCCCGATCATTGTTGGCAGCCTCTCAGTTCTTCGATTGATGCGGGCCTTTTGTAAGTGCCCTTGAAGTTGCGCACAAAGCTATAGACTAGCTCTTCCCAGCTATGAATGGATCCTCGCGGGAGGTTGTTGAGCCATGCGCGAGCGGCGCCCTACAGCTGTAGCTGCAGGCATTGCATGGTCGTGCTTCGACTCCCGCCGTGCAGCCTAACGGAGGAGATGTGATCCTCCAGCCAAATCTTCGGGTCCTGTAGGCCATCAAATTTTGGGTTCTTTGAGGGGACTTTGAACCCTTTAGGCATTCGCTTTTGCCTGATGGCTCTGCTGAAGCATCTGGCACCGCAGAGCTCCACTTTGTTGTCTTCCGAGTTAGTTGAGCAAGCGCGTCTTGCATGCATTTTGTCGACCTTGCGCCGTGTGATGTCATCACGGGCATTGTAATCATGATCATATCATCGTGAGCAGAGACGTCGAGAAAGGTCGTGGCTATCTTCACTGAACAAGGGCGAGGAGTAGCGTTTGGCCAGAGCCTTGCTTTTCTTTGACTCCTGCGTTGGTTCTTTGTTGAGGGCGGCCTCGATTAGCCCCAGATTCGCGATCGTGGATCGGTGCATGGCATCTCGTGGATCTCCAGCCGGTGGTTGGTTGTTGAGGAGGTACATGGTGGCCGCCGTCACCGCGGCTTGCGGCGTCTTCGGGAGCACGTTTCCTTGCGTATCCACCGTCATAGAGCTGAAGTCGAGGACTTTCGCAGCTTCTACGCGCTCTTGTTCGGTGAGGTGAGCCAGTCGAGATCGCCTTTTGTTAGCCAGGTACTCATTGCCCTTGGAGGAGGATCCTTCGTGGGAGGAGAGCCCTGCTCGCCAAAGGCTCGACTCGTCCGCCGCCTTTCTACGCACCTCGAGTTGCACGATTACTTGCTGCTGGCGCTTGAATTTTCCTTTAGCAGCCAATGGTAGCCCATCAGCAAGTCCTACGAGGTGTTGGGGGGTAGAGGATTGCCCCGTAGAGCTTCTCGATAGTGGGCCGAATCGTTGTCGTTGAGCTTGATCAGCATGCGCTCTCCGGTGTTCTCATTCGCTGTGAGCGACGGTTCTCCTCCCATCCCGTTATTGGTGGGTGCACCGTTGGTGGGGCCACCATTGGTAGGGCCACCGTTTGGTATACCACCATTGGACGGTCCGG
The DNA here is from genome assembly GCA_910589775.1 of Avena eriantha. Classification (NCBI taxonomy): domain Eukaryota; kingdom Viridiplantae; phylum Streptophyta; class Magnoliopsida; order Poales; family Poaceae; genus Avena; species Avena eriantha. Next base: position 366,842,431 of record OU342741.1, read on the forward strand.
TGCCAGATCTGGTGCCGATGTTTTCGCGATTGATGCCGGTGTCGCCCGCGTTGATGACGGCGCACATGAATGATTGGGGAAGCTATTGCTCCCACAACTTTCAAATCTGGAGCTGTAGGCTCCATCTTCTGTGGCAAGGTCACCCAGATCGGATCCGCGATTGTTGTCGCTGTCCGTGCTCCCAGCTATTGTCGGGTCGTTGAGCTCGCTGAGGGTGCCGATTGGTGGCGGGAACCATGATGCTGGAGCAATCGCGGGTGTCGCTGGCTGGTTGAGCATGCAAAGCGTGCCCAGTTGACCGGCCTAGAAGCGGAAGATCCCGATCGCCAGGCTGATCCCATCGCCTATGGACTCGAAAGCCGGGCGAGTGGCCGGTGTGTGGACGGTGAAGTCGAAAGAGCCGAAGAGCTGGTGAATCTCTGTTGTTGCAGAGTTGTAGATCGTGGTTGACGGGGCCAAAGAAGTCGCGACATCAGCACTCCCAATTCCCACAGACGGCGCCAATTGACGAGGGTTTAACTCGCCAATGCCCATTGTTATGTACTTGGGTTTTTTAGAAGGAGGAAGTGCTAGAGGCATCAATAAACTAGCAAACAAGCACACGGGGACGAATGTTTACCCAGGTTCAAGCCTCGTAGAGGTCCCTACTCCTGCTTGTCTACTCTTGGAATTATCGAAGGAATCGAAGATTACAGGGGTGCGCAGATGCAATCTGGTGATGGTTGTGGAAACTAGGGTTGTGATTGTCCTCCTCGGTGCCCCCTCCTAGCCTTTATATAGATAGGCTAGGTCTCGGGTAGCAGGTCGAGTCGGTTATAGATTAGGGTTTGTCCCTTTGAACTTTCTATCTTAAGCTTCTTCTTGCGCTGCAAGCAATCGAAGAGTATGTGGGTCACCCGAATCCTGTGTTGGGCCTTGGCAACGCCATGGGCTTCTGCTATATCTGGACCGTATATGCCAAGCTCGAGTACCTGTAGGGTATACCCATGTCACCCTTTATTTATGCATGCAATACAACCTTTATATATTTATCACCTATAGGAGTTGTTCTAGGTGGACAGTTAAGTAAGGTGTTTGCTTCAGAAAGGCAATGGGAGGATGAACGGGAAGAGGGATCACAAGTTTCAGTCCTGCCTTCCAAGAACTCCTACTTGGTTTTAACTGTAGCCTACTAAAATATGGTGAAATAGGTTTAAACAAAGAACAAGAGAAACACGTAGTATTATATAAAGTAGAGATAATTTAAAGTAAGTATGAACTTATAGTAGCACGTTTAGGCAGACAGTAGCTCCTTCTCGAGCGGGTGCGACTCCTGGTCAATCTGCTAGAAGAATCCGAGCCAAGCAGTTGGAAATCTCGTCCTTGTACTCCATTGTCATTTCTCTGCATTAAGGCATGACTTTTAAAACCCAGTTAGATGGTTTGGAAGAATGAAAACTCTTAAAAACACCAAAAACATAGCATTAAAAATTAACAGATGTATGATTCAAACTAGATAGCTGGTTTGGAAGGATGAAAGAAGGTGAAAACATCAAAATATAGCATTAAAAATGACCAGATATATGATTCAAACTAGATGGACATTTTTGAATTAAGCATTCACAGATAGAAACACAATAGAACATGAATGCAAATGTCATGGAAAGGTCTTAGGTAGAATGACTTGTTAACTTATTAGGCATGCATGTTATACAACTTATTAACATGACAAGAAACTGGCCTAAGTAACACAAGGAAACCTCACACTTCAGCCTTGCTGGGCGTCATATTGTCACTGTTGGATCCTCTATGAGCTGTTTCCATGACCCGTGCGAGCACTCGAAAAGAATAGCATCTATGAGTTGGTGTTTGAGGATTAAACCGATAGCATGAGAATGTAAGAAAGAGAATAAAAGCGAGAAGCTAATGATGTGGATAGGACATACTAGATGTGGGGTGCAAACAAAATGGCACTAGCATGCAGGATATTGAGCAACATTCTAACGATTTCATAGCTTATGAGTACCAAAATATAACAAACAGGCAAGAGAAATTACCGCTACGGCGAGGACGGGTGGGACGGGAAAGAGGGTGGCGGGGCGGCGGCTCGACATTTCGGGGTTAGCGAGGAGTGGTTCATTGAAGCGGTCCTCATAGGGTAGACAACGACATTGGTGAAGCAGATCCGGTGCAGCGAGGGAGTCGGTGAAATAGTTCCAGTGAAGAGCATCGGCAGTGGAGGAGCTCCCGTGTGGATGAGAGGGCCGACGGTGAAACAGCTGGAGGAAGGTCGAGGTTGGAGGGGTGTGGGGGGGAAGAGACGATGGGGATATAGGTGGGATGACGCACATTTATCACCTATACCCCTCTATTGCAGTACTCCCACGGTCCTTGTTTCCGGAGTGGGATAGAAGAGGAATTTTGCATTTACAAAAAGCGAGCCAGGATATTTGGATAGATGCGTGATACGTCGTAAACGTATCTATAATTTTTGATGCTCCATTCTTGTTTTATACCAACTTTCTGTAGGGTAACGGGTAGGCTACACTAGCGTAAAATCAAAATTTTCTACCGCCTCAACCAGGAATACTATTGTCATAGATCACGGGATTACCGCTAGACGCGCAAGTGCGGAACTCGATGAAGCACGTTGCGGCAGTGTAGATGTTCTACGTCTCCTCCTCGTCCTCATCCCACGAGCAGCTCCCCTTTGCGCGGCTCGTCCAAGTGCTACAGATGCAGCACCTCGGAGGTATCCACACGTCCGGAATGGAAGCCATCACACGCCAGACTGCTAGGTCTGCGCGTGCAACACAGGCGGAAGAGGAGTGGCAGCTGGGTGGAATGCTCAACCCTCTTCAGCTCGCCTCACCCTCTCTTATATAGGCATCCCTGGTGGGCTTCTACATTAGCAGCCCATTAGCAGCCTAAGCCTGGTCTAATTCGGATCCAATCCTCATTAGGCTTCCAGCCCCTAAAGTGCGTGACCTATAGGTTCATACACGTATAGACATGACGCGAGTACACTTACTCCATCAATAGTTGGTAGCGGCCCCTATCAAGACGTGCCAACTCCTAAACGCATATAAAGATCATTCAGACGAACCATCACAAGGTTGAGTACATGTCTTTCCCTTTGCCTCACGATATTTGGTCTAGCTCCAAGCTGACCTCTCTTTCTCGATACTATGATTCGGAATCCCTTTACTAGGTTAACTCTTAACCATATGTAGCACGGCCATGCATTTCTGGATCCGATCACTCGAGGGGCCCAGAGATATCTCTCTCAAGTAGAGAGGGGCAAATCCCATCTTGATTGACCGATGCCTTGCAGCATGTATCAAGACAAACCCGAAAGCTACCTTTATAACTACCCAGTTACGGAGTAGTGTTTGATAGCCCCAAAGTAGGTCGATCCACATCTCAAGTACATGTGACAATCTCAGGTCTAAGGACAAAATGTACACGATGTGTAGAGAGAGCTGCAAGTATTATTGCCAGTCTCATGTTGGGTCAGTCCAACCCCATGTTCATAACATGTGTCCACATCATTGGTTTGACATCTCCATGTCTATGACTTGCGAAACATAGTCATCAACCAATCGATGTGCTAGTCTAATATTCACGTGTGTCCTCGCATGAACTCCGACTAGGGACAATTATTAGATAACCATACAAGTAAAGAGTTTCACAAACAATTCACATAATTGCCAATCAATACAAGTTGCCTGGTATATGGATATTCAAGGAACATTATAATAACTCATGGATACACATGAAATACAATCATCTCTATGATTGCCTCTAGGGCATATTTCCTTCACTTTCTTATGTTTTGTTCACACTTTGAGATATTTTTATACATTTTCTAGAACTAACCTGTTAACAAGATGCCATAGTGCTAGTTGCCTGTTTTCTGCTGTTTTTGGTTTCTAAAAAGTTAGTAAGGAAATATTCTCGAAATTTGACAGGACAAAAGCCAAAGTCAATATTTTACTCGACACAACACGGAGACCGAAGGGGGACGAAGTGGCACACTAGGGCGACCACACCTGGTGGCGGCGCGTCCAGGGGCGCGCCACCAGGGGGTGCGAGCCCCCTGGAGCTCCACCGACCTTGCCCCTTCGCCTATAAAAGTGTCTCGATGCGAAAACCCTAAGCACCTGATCATAAATCCATGAAAGAGTCTGTAGCCGCCGCCATCTCCATCCCTAGATCGGGGGATCCAAAGCTCTTTCTGGCACCCTGCTCAAGGGGAGAGATCAGCCTGGAGGCCTTCTTCATCACCATGCTTGCCTCTGGTGTGATCCCTGAGTAGTTCATCCTTGGACTACGGGTCCATGTAGTAGCTAGATGGTTGGTTCTCCTCCTTTGTGCTATCATGTTTAGATCTTGTGAGCTCCGTTCATGATCAAGATCATCTGTTTGTAATCCTATATGTTGTGTTTGCGGGGATTCGATGGATATTGAGATGCAATTGTTAGATTCATTATTGATTCTATCATGTCTATGTTATTTCTGATCTTGCATGCTCTCCGTTGTTAGTAACTATCTTGGCCAAGTAGATGCTTGCAACTCCAAGAGGGAGTATTTATGCTCGATAGTGGGTTCATGCCTCTAGTAATCTCTAAGGTTGTAGATGTGTTGTTGCTACTAGGGAGAAAACAACAATCCTTTGTCCATGGGGCAATTGTATTGTTTACTTTACACACTTTGCCTAATGCAATTATCCGTTGCTTGCAACTTAATACTGAAAGGGGTTCAGACGATAAGCGGAAGGTGGATTCTTAGTCATAGATGCAGTTGGATTACGGTCTATGTATTATGTTGTAATGCCCAATCAAATCTCATAAGAGTCAAGATATCTAGTATATGCATTGTTATGCTTTCTCACTCTGTCAATTGCCCTGTTGTAATTTGTTCACCCAACATGCTATTTATCTTAAGGACAAACACCTCTAGTGAACTATGGACCCTAGTCCATTCCTTTACCATTGATATACCATCTATTGTTTACCATTTATTGTTTACTTTCTCTTCCACACTATATGTTTAATCCTTTGTTTTCAGCAAAACCAGTGAGATTGACAACCTCATTGTAAGTTGGGGAAAAGTTCGGTGGCTGTGTTGTGCAGGATTCCAAGTTGTTAGCAACACCTTGGAGTTGTTTCCTTTCTCCTACTGGTTCGATAACCTTGGTTTCATAACTGAGGGGAAACTTTCTACTTTGCTCATCATACCTTCCTCTTGGGGTTCCCAACGAGCTCTACATTTTGAGCCATCAAGCACTTTTCTGGCGTCGTTGCCGACGAGTTAAGGACAACTTCAATCTCTTCCTCCTCGTCAGTCACTTTTTAGGGAGAAAGAAGATTCTCGCAAGGTGAGTCCCTCACAACCAATCTCTTTACTTTGTTTTTGTTTTGCTTAGTTTATTTTGCTTTGTTTGCTTGTTTCTTTTTATCAAAAAATAAAAAAAATAGTTCCTACTATAGTTGTTATTTTTGTTGGTCTGTTATTGTCTTGCTTTATCATGCTTTCTATCAATGATTGGTTTCTTTGAAACTAGATCTTATCGGCAAGGTGGGTTCACGGAAGAACAAAAATATTATGAGGAACACCGCTTATCACAAAAAGTAAAACACTTATGGGAACCAATTAATAAATTGTATACCATTGCTAGAAACATGTGCTCTACTTATAATGTTACTTATTGCTTTGATAAATCTTGTTGGTGTAGGAGGTATACACACCTCCCTTTTCAATGTGAGTATAATGATAATGTTACCATATATTCTTATATTAAGTGAAATTATGACTTTTATGATGTGGAACAAATTGAAGAATTTATTGCTTGGAAGGGTGCATTCGAATTTGCTTATTTGCTTGAAAATACTGTTGATGCACCTTATAAATATGAGGTTTATGATATACTTAAATTTTTCTTTGATAATGATAAGGAAGAAAATGGCTATATTATTAAATATCTTAATAGATGCTCTCCACCAACGGAAGAGACTAATGCCTTGCAGGAGCCTATGGAAGAAGAAATTGCTAGAAGCTCATTGGATGAAAAAGAGGAGGAGAGTGATGATGAAGAGGAGGAAGAATGGAGCAGCTACCAATGTCTACCTCCCAATAATAGTAACTCTTTAACTAATACCTTATTTGATCATCCTCCATGCTTACCAAAGGAGGATGAGTGTAATATTTATATTGTTGAGTTTGTTCATGATGCTACTAAAAATAATTATGAGAGAGGAAAATATGGTTGTTGGAATTATCATGTTACTAAAACACCTCTCTTTATATTGAAAGTTCCAAAGTTGCTCTTGTTTTATCTACCATTCTTGTTACTATGTGCTTCTTTGATTTATTTTCTTACAAGATTCCTATGCATAGGAAGTGGGGTAGACTTAAATGTGTATCATATATTCTCCTTGATGCTCTCTTTCGCTTCAATTTATATTTCTTATGTGAGCATCTTCTCAAATTACTGATCCTAGCTCAAAGGCGTTAAAGAAAAGCACTATTGGGAGATAACCCAAATTATTTTCACTATCAGTAAGTTTTTATTTTGTTGAGACTTGGAAGTTATTGCCTCAGTAACAACCTCTCCTTATCCTTTTTGTGTGGTTTTTGTGCCAAGAATAACCTCTAATGAGAGAGAAGTAAGACTTGGGAAAATTGTTATCCCGAAACAGATTTTTGTGCTTCACTATAAAAAATTGTGAAAAATCCCTATACGTCGTATTGAGCTGTAATTTTTTGTCCTTATGCCCTAGGTTATTATCTAACTTCCGTTAGTCTAGCATTTTTCGATTAGAGCAACAGAAGGTCTTTGAAGAAATCGGTTTACCTGCTGGTCTGTTTTGACGGGTTTCTGCCATTATTTGCATTTCCCTCTTAATCTCTTTCTCTTTGAGTTCTCTTTGATCACTTGAGATTTTAGAAGGAATTGATACAGTAGCTTCTGTTTAAATAGAAGTTTTACTGATGTTGAAAATAAACCCAAAGACTTATTATCTTGAATATACTAATGTTGTTAATGAAGATTGTGTGAAGTTTTGTATGAAGGAAATTTTCAAGTGTAGGGAAGAATAATGTGATGAGATGAAGAATGGACAAAAGTTCAAGTTTGGGAATGCCACCCGTGTCACACCAAAATATTCAAGAAGTACAAGCGTCAAAGCTTGGGGATGCCCAAGGCATCCCCTTCTTCATCAATAAAAATCTCAGGTTTTCTTCCAAAACACTTCATTTTTATTGTTTCATGCGCAATTGTGTTGTTCTTGGAGCCTATTTATTTTTGTTTTTATTTTTCTTTTGTTTAGTTTGCTTAAATAAATTGGGTGGACCCTCGCATTCATATGTGGTTTCAAATAAGTTGATTGGTGTTGGAAAAGAGTAGGAAGCTTCATGCTTATAAGTGGTACAAAAGGATCTTGTTTTGACTGTTGTCTAGACTTTATCATGTCATGTTTGATGTTGCTTTGAATTTATGCTAAGTAATTATTGGTGTAGCATGACTTGTTCCAAACAATTGAGATTTCTTAATGTGCCTTGAAAGAATCATGCGTTGTTTTAGCATACAGAAGCATAATATTGTGGTATTCTCCTTTGATGCTTTATTTGGGTTGACTTGGCGCATGCTTACACCATGTTAAGACTATGAACCAGTCACCTTAGCCTCTATGACCATTTAGTTTTTGACTTTTAATATCACTTTATGCTTTAATTAATAATGTTTTGTCGCTTTGCATGATTATGGCCATTATTGCTCTCTTAGTTGGTCACTCCCAGTCTTTTGCTAGCCTCCACATGTACCAAGTGTGAGTTCCACTCATGCATCCAACCTCCAAGAAAGCCAAGTTATTCCAAAGAGTCCACTATAAATGCCTATGCATGCTGTGTTACACCATTCCAAGTATATTCATGTTTTTATCTACCTTCCGAATTAAACTTGTTATGTGAAAATTAGTGATTAAAGCTCTCACAAACTTGATGGCACACTTTACTTTCTTGCACTTAATAAACTTGAACCATTGTGTCCATATATGTTGCTTATATGCTTGCACTTTATAAGTTGTGAATTAGCAGAACCATGTACCATGGGGAACGCTTTCAACATTGCACTTATTATTCAGTTGATATCATGTTTTTTTGTTTATGGATCCCGACGGTGTGAAATAAAAGGGGAGATTGTAAGCTCATGGAGTTTATATGTGTGTTAGAGAAATGCCTTGGTGGCTAGCCTAAGCCATGCCTAATCATGGTGGAAACTTGCAGCATAACCATAATGAGCATTCTGTGAAGCATCCTTAATAAAAACCTATGCAAATAGCAAATAAAAATATCGATGAGATGCTCATTGTCTGTTGCCTTGTCGTTTTGATACGGGATAGCTCTTGTGTCATGGGGCAAGGGGTACCCCATTGGCGGTTCTCCATAATACACATGTACTTACAATGACAAGAACTTACTTGTGACTAAAGTTAAGTAGCATGAGGTTCGGTACTCGTAAGCAAGGGGCATGAGATTTTCAACTTATAACTTGTCAAGAATATCCTCATATTTGTGTCACTTTAACCTTAATCACCTCAAGATGCTTATGATAGGGGCAATGAGAGCTGAAAGCTAATAAGTACCATAATTTTTGGAAGCTCTTTATGAAACTTGAAATCCCTGCTTCCCTCTATGAAGGTCCTTTCTTTTTACTTTTATGTTGAGTCTCCATCTTCTATCTTTATGCACCAATTGAGAGAGCATACTGGTCATTCTTATTTTAATGTGCATTGTCCCAAAACTTGTTGATTGATTCATAAGTTTGATATTGCTTGTTCTTAAATTATTGGTATCTAGTGAGCCTTATGAACTTTGAAGGTGCCCTATGGATTTATGTTTTGCTATACCATGAGGGACAAGCTGAATACCACTTTTATTATGTTTTCTATATATGAAACAAACAAATGTATTTCAATGCTTTGTTTGTACCTTTTCATGTTACAACATAGTTGTTATGTCTTATTGTTAGAACTCTATCTTTCATGTTCATGTTTAGAGTACTATGATCCCAACTATCAATGTTTTACAAATACCTTGCTCAAGATTGTTGTAACACCCTCGGATCGGCCCTATGCAAGTTTTAGCGATTTTCGCCAAACCCGCATAGAAACGATTCAAAGATGCCCACCAGGCACTTGCGTGCGGGTGGAAGACGAAGTAATATCATTACACAATAGTCCACGATGGAACCCATAGAAACATATATATACAACAACGACTCCATGATTCAAGGATACAAATATACAATACAAAGATCCAAATCACCTTGAAAACGATATAGCGTCCAAGTACGGACAAGATGCAAATGGGGCTAAGAGCCCTGAAGAATAACCAATGGCGTCCATAACCCTGCCTAGGCCAAGCCGGAAGGGTAACCCTGCTAACAACGTCCAACTTATACCTGCTAAAACAAAAGGGGTACCGACAAAGGGCAAAGTAAAAAGAGAGCGGTCAGTACTGAGGCCAGTACATGGTAAGGCTAGAATTCGGCGGCTCTCGCCTACATAGGTATGGTGGACTGAAGTGGCAACGAAGCATGCAATAAACAACCTATAGAGACTCGAAACCACTGTCGGCTATTAGAGAGGGATAAGAAAGACCTATTCAGGACCAACTTGTTACTAACACCAATCATACCCATCCTGGTATTCCCCCTCGAGACCAAATGAGGAAGTCAAACCAAGGAACTCACACAGTTGGCAGTTTTATTCATTACATTATAGTTGCAACACTTACTAGTCAGATATAGATATCATGAGTCATCCCGATATCATAAGAAGTGGGCAGTTTTAGTTAACCATTCCGTTGTAGTTGCAATACTTACTAGTCAGATATAATTAGCCATAGATATCCCAAATCGACCAGTGGTTGGCACTTTTATTTACTCATTCTGTTGTAGTGAAACTGATTACTAGACAAGTCAAAGTCAAATTTATAGCACTACTTTAGTTATAGTTGTCTACGATCGAGATACTGTGCTCCAAGTCGTCCATAATCGCAGACACGGCTTTCAGAAAGATTTACCCTGCAGGGGTGCACAAATAGCAACACACGCACGATCAACCTCGGAAAAACCAAATAAAAACCCAACAAGGCTTTCACGACAAAGCAATCATAGGATTTATAAAATATTTCAGGGGGTCATCCCATTAAGCTACCCGCAACGAAGTTGGCCGGCTCCGAGACGGACCCAAGGTTTGCGTCAATGGCTGTAAGCGACTGGGAACCCGAAAGTGTGACTGGGCTTGTCGATACCGCGAAAACACTCCGCCATCCTAAACAGTACAGGTGCTCCACGCACAATCGTAAATAAAGCAGTAAAACATGGCATAAGTACATGATAGTAGTAAAGCCCCAAACTAGTTCGTGGCCCCAAGAAATAAGAAATGAATCAAGCTCTGGCTAAGGGGATTCATGGTCCCACATGCAGATAGTGCGATAGTCAAGGAACAGGTATCAAGTACTCGGGGCCTACGGGACACAAGTGAGCGTGGAAGAACCAAATATTAGCTATTGCCCACCGATGCCTCTGCATTAGTTATATCTATTCCCAACATTTTAATTGACAAGTTGTAATTAAAGTCATGATCATCTCCATCATTAAGCATGTGCCAACCTCCCAACAACGGTGGAACATTAACGACGCGAAGCAGCACCTGAGCAAGCAACTACGACTCGCAAGGCCAATTGTCTACCAATCAACAGGCAATAGGAGGTATCCAAGGAAATATAGAGACTGCAAGGGGTGTAACTGGTACGGAAACTAAAGCATCACAACACGGATGGCAATAGATCAACAGGAAGGAAGTAAAGACTATAAATGCAAAATAGGTAGAAATGGGAAGATTGCTCGCCTGGGAAATATTGCTGAAGGTTCATCCAAAGATTGGGTCGATACTCACATCAACACATCGGCCTAATCTGTGAAGACGCGAAACACTAGAAGAAACACCGGATGCACTATTTAATACTACGGTAGAAGATCCAGCATGATTATTATTTGATGCATGGCATGTCAAAGATGCGGTGCAACTAGGCAATATTAAGCGGAATCGGGGTCCCGACAATTAATTAAACGGTTCAAGTTGTTTAGGTACCCCCACAATTTAAATGTTGAATTAACAAGGCAAAGTATGACATCGGTTCACTATACAAATTTAAATGGAGTTATATAAGACTAGAATAGCCCGCATATAACCTCCATATTTATTTTAGGTAAATCATCGAAATAGCCCAAGCACCCACAATATGCATGTAAGTATGAACAATTTAATATGGAACAATTTACATAGATGGCATTTATAAAATAGGGCTCGGAAAGAAAAGGGTCAAACATTGGGGCGAAGGTCTTGGGTTCTGAGGTTTTGAGGATCGGTCTTCGGGATCCGGGATCGGGGTCTTCGGGTTCTGACCATCAGATCTGTGAAGGGGAACTTGGTGTCTTATGTAGATGACCTTCATTCATCGGGTCCAGGAAGGAGATCTTCTTGTACGTGAAGGAGGCCTTGTCAAACGTATCCCCTTCGGTGTCAACTTAGGGTCTCGGCTTCTTTTGTCGATGGTGAACTTGAGTTCGGATTGTTATTCTTGTTCAGGTGGAACAGTTCGGCTTGTTATTCTTGTTCAGGTGGAACGCCTTAAATCACCAAGTATTCACCACTTTGCTTCATCTGCACCTCATCTTCTCGCAACCAAACGCCAACAACACAAATCAGCACACCATCTTACTTCACAGGAAGCCACACCAGTACCAGAGGAGAGATACATCATCATAGGAAAAGAAACAAAGGAACCGCAGGGGAGGTGGCCACCTGCACGGTCATCCTCTGAAGAAAACGAGCGCTACGACGGAGTGACTCGTGGGGCGCTGCCTGTAGAGCTCGGGTTTGCGAGCAGGAGGGCGCGGAGGCGAGAGCTTGCAGGGCAGCGATGTCCTGGTGCCGGGGAGGGTCGCTGGTGGCGGCGGCGCACGACAGAGCTTGCAGGGAAGAGGAGGTCCCATGGCGGCGGTCGCGGTGATGAGGGAGTGCCAAAAGTGGGAAAGGGCCGTGGAGCGGCCGCGTAGGTTGTAGGGGCGACGAGGTAGACGAGGAGCGAGGCTGGCTCGGTCGGCCGAGGAGGGCCGCAGGCAGAGCGGCTGCGGCGGTACTGAAGAGGATGAGCGGCAGCGTCCCTGGCATGGCTTGCGGACAAGGAGGAGAGTGGCGGCGGGCGCCAGGTCGCGGCGGCGAAGCACGGCCAGAGGGCGAAGGCGAGGAGGGCGCCTCGCTCTCGGCGGCGGCGAGCAGGGGACGGGAGAGGCGCCCGTGATGCTCTCGGAGGAAGAAAGCCACGAGGAGGGGCCGCTCGAGAGAGAGAGGTGGGGATCGTGGGCGAGCGCGTCGCGTGGCAATTTGGGAGGGCGCGTCGCAATGGGAGCGTGTTGTGTGAGCGACGTGCGGTATGCGGGGTGAGGCCAAGGTTTGTGAGCAGGGAATGTACTGCGGTAGTGTGCGAGTCGCGTTGGCACACAAGTTTGACCACGTCGAGCGGGTCGGGGCTAGGGTGTTGCAACACGGTGCGGTGCGCTACGGGTCAGGCACGTTTGGGTCCAGGCAGGGAGTGGTTGCAGCCGGGTTGGAGCATGGCAGTGCGACGCAGCGGTACGTGGTGCGGTCACTGCGTGGGTGGGGTATGGCGGCGGGTGGTAGCTGATAGGTGGGGAGGTTGGGTGTAGCATTAGGGTTAGGTCTAGGGTTTGGTCTAGATTAGATCTAGGGTGAGGATTAGCTGAGGTGGTAGGCTGCTGCCAGCTGGGCCCTATGGGCTGGCCGGTGGCGGCCTCCCTCGGTACAAAAATAGTTTTATATTTTTATTTAGTTTGAAATATTCTTTTGTAAAATATGTTAGACAAATAAAAGATCCGAGTGGACCGAGGTTTTAATTTAAAATAAAGACGGGGATATTTAGAAAACAAAGATAGCTTTAGAAAATAGTTTTAGGCAAACAGTTGCATGATGTCATGATGATGCTCAAATGTAATGTGGCATGATGACATGAACATGTGGTCATGATGATGCACAAAAATAAAAATAACAAGCGATTTTCTAGTAGTGATTTTATCCGGGTGCTACAATTCGACACCACTAACAATGGATCTCGCCCTCGAGATCCGCCTCATGGTACGGGGAAGAAGGCCAGCAATCTGAATCTTCTCACTTTGTGTAGATCCTCACGACACCACTAACAATGACTCTAGCTCCATCTTGAAATCAGCGACACCATCAACAAGAGGTCGTTGTTCACGTTCGTCGAGAGAACACTCCGGAGAAACAAAGACGAAGGTAGCGGTATCAAAAGATAAGGCCACCTCTAACTACCGTGGAAGGAGTAAAGATTGCATTGATTCACCATTCAATGTACAAAAGCGAGTGATAAGAGTAGTGGTATGGTCACGACTCCATCCCGCACTCAAAGCATTACTCTGTACACAAATAGGAGAATTGTGCAACCAACTCTCAGAATCAGACTGAAGGTCTCAACAAGCGAGGTTCGAAAACAAAGGAGTGATGCAGACTCTTCATCGGATGTAATGTAGCTGATGATGATATCGCGTTGGAGTTCACCGTAAGATACAAAGAAAATTTTAGTGAATGTTTGGTCCACTGAAAGTTACAACAGATGAAAGATTCATCAGATAACATGAACGCCGGATGTAGCAACACCGTTACAAGAGGAAGGAAGTGAAACCCTGAAGGTACGACAAAAACCCAACCACGAGAATTCCTGGACTTAAGAATAAGATAAGAGAGAAGATTCAAAACACGCAAAGATAAGAGGAGAATAGCATAGGGGTAAGGAGTAAAATCAGACCTAATCAGATCTATACAACCGATTTTGCAAAATAGTTTTGACACTCTAGATCCTCCGTTAGCTAGGTTATCCTACAGGCTGGACCAGTGGGGTATCGCAACTGCTGAGCTCTGATACCACTTTATAACACCCTCGGATCGACCCTATGCAAGTTTTAGCGATTTCCGCCAAACGCGCATAGAAACGATTCAAAGATGCCCATCACGCACTTGCATGCGGGTAGAAGACGAAATAATATCATTACACAATAGTCCACGATGGAACCCATAGAAACATATATATACAATAACGACTCCATGAGTCAAGAATACAAATTTACAATACAAAGATCCAAATCACCTTAAAAACTATATAGTGTCCGAGTACTGACAAGATGCAAATGGGGCTAAGAGCCCTGAAGAATAACCAATGGCGTCCATAACCCTACCCAGGCCAAGCCAGATGGGTAACCCTGCTAACGACGTCGAACTTATACCTGCTAAAACAAAAGGGGTGCCAACAAAGGGCAAAGGAAAAAAGAGAGCGGTCAGTACTGAGGACAGTACACGGCGAGGCTAGAATTCGGCGTCTCTCGCCTACATAGGTATGGTGGACTAAAGCGGCAGGGAAGCATGCAAAACAACCTATAGAGACTCGAAACCACTATCGGCTATTGGAGAGGGATAAGAAAGACCTATTCGGGACCAACCTGATACTAACACCAATCATACCCATCCTGGTATTCCCCCTCGAGACCAAACGAGCAAGTCAAACCGAGGAACTCACACAGTTGGCAGTTTTATTCATTACATTATAGTTGCAACACTTACTAGTCAGATATAGATATCATGAGTCATCCCAATATCATAAGCTGTGGGTAGTTTTAGTTAAGCATTTCGTTATAGTTGCAATACTTACTAGTCAGATATAATTAGCCATAGATATCCCAAATCTAGAAGTGGTTGGCACTTTTATTTACTCATTCCGTTGTAGTGAAACTGATTAGTAGAAGGGTCAAAGTCAAATTTATAGCACTACTTTAGTTATAGTTGTCTATGATCGAGATACTGTGCTCCAAGTCGTCCATAACCGCGGACATGGCTTTCAGAAAGATTTACCCTGCAGGGGTGCACAAATAGCAACACACGCACGATCAACCTCGGAAAAACCAAATAAAAACCCAACAAGGCTTTCACGACAAAGCAATCACAGGATTTATAAAATATTTCAGGGGGTCATCCCATTAAGCTACCCGCAACGAAGTTGGCCGGCTCCGAGATGGACCCAAGGTTTGCGTCAATGGCTGTAAATGACTGGGAACCCAAAAGTGTGACTAGGCTTGTCGATACCACGAAAACACTCTGCCATCCTAAATAGTACAGGTGCTCCACGCACAATCGTAAATAAAGCAGTAAAACATGGCATAAGTACAAGATAGTAATAAATCCCCAAACTAGTTTGTGGCCCCAAGAAATAAGAAATGAATCACGCTCTGGCTAAGGGGATTCATGGTCCCACATGTGGATAGTGCGATAGTTAAGGAACAGGTATCAAGTACTCGGGGCCTAGGAGACACAAGTGAGCATGGAAGAACCAAATATTATCTATTGCCCACCAATGCCTCTGCATTAGTTATATCTATTCCCAACATTTTAATTGACAAATTTTAATTAAAGTCATGATCATCTCCATCATTAAGCATGTGCCAACCTCCCAACAACGGTGGAACATCGACGACGCGAAGCAGCACCTAAGCAAGCAACTACGACTCGCAAGGCCAACTGTCTACCAATCAACAGGCAATAGGAGGTATCCAAGGCAATATAGAGGCTGCAAGGGGTGTAACTGGTACGGAAACTAAAGCACCGCAAAACGGATGGCAATAGATCAACAGGAAGGAGGTAAATACTATAAATGCAAAATAGGTAGAAAGGGGAAGATTGCTCGCTTGGGAAACATTGCTAAAGGTTCATCCAAAGATCGGGTCGATACTCGCATCAACTCATCGGCCTAATCCGTGAAGAAGCAAAACACTAGAAGAAACACCGGATGCACTATTTAATACTACGGCAGAAGATCCGGCATGATTATTATATGATGCATGGCATGTCAAAGATGCGGTGCAACTAGGCAATATTAAGCGGAATCGGGGTCCCGACAATTAATTAAATGGTTCAAGTTGTTTAGGTACCCCCACAATTTAAATGTTGAATTAACAAAGCAAAGCATGACATCGGTTCACTATACAAATT
Source organism: Avena eriantha (assembly GCA_910589775.1). NCBI lineage: Eukaryota > Viridiplantae > Streptophyta > Magnoliopsida > Poales > Poaceae > Avena > Avena eriantha. The sequence continues at coordinate 366,858,555 of OU342741.1, forward strand.
TAAATGGAGTCTATATAAGACTAGAATAGCCTCGCATATAGCCTCCATATTTATTTTAGGTTAATCATCGAAATAGCCCAAGCACCCACAATATGCATGTAAGTATGAATAATTTAATATGGAACAATTTATATAGATGGCATTTATAAAATAGGGCCGGAAAGAAAAGGGTCAAACATTGGGGCGAAGGTCTTGGGTTCTGAGGTTTTGAGGATCGGTCTTCAGGATCCGAGATCAGGGTCTTCGGGTTCTGACCATCAGATCTGTGAAGGGGAACTCGGCGTCCTATGTAGATGACCTTCGTTCATCGGGTCTAGGAAGGAGATCTTCTTGTACGTGAAGGAGGTCTTGTCAAACGTTTCTCGTTCGGTGTCAACTTAGGGTCTCGGCTTCTTTTGTCGATGGTGAACTTGAGTTCGGATTGTTATTCTTGTTCAGGTGGAACGCCTTAATCACCAAGTATTCACCACTTCGCTTCATCTGCACCTCATCTTCTCGCAACCAAACGCCAACAACACAAATCAGCACAACATCTTACTTCACAGGAAGCCACACCAGTACCGGAGGAGAGATACATCATCATAGGAAAAGAAACAAAGGAGGAACCGCAGGGGAGGTGGCCACCTGCATGGTCATCCTCTGAAGAAAACGAGCGCTGCGGTGGAGGGACTCGTGGGGCATGGCCTGTAGAGCTCGGGTTTGCGAGCAGGAGGGCGCGGAGGCGAGAGCTTGCAGGGCAGTGGCATCCTGGTGATGGGGAGGGTCGCTGGTGGCAGCTGCGCGCGACGGAGCTTGCGGGGCAGAGGAGGTCCCGCGGCGGCGGTCGCGGTGATGAGGGAGCGCCAGAAGTGGGGAAGGGTCATGGAGCGGCCGCGCGGGTTGTAGGGGCGATGAGGTAGACGAGGAGCGGGGCCAGCTCGGTCGGCTGCGGAGGGCCGCGGGTAGAGCGGCTAGGGAGGTGCTGAAGAGGATGCGCGGCGGCGTCCCTGGCGCGGTGGCGGAGCATGGCCAGAGGGCGAAGGCGAGGAGGACACCTCACTCGCGGCGGCCACGAGCAGGGGACGGGAGAGGCGCCAGCGGTGCTCTCAGAGGAAGAAAGCCACGAGGAGGGGCCGCTCGAGGGAGAGAGATGTGGGGATCATGGGCGAGCGTGTCGCATGGCGATTTGGGAGAGCGCGTCACGATGGGAGCATGTCGTTTGAGCGACGTGCGGTACGCGGGGTGGGGCTAGGGTGTGCGAGCGGGGCATGTACTGCGGTAGCGTGCGAGTCGTGTTGGCACACGAGGTTGACCACGTCGAGCGGGTCAGGGCTAGCGCGTTGCAACGTGGTACGGTGTGCTGCGGGTCAAGTGCGTGTGGGTCTAGGCTGGGAGTGGTTGTAGCCGGGTTGCAGCGGTACGTGGTGCGGTCGCTGCGCAGGTGGGGTGTGGCGGCGGGTGGTAGCTGACAGGTGGGGAGGTTGGGTGTAGCATTAGGGTTAGGTCTAGGGTTTGGTCTAGATTAGATCTAGGGTCAGGATTAGCTAAGGTGGTAGGCTGCTGCCAGGTGGCCCCTCTGGGCCTAGCCGGTGGCGGCCTTCCTCGGTATAAAAATAGTTTTATATTTTTATTTAGTTTGAAATATTCTTTTGTAAAATAGTTTAGACAAATAAAAGATCCAACTGGACCGAGGTTTTAATTTAAAATAAAGACGGGGATATTTAGAAAACAAAGATAGCTTTAGAAAATAGTTTTAGGCAAACAGTTGCATGATGTCATGATGATGCTCAAATGTAATGTGGCATGATGACATGAACATGTGGTCATGATGATCCACAAAAATAAAAATAACACGCGATTTTCTAGTAGTGATTTTATCGGGGTGCTACAATTGTGATGGTGCATGTCACCTAAAAATTATTCTTTTTATCACTTACCTACTCGAGGACGAGTAGGAGTTAAGTTTGGGGATGCTTGATACATCGTAAACGTATCTGTAATTTTTGATGCTCCATGCTTGTTTTATATCAACTTTATTATGTTGTGTTCACAATTTGAGGTATTTTTATACATTTTCTGAAACTAACCTATTAACAAGATGCCACAGTGCTAGTTGCTTGTTTTCTGCTGTTTTTGGTTTCAGAAAAGTTAGTAAGGAAATATTCTCGGAATTGGACGGGACAAAAGCCAAAGTCAATATTTTACTCGACGCAACACGGAGACCAAAGGGGGGACGAAGTGGTGCACCAGGGCAGCCACACCTGGTGGCGACGCGGCCAAGGGGCACCACTAGGGGTGTGGGCCCCCTAGAGCTGCACCGACCTTGCCCCTTCGCCTAAAAAAGTGTCCCGATGCGAAAACCCTAAGCACCCGATCAGAAATCCACGGAAGAATTTGTAGCCACCGCCATCTCCATCCCTAGATCGGGGGGATCTGAAGCTCTTCCCGGCACCCTGCCGGAGGGGAGAGATCATCATGGAGGCCTTCTTCATCACCATGACTGCCTCCTATGCGATGCATGAGTAGTTCATCTTTGGACTATAGGTCCATGTAGTAACTAGATGGTTGGTTCTCCTCCTTTGTGCTATCATGTTTAGATCTTGTAAGCTCCATTCATGATCAAGATCATCTATTTGTAATCCTATATGTTGTGTTTGCGGGGATCCGATGGATATTGAGATGCTATGTCAGATTGATTATTGATTCTATCATGTCTATGTTATTTGTGATCTTGCATGCTCTCCGTTGTTAGTAACTATCTTGGCCAAGTAGATGCTTGCAACTCCAAGAGGCAGTATGTATGCTCGATAGTGGGTTTATGCCTCTAGTAATCTGGGGAAGTGACAGAAATCTCTAAGGTTGTAGATGTGTTATTGCTACTAGGGAGAAAACAGCAATCCTTTGTCCATGGGGCAATTGTATTGTTTACTTTACACACTTTGCCTAATGCAATTATCCGTTGCTTGCAACTTAATACTGAAAGGGGTTCGGACGATAACCGGAAGATGGATTATTAGTCATAGATGCAGTTGGATTACGGTCTATGTATTATGTTGTAATGCCCAATCAAATCTCATAGGAGTCAAGATGTCTAGTATATGCATTGTTATGCTTTCTCAGTCTATCAATTACCCCGCTGTAATTTGTTCATCCAACATGCTATTTATCTTAAGGACAAACACCTCTAGTGAACTATGGACCCTAGTCCATTCCTTTACCATTGATATACCATCTACTGATTACCGTTTACTGCTTACTTTCTACAAGCAATTACTATCTTCCACACTATACATTTAATCCTTTGTTTTCAGCAAAACCAGTGAGATTGACAACCTCACTGTGAGTTGGGGCAAAGTTCTGTGGTTGTGTTATGCAGGATTCCAAGTTGTTAGCAACACCTTAGAGTTGAATCCTTGCTCCTACTGGTTTGATAACCTTTGTTTCATAACTGAGGAAAAACTTGCTATTGTGCTCATTATACCTTCCTCTTGGGGTTCCCAACGAGCTCTACATTTTGAGTCATCAATGCGCGGCATATTTGAATAGATGTGCACGGGATGTTTCGGTGCCTTGCGGAAATTTTGAGGTTGAAGCTTCCGACGTACGCTACTCTGACGTGGCCACTCTCATGTGTTGGCCCCATTTAGACCCACACGCCAGCGACAAAATGCTTACCAACATATAAATGATTTTTCACACATTTTTCGAAATTGATAAACATTATATTTTGAAGGCTATCATACAAGATGACCAAGGTCACAACCATATCTCTGCTATAGTTTATGATAGCGTGTCCACATCTGGTAGATTGCTGCATCTTGGCATTTCAAGTGAAGATTCTAGATTTGATGGATAATGCCCAACTTTCATGAGTTTCCAAACTTCCTAGCTAAATCTATGCAATAAAATGGCTTTTTGACAATCTAAAGTAAGTATGTCTAATTTCGAACTACAAAGTGTGTGATATACCTTGCTCTTGACTTTTTAAAAATAATTCAAAGATACCAAGTAGTCAAATATTGGAAAATCACCAAGAGTTTCGCAAAATTCAACTTTTTGATATGAATGGTAATGACACGAAATTTCGGCCATTTTAAAAAAAATACAAAGAAACAAAATATAAAACGAAATACAACCATTCTTTTCTCTCTTCGTGTCTCACTATGTGCACTAGCTAGTTTCCATGGAAACTATAATCTCAAAATTTTATAACTTTTGAAAAAAATGTATCACAATATATGGAGTACCATGTAAGAATATGCATGGCTTTCGAACCAGATGATCAAGGTCATGGCCATAATTTTCTATAGTTTATAATAACCTGTCCATATTTAGTAGTTGGTGCGTATTGACATTTAAAATATTATTTACAAAGGAAGCTTCCGAATTCGAAGTTATTTCGATTTTCTAAGGTACAAAAATGGCTTTTGTCATGAAGCAACTACAAAATATGGCAAAAAATCCCACTGCCCTAGTTTTCACACAAAGTATATATAGCCTAGGGTTAAGTTTAGGTTTCGAGGTTTATTTTGGGTTGAGGGTTTAGGGGTTCATGTTTTATGGTTTAGGATTTTGGGTTTAGGCTTTTAGGATTTAGGGGTTTAGGGTTCATGATTTAGGGTTTAGGGTTGTTTAGGGTTTATGATTGTTTAGGTTTTAGGGTTTAGGGAATTTTCAATAATAATGTCCAAGATTTATATATGGTTATATTCATGGAATAGAATGGTGTTATCTTAGTTTAATGAAAGTATCTCAAATTTTGATCTATAAGTGCATTATACCTGCTTGGTAAGGGTTTAGGGTTCTAGGGTTAGGAGGTTAGGGTTCTAGGGTTAGGAGGTTAGGGTTTTTGATTTTCAATAATGTTCAAGCTTTATGCTTATATTCATGGAATAGGATGGCATTACCACAATTTAATGAAAGTATCTCAAATTTTCATCTATAAGTGCATGGTACCTGCTTGGTTTAGAGTTTATGGGTCGAGGATTTAGGGTTTTACGGTTTTATGGTTTAGGTTTTATGGGTTGTTTAGGGTTTAGGGATTAGCGATTTTTCAATAATGCTTAAAGATTTATGCTTGTATTTGTTGAATCGAATAGTGTTACCTCAAATTTTGATCTATAAGTGATGATACCTGCTTGGTTAGGGTTTATGGGTCGAGGGTTTTGAGTTTTAGGGTTTTACAATTTAGGTTTTATGGTTGTATAGGGTTTAGGATTTAGCGAATTTTCAATAATGCTCAAGATTTATGCTTATAATCGTCGAATAGAATGGTGTTACCTAATTTATTGGAAGTATCTCAAATTTTGATATATAAGTGCATGATACCTTCTTGGTTAGTGTTTATGGGTTGAGGGTTTGGGGTTTTAGGTTTTAGGGGTTGTTTAGGGTTTAGGGATTAGGGAATTTTCGATAATGCTCAAGATTTATGCTTATATTCTTCGAATAAAATGGTGTTACCAATTAAACGAAAGTATATCAAATTTTGATATATAGGTGCATGCTACGTGCTTGGTAAGGGTTTGGGGTTTTAGGGGTTTAGGGTTTCAGGAAATTTCAATAATGTTCAAGCTTCTTTATGCTTATATTCGTGGAATAGAATGGGGTTACATCAATTTATTGAAAGTATGTCAAATTTTGATCTATAAGTGCATGGTACCTGCTTGGTTAGGGTTTATGAGTTGAGGGTTTAGGGTTTTAGGGTTTTACGGTTTAGTTTTATGGGTTGTTTAGGGTTTAGGGAATTTTCAATAATGCTCAAGATTTATGCTTATATTCATAGAATAGAATGGTGTTAGCTGATTTAATGAAAGTATCTCAAATTTTGATCAATGAGTGCATGGCACCTGCTTGGTTAGGGTTTATGGTTGAGGGTTTAGGGCTTTAGGGTTTAGGTTTTAGGGGTTGTTTAGGGTTTAGAGTTTAGGTATTTTTTATATTGCTTAGGATTTATGCATATATTCGTCAAATAGAATAGCGTTACCCAGTTTAATGAAATTATCTTAAATTTTGATCTACAAGTGCATACTATGTGCTTGGTGAGGGTTTAGGGCTTAGGGCTATAGGGTTTAGTTTGGGGTTTAGGGGTTTAGGGCTTCGGGAATTTTCAATAATGTTCAAGCTTTATGCTTATATTCATGGACTAGAATGGTGTTACCCAATTTAACGAAGGTATCGCAAATTTTGATCTATGAGTGCACGATACCTGTTGGTCAGGGCTTATGGGTTTAGAGTTTATGGTTTATGATTCTGTGAATTCTCAATAATATGTTCAAACTTTATGGTTCAATATATCCATGGAATAGAATGGTGTTACCGCAATTTATTGAAAGTATCTCAAAATTTGATCTACAAGTCGATGATACCTTGCCTAGTCATATTTTTTGTTAAATACAAGGGAGAAACACCGAGAGTTTTGTGAGATTTAGGCGCTATTTGGTTGGGCTCTAATTTCGGCTTTTGATTTTTGGCTTATAAAGCCAGGCACATGTTTTTGGCTTTTTTAGATTTTACTCTGACATAGTTAAATGATGGTATAAGCCAAAAGAAAATATCTAAAGTGGCTTATAAAATACAGCTAAAAGCGATAGATAAGCCTAACCAAACAACCCCTCAACTTCTTGATATGAATGCAGCCTAATTTGGGACCTTTTGAAATAAAAATCCAAATAAAAAATCTATAAATTGAAGCAATGTCTTGCTTTCGCAAAAAAAAAATTGCCTAGTTTCCATGAAAAAGTATGCTAAAATTTGACAACTTTCGAAGAAACCCGTTTCACAATATGGCGTACCATGTATGAACATTCATGGCTTTCAAACGAGATGGCCAAGGTCATGGCAATATGTTTGCCAAAGTTTATGATAACGTGTCCATGTTTGGTAGATCGGTGCATAACTGCATATTGGCATTTCAAACAATGTTTACAAAAAAGGTGCATCCAAATTCAAAGTTGTTTTAAAATTTTCAAGTGACAACAATGGCTTCCGTTGTGAAGCAACTACAAAGACTATATGTGGTTCAAATCTCACCGCACCAATTTTCTCGTAGAGTATAATTTTTTTGATGGATAATGCCCAAGTTTCATGAATTTTCAAGCTTCCGAGCCAGGATCGATGATTTTAACGATTTTATCTTAGTTTAGCCAAAAATGTTTGAATTTTGAACAACAAGCGATGGGAATCTCTACTTCCCGTAATTCTGGCTCACTAACATGTGGGTCACTTGCATGTGGGTCCAAAAAGTTAGTGCTGGTCGGAGTGGGCGGACAGGTAAATATTGAAGAAGGGCTGGGAAACGTCGATGGGGTGATGCACTTGGGAGAACGCAACTTTACGACATATACCCCTCTGTTATTGCAGTGCTCCTCGGATTCTTGTTTCTAAAGCAGGGATAGAAGAGGAATTTTGCATTCTAGAAAGAGGTGAAGCATGTTTGAATGGATGCGCGGGATATTTTAATGGATGGGTGCGATGTTTGGGAGCCATACCAAACTTTTGAGGTCAAAGCTTCTAGCATACGCTACTCCGGTGTGGGGCCTCTCAGATGCGTTGTCACCGTCTAGACCCACACGCCAGCGAGAGTTGCTTTCTAGCATTTAAACGAGTTTGTAGGGATTTGCTGAAATTTTTGAACAATTTAAGGCTTTCAAGAAGATGACCATCGTCCAAAAAAAGGTGACCAAGGTCATGGAAATAGTTTATGATGACGTATCCGCATTTGGTAGATCGGTGCATCTGGGCAAATCAACCAATATGTCTGGTTCCAAATTTGAAGTTTGTTTTTGAATTTCCAAGTAACAACAATGTGTTTTGTTGTGGAGCAACTACAAAGATGATGGCTCAAAATTCCCCCACCCCTTTTTCACACAATGTATAACGTCATTTCAAGCTTTTAGGCTAAATTTATGCAATAAAATAATTTTTGGGGCTGGATGTTTGAATGGATGGGTGGGATGTTTGAATGGGTGGGTGGGATATTTTGGCGCTCTGCCGAAATTTTGAAGTTGAAGCTTCTAAGGTACTCTACTCCCACTTGGGATGTTGTCCCCGTTAGATAGACCCACATGCCTATATGCTTTCCAGCATTTAATGAGTTTATAGATATTTTTCGAAATTAATGAACATTAATTCAAGGCTTTCAAATAACAGGAGCAGGGATAGTAGAGGAATTATGCATTCTATAAAAAGATGAAGTATGTCTGAATGGATGTGTGCGATGTTTGGGTGCAGTACCAAAATTTTGAGGTCGAAGCTTCACACATACGCTGCTCTAACGTGGGGCCGCTCAGATGCGTTGTTACACTCTAGACCCGCATGCCAATGAGTGATGCTTTCCAACATTTAAATGAGTTTTTAGGCATTTGCTAAAATTATTGAACTATTCAAGGCTTTCAAAAAGATGACCATCATCCAAAAAAAGGTGACCAAGGTCATGGCCATAATTTATGATGACATGTCCGCATTTGGTATATCGGTGCATCTTGGCAAACCAATCAATATGTCTGGTTCAAAATTTGAAGTTTACTTTCGAATTTCCAAATTTGGCCCCTTTTCGAAAAAATTAGGGAAGAAATTAAATATATGTTGAAATAAAGCCATTCGTTCGCAAAGTGCAATGCTATGTGCATTAGTTTCCATGGTAAAACATAAACTTGTATTTTGACAACTTTTGGATCAATTTTGATCTATGGTGAATCGCAGGTGGGCCACGTATATGGTGGTGCCCAAAGCAGGGTAGGTCAGAATTTCCAAAGTTATCCCTCCCCGCCCCTTTGTGATGTGTAATAACTTCCACCCTCCGCCTCCTAGGTCCTCACCCCTTGCCCACAAAACAGACGTGCTCACGGCTGCTCCTCATCACCACCGTGCGTGAAGAAGCTTTCCCTACTTGTCGGTCTTCTTGAGACGCACCGGTGGGCACGTCGATCCCACGGTAGTCCTTCTATCTCTAGCTCGATCTGGTTGGCATTTTATTGCCCTTTCACCCGATCTGCCTCCTCAAATACGTAGTTTAATTTTTCCTCAATATGCATGGTCATAGTTTATACTGTGCTCGATCTATGTTCCTAAATACCTTCGGCGGTTTTTGCTGTCAATATGTTTGCTGAAATGCATAGGCATATATAGTTTTTGTACTCCATCTATATGTTTCCTGCTTTTCTTTTAATAATAACCAACCTTGTATGTCATAATTAAACAGATGGGCAGATTTTTGGATAGAGATTGCTCTACCAGGCAACGCTAAACATATCCTTGGTGTTCTACGATTTATGGGGTTTGTTAAAGCTCATTGTGACAACTCAAAAGTACATTGCCCCTGTCGGTTGTGTGTGAGTCGTAGGGTGCTGCCTCAAAGTATAGTGGAAGACCATATTTTTACATTTGGGATGCTAAGCACATATGTTAGATGGGTATTTCATGGTGAACCATATGATCCTCCATATGAACCGGAGGAAGCACATATTTATCATCAAGATCAAGTAGGGGAAGCAAATGTTGATCAACTAGATCAACTGACAGAGGCAGCTCCTAAGCATCTAGATCAACTTGGAGAAGGGGGAGGAGAGAAAAAGCACAAGCTGCATGAAACGGGTTTCATTTATGGTACTACCGCTATGCTAGATGACAAGGTATATCTGTAGAATGACAAATGTTCAGGTTGTGTGTCTTTGATGTTTCTCTATAAACATATCTGTTAATCTACTAATCGCAGAAGCAGATGACCAAAGAGGACTTTGATGGTAATGTCAATGACCTGTTCATTCATGAGCCTGCACCTAAGGCTGTGGATTGGGTACACTGCTTCTGGATGGATTTGATGCAGGGCTGTTGATTATCAGGGGTGTACTTTTGGTGTCGTCCGGGTAGTCTCATGACCACTAGACCGGCTGCAAAACTCTTGGGTGTAGAGCTATCCCATGATTGGTTCGCTACTATCATAGTTCTGCAATATGGAGCTACCTTATGATTTCTAGGCCTTTGTTAACCGAACTGTAATTGGAAACTATTCCATATATTAGTATATATATGTGTGTTTGTGTGTGTTTCTAGTCTGAAATATGAGCTTATGCTTTTATCGGTTCCTATATGGTTTTTTCAGGCCCCAGCGCTGGTGCCCTATGCTGCTAGCCCTTCCCCTCCCTCGATGCTCTGTGAGCCAAATTAGCAAAAGGATATAATGTATAAGTTGGGATCAATTTGATTCAAAGAGGGGCGATTTTATCGGTCCTTGGAAGGAGTACCAAGGGAAGGAGGAGGTTGTCTCGGTCAATTATCTCACCCCCCTTATGTGGGACCCGCGTTAACTCACCCTAGACGTGGGCCCCGCTTGAAATAGTTATAGTCCACCATGTGATAACTGGGATCAAAAATTCGGGAATCTCTCCTGGCAAGATGTTCCCGCCACTGCCACTTAAAAATACTTACTGTAGAAAAAGTGTACTGCTCAGACCTACTACTACTAGTACTACTACTCCCCTGCCCATGCCTTTCTACCGATGAAAAGACAAGAAACCACCACTAGCTAGCTCCCATCTAGCAAGCAATTGTTGGAAATGGTGCAACCTCCATTTGGGGAGTTCTTGCTGAAATAGGTGGGTGTATTTTCTCACCTCGAAATACGTCTTTGTTTAATTTGCTTCTGATTGGGCCATTGGGGGTACTATTAGTACTAGTAGTAGTATTCGGTATGCTTTGATTGTGGAGTTCTTGCTTATTGCTCACCTCGGAATCACCTAATAAGGATATTTTCCCTCTTCTTTGATCGATTGGGTCATTTGGGTGGGGGTGGGGTGGGGGGTGAGAGGTTGGGGGAGGGGGTACTGTATTCGTATGGATTCGGGATCAAGGCATGGTCACCACTGTTCTGATTGGGGCATTTGGTCGGGTTCGATTTTGGTGTTCTTCACTTCTGTAACCTTTAGTTGCTACTCGTAATGTGCAGTGGATTTTGCGTCAGATTTTGTATACAGAACTATGGGTCAGTGGCACACACGGTCACTGCGGATAGGGATGGTCCCGACAGTTCCCTTAAAAGTTGCCTAAAAAGGTAATGTAGCAGGATATTCGTTGCGTTCTTCCATTCTTTCCAATGTTGAAAGTGGTTGACTACAACCTGGATGTATCCCTGTGCTAAAAGTTTTCTCTATTCGCATCCTGTTTTTGTGGAAGCCTCTATGACACCATCTCTTCTTTATTTACTATAGCACGGTGGTACAACATGCGAACGTGTGGTGCTCCAGGGGCGGCAAACAGGATGGTACCCCCACATGCCGCGGGATCCGGACAGTACCACTACTCACCAAACAAGCGCATGGCCACTGACCAGCTAGGAGGGCCCAGCTTAAAGAGAAAGGTATTTTTTCTTAATACCCTTATTACCGTGGTGCAATCTGATTTAATTATTACCTCCTTCGTGTCATGCATGCTTATCAAATGTTCAAAAACATATGTGTGATTTTATTAATTCTAGTATTGTGTTTATGTGAATCCGGATCTGGATCTCTGACTGTCTCATACAGTCAGTATATGACTACTATGTACTATATTGAACTGTTGAGCTCCGTTGCTATTTATGCAGATTGAAGGTGCTGCTAAGGAGGTTGGGGCTGCTGTAGATGCTAGTAGATTGTTGATTCCCGCACCAAAAGCAGACATCGTCTACACGACGAGGAAGCGCCAACACAGTACCCAGGTGGTAGTACCTCTCTAAGAAGTGGGTATAATTTGGAAATCCACAATTTCACATGTTATGATGTTTTATGTTATTGTTATCAACTAGTACTATATCTTTATGCTCATCAGAAGTTCACAAAAATCAAATCTGTTTGCTTTACAAGCAATGCTATTTACATAATTTAACCTTCCCACTTAATTTCAATCAGTACCACGCACCAGCTGCTCGGCCCTTTCTGCTGCCGTCCTCTTTTCAAGCTTGTGGATTGAAAGGAGGGTCTTGTATGCCCATCCAAAGGCAGAGGGAAGAAAAATGGTGCATGGCCACCCTTCGCAAAGGGTACCCATGATATCAGGTATGGATTCCAAGTGGTTTAGACCAACTTGATGTAAGATCTTATATCTCAATTTTTTGTTGTCGCTTTACTTCTCTATCAATTTTCCCATGAAGGTTGTCCCTTGTGTCTCTCGCCCCATTATAAACAAGATGTTCGGAAACGACAAGTTTCTAACTCTATATAGCAAGGGCCCTAAAGGCATGCAGCAACTATATGATGTGGTTGTCTCCCAGACGATGACCACCACCTATTTGGGTGGCCGAGGTTGGTCCAAGTATGTCCGTGAGAATGGTCTGAAGCATGGGACAAGGTAACATTTGATTTTAGCAAGCCTGGGCAGATACTTGCACGCCATCGTACACATGTTGACCTAAGGACCAAGAGCAGAGATAGTACTAATTAATTTGCTTATGTACTCATCACAACCTCTAATAGTTTTCTTGCGACTAATTGTTCTACACCATTGTATTTACTCATCATATGACCCTGAACACTTCTGCAGCCTGCTTCCCCTTATGTACCCCCTAGAAGGGTGCCAGCATCAAGCTGTTGGCACCGGCCCCAGTTCCTGCAACGGCACCTATTGACCTCGGTAGGAGAAAGAATAGAGGTAGTAACTTAATTCACTTGTATACCATCATCTATATCTAGGAGTAACTGTTGTATAAGAAACCATTTTTCTTGAACACATCTCATATTCCTATCTGACCACTCCTGTAGTCCCCTTACCTACCCCGCAGAAGATAACCAGCATCAAGCTGCTGGCACCTGCTCCAGCACCTGTTGACCTAAGGAGAAAGAATGGAGGTAGTAACTTAATTTTCTTGTATACTCATCATATCCTATGATCAATGTCATGTGAGTAACTATTGTATAAGAGACCATTTTTCTTGTACACATCTCATCTGCCTCTACCATCCCTGCAGTCAGCTTAGCTACCCCTCAAAAGGAATCTAGCATCAAGCTGCTAGCACCGGCATCGGTTATGGGCCTTATGGCTCCTGCACCAGCCCCTCTACAATTAGTGGCACCATCTCCTATACTAGCACCAGCTACTGCACCCGCCCTAGCACAGGCACCAACACCGGCACAAGCTCCTTTATCACCACGGGCAGTGCCTTGTCAGACCATATCCTACACTTGTGCCATCACAAGGTCGCACCGGATTATGTTTGTGAGTATATAGCAGCAGATAAACTGCTCTGAATGTCTTCTCAAGTTTCACATGATTTAGTGCATTGCTCTTAGTAATTATGCATCTATCTCTTGCTTTGACTCGGAAATTGCCTAAGAGTGTCACAAAGCAACTCCAGGCCAGACAAAAGGGCACAATAGTCTTCACGATGCAGAGCGAAGGGTTGTAAATCGAGGGACGCTGCGTCATTAACTCGACTGATGGGTGTTTGGCAGCTACTTCTAGATGGATCAAGTTCCGGAAAGCAGCCAAACTTACCATTGGAAGAATGGTCAAGGTCGATGTATCTGGTTGTCTTGAATGCCGCATGTTGTTCATGAACTTTATAGTTATCTAGTTCTTTGGTCGCATGCTATTGTAATTAATTATGTGGTTGTCTTATCTCCACTGATCATATATGGGTGGTAAAATTGTGATAACCTTTTGCTGAATTGCAGGTATGAGTAGTACGTACTGGTATGGTATATCTGTATCTATATGATGGTTCCCTATATCACCAAATATTATGACAATGATTGTCCAGTGATCGAGTGTGTTTGGAGAAAAGGGCAAACTGATCGTGTGACATGGTTTTTAGAGCTGAAATAAGAACTTGCTCTCTCTGTACTACTATTGAATTTCAGTGTCTGTATTGCTGAATCAGTCACTTTGAAATACTTCTGAATTGGTCAAGTGTTGCTGAATATCTATTAGAAATATGTCGATAGTTTTTATATCTTATTATTCTATACTCCTTAGTCTTTCAGATGCTACTGAATTTGTCAAAAGTTCTGTCGTTGCTGCTGGCTGCTTGCTCTAGAGCTTTTGCCTATGTGTCATTGGAACCATTGGATGTGTTTTGGATAGATATTAGAGGGTAAAGATATACAACGTGATTTCACCAAGTGAAGTCATTGGATACCAGCCCTGTTTTAACGCACGTGGTGTGTGTTCTTTAGATATTTTTGCATGAATATATGTCAAAGGAATTATCCTTTTTTCCTCCCTCGGTGAGGTCTGTGTTTGAATCCGGTGAGCCACAACCTAGTGAAATTTGAGGTAGGATCCCATTGACCATAGTCTAAAAACTTTTTATTTAGCCTTTTTGGCATTGCCCCCCACATCTAAAAAAACTCTGCCTACCCATGTTTTTAAGAAACTAATCCATTATGTGACTTTTTATAAATTGAGGTTCTAGTAGCACTACCGTTTTATTTTAAGAGAGATAAACATGGACACACAAAATGTTTTTAAGAAGACTAATATATAAGTTATAGGTACTATAAAGCTTTTAATGATAATTTTCATCCGTTTTCTTTTGCATAGTGGCAACGCATACGGTTTATATTTGTTGAGGCTTTGAGTTTGAATCATGTGTGCTTGACATATATTTATTTGGGTTTACTTTTTTTCATGTAGCAATACTATTTTTGGAGAGGTTGACATCACGGACCCACCAACCTGCAGCGTCCCTCGAGTTTAATGGGCGGGTTTGAAAAAAAGAAGTTAAGTACTTATACAGAGAGGCTGACATCAGGGACCCACAAGCCAGAACATACCAGGTAGGCTGACATGCACAAGTCAGAACATTCTAGGGGGGCTGACATGTGGGCCCTAGCAGCAAGACCACAAGCAGCTACGACGTCGAGCAATGTTTCTAAAGTCAAAACAGCAGACGCAGCCAAAAAAATTCCATCATACACATATTTCATTTACCGAGAGACTAACATGTGGGACCCAGTAGCGAGACCTTATACAGGTGCTGCATCGAGCAATGTTGCCAAGTTAGAAATAGGGAGGCGCGAGCGAGGAAAAAGTCTAGCATAGACACTTTTCTTCTAATGAGAGGGGCATGGGGACTAGTTTTTTTTAGAGAAAGACATGATAGACTACTGAGTATAGCCCACAAAAATTTGAGAAAGGAGCCCATGAAACATCCCATGTAATATAGCCTATGTAAAGCATCCCATGTAGATAGGCGAACTCTTTTTAACTCGGACTTTTGGGCATTTGCCCTCACCTCTCAAAATAAAAAAACCCTGTCTACCCATGTTTGAAACTGCTCCATTATGTGGTATTTTATAAATTGAGATGCCTGAGCGCTGACATTTTATATTTTAATAAAATAGATAAACATAGACACACAAAATATTTTTTAGAAGACTGATACATAAGCTGTAGTACTAATACATGTTTAATGATTTAATTTCTATAAGTATCTTTGATGTAGTGCCAAAGCACTCAGTTTACGCCTATGTGATTTGATTTGAAGGTTTATAGTTCAAATCCCCTGTGTGTACATATTTATATATATCTTGGGTTTACATTTTTTTGAGAAAGAGTTTATATTTTAATATCGCATTATGGAAAGGCTGACATCACGGACCCACCAGCCTACAACATCCCTCGAGTTTAATGATTGGGTTTGAAAAAAATTAAATACTTGTATAGAGAGGTTGTCATCAGGGACCCACCCGCTAGAACATACAAGGCTGCATTAGGGATCCACAAGCCAGAACATACCAGAGAGGCTAACATGGGGGCCTCAGCAGCAAGACCATACATAGCTGCCGCATCGAGCAACGTTGCCAAGGTCAAAAAAGCAGACGCGGCTGAAAAAAAAGTCTAGCATGCGCAGGTTTCATTTACAGAGAGACCGACATGTGGGACCCAGTAGCACGGTCTTATACATGTGCTGCCTTGAGCAACCTTGCCAAGTTCGAAACAGGGAGGCGCGAGCGAGAAAAAATCCAGCATGCACACGTTTCTTATAATGAGAGACTCACATGGGGGACCCAGCAGTCTGGAAAAACGGTTGATGCATCTAGCAACGCTATCAAGTTCGAAACACGAAGGTGCGACCGAGGGCAAAACTTCCATCATACAGACGTTTCTTCTAATGAGTGGATGATATATGGGGCCCATCAGCGTGATTAAATGGTAGATGCAGCGAACAATGCTATCAAGTTCGGAACACAAACGCGCGACTGAGGGGAAAAATTCTATCATACACACGTTTCTTCTAATGAGAGGATCCCATGTGGGGTCCAAGAGTTTGATTAAATGGTAGATGTATCGAGTAGTGCTATCAAGTTTGGAACAGGGTAGCGCGAGCGAAGAAAAAATCCATCATACACACGATTCTTGTAATATGAGGCTGACATGGGGACCCAGTAGCGTGACTAAACGGCAGATAGATCGAGCAACGTTATCAAGTTGAAATCAGAAAGGAAATAGCCAAGGACAAAATTTCATCATGCACTCGTTTCTTCTAATGAGAGAATGACATGTGGGACCTAGCAGCCTGATTAAACGGCAGATGCATGGAGCAACGCTATCAAGTTCGGAATAGGGTAGCGTGAGCGAAGGAAAAAAAATCCATCATACATACGATTCTTCTAATGAGAGGCTGATATGTGGGACCCAGTAGCCTTACGAAACGGCAAACTCATCGAGGAAAATTATCAAGTTCAATTTAGGGAGGCGCGATCGAAAAGTCTGGTCCGCTAGAGACACTGACATCCGGGACCCACACGCCTCAAAAGACTTCGACGAGTTAACATCGCATGAGGAACTGAAAATCTTTCTTATGCCATGCGCCAGCAGAGTTTTCTCCATGTTTTTAGCGGTTCTGTCGTAGTAGAGGGCCGTGAAACTAGAAAAAAAAGGTTTCCATCGGTCACGGTTGAGCCGAGAATTTCGTCGCGAAAGATCCGCCTTGTACGACAATCATCGGGCCAAGTCGTTGCGAAAGGAAACATTTCTTGTAGTGTACACCGAACGTGTGTAGCACTTCGGAGGAATCACACTTGGAGCGCTTGGAGCTGCTCGTCTTCATCAACATACGCCTACCTGTGTAAGGCATACCTCGGTCTTCAAGGGTATGACTACCGTCTCCTTCTCCGTTACTTATGTCTGCATAGAGTAGATCCTGGTAAGCATGTTCGCGTAGTTACAATTTTTTTGTTTTCTGCTACGGAACCCAACAGTGGTATCAGAGTCGATCTATGGGTAGACATGTTGTACGGATAGAACACATAACAATATGTGGACATTGATTTTATAGTTGTTACCCTCTTGTGTATTTGTTATATCACGACACTATTGATGAAGCAGCCCCAACCAACATTACATGGTGATTCACGAGACTGGTCCACAAGTGTAAGTGGCTTTGGGGGTGTCTGTCTCTCTATAGTAGTTGATATGACATTCACTACGGAGGGCCCTGAAAAGGAAAGAGAAAAAGCATTGAATCCATGTTGTGGCTCTACGTTCGTAGGTGGAAAAGGGGTTCTACCGCGAAAGCCCTAAAGCGCGTAAAACTTGCAAAAGATAATTAGAAGCGTCTAAATTTATTTTGCAGGGTTTTGTGTCGTGACATGGTAATGGTAAGTTTATGGAACGCTCTCCATTGGAGCTCTTGATGGCGATCAAGGCACTGCAACCATGTCATGGTACCATACTTGTAAAATATTTGTTTACGTATCTTATTTGCTAGTGTATTGGATATATGACGGTAGCACAATAGGATGACCCCCCACATAATTCTAATTATAGTGTTCCCATGTGTGTATGCACCACCAAGAAAATTATCTGTTATGAGGCACGCCGTGATGATTGGATGTCATACATATCTGCGTTCACATACGATGGGTGTAAGCCATGTTGCACTTTATTACACACAAGTTAGAATTGGCGAGCCTAGCATATACAGACATGGTCTCATAACACAAGAGACCGAAAGGTCGAACATGAGTCACATGTGATGTGATTGACATTGGAAACTGTAGTGCCAACCATGACGGTCGGGGGTGGTGTGGCGGATTAGGAACGTGTGATCACCGAACGAATTGAGGGATGTTCGTTTAAGTGAGAGTTCCTTTTGTTTTTAGTTTAGCGTAAATTAAAACTTGAACTCATTATGAACATGGTCTAAATACTTTATAAATCCATTGTAGATGTCCCACACACCCACTTTCAACCTTAGCTCATTCCTAGAGAAGGATAAGCTAAAAACATATGGAACCAACTTCATCGCCTGGTACCGCAACCTTAGGATCCTCCTAGTCCCCTATAAGTTGACTTATGTTATCGAGGTTGCGCTCCCCGCTAAGCCTATAGATTCCGCCTATAAGGACAAGAATGTCTGGCAGTCCAAGATGGATGATTTCTCCCTCATCCAGAGTGAAATGCTCTATGCCATGGAGCCAGATCTTCAAAAGCGTTTTGACAAGATGAATGCTTTCGAGATCATTGAAGATCTCAAGGTTGTGTTTGCTCCATAGGCTCGGGCAAGGGTGTATGATGCTTCTAAGCTCTTCTTCTCCGCTAAGATGAAAGAGCACAACAGTGTGTGTGAGAATGTAGTCAAGATGTCTGGCTACGTTAAACGCTTGAATGCCCCGGATTGCAAGATCCCGAAAGAGCTCACGATTGATAGGCTGCTGCACTCGCTCCCCCTAGCTACAAGAGCTTTGTGATGAACTACAATATGCAAGGGATGAATAAGGCCCTTGTTGAGTTATTTGCCATACTGAAAACTACTGAGGTTGAGATTAAGAAGGACCACACGGTGCTGATGGTCAATAAGACCACCAACTTTAAGAAGCCAGGGCATAAGGGTAAGGGCAAGAAGCCTAAGAAGGATGTCAAATCTGTTACCAACACTAATAAAGCTGCCAAGCACGATCCTAAGCCTGGCGTTACGTACTTCTACTGCAAAGGCGACGTGCACTAGAAGTGCAACTGCCCTAAGTACCTTGAGGACAAGAAAGCCGGCAAGATAGTCGCCAAAGACAAAGGTATATTCGATATACATATTATAGATGTATTTCTTACTAGTGCTAGGAGTAACACATGGGTATTTGATACCGGTTTTGTTCCTCACATTTGTAACTCTGAATAGGAGCTACACAGTAAGAGGCGCCTGAGGAAGGACGACGTGACGATGCGCGTCGGCAACGGCTCGAAGGTCGACGGGGTGGCCATCAACACTCTACCTCTACGTCTGACTTCAGGATTAATTTTAGTCTTAAATAAATGCTATTATGTACCCTCATTAAGTATGAACATTGTGAGTGGACCTTTCTTATTGCAAGATCGTAAGTGGTTCTTCTATTTCAATAAATGATGTTTTCTTTGTCCATGCGTCTGTGTGTAATGGTTTATTCTTACTGAATCTTGATAGCAATACTCACATTCATAATGTTGATGCTAAGCATTGTAAACACAATGATGATAATACCATGTATCTGTGGCATTGTCGTCTAGGTCATATTGGCGTAAAACGCATGAAGAAGCTCCATTCTGATGACCCCAATTAGGGTTTTGGACATGATTCCAAGCTTTTTCTTGCACGGAAATTCAAGTCGCTCCTTATATACATGAGGAGTGAAGGCGGATTGAACCAACATTAATTGAACAAACACATTTACTAATTTTTCGTGTTCATCTATTTTTATCTCTCTCCCTTCATTTTTTTTCTCGTTCATCCGTAGTTCTTCATATTGGAGGGCCGCGAATCCATGAGGCTCTAGGAACGGTCAGGCCGACCTAGGGCATCCCATAGCCGTCACGACGCCATGATGGGTCCATCTCGAGCGAACGGGGTTTCAGGTCTACAAAAGCGCCCACCGGACTGTCTTGCATACCGCGCTTCCGACGAGACTCCCTCTGCGCGTGCTGCCGCGCATCGCGCTCGGCGTCAAAAGTACACGGTGACGTGTTCGTGTGCGAACAAACACGTATGATTTTCAAATACGAATATTTTTAATCTTAACAATTTTCAAAGTCTCAATATTTTTTAAAAATAAATCATAAAAAGGCAGAGTGAAAATAAAAAAATAAAAAGGAAGAAAACAGAAACCGGAAAAAGAAACCAAAAGTATAAACAGAAACAGGAATAAATAGAAGAAACAAAACAAAACAAAACAAAAAAGGCAAATGAACAACACATGGGCCGGCCAAGCCGGGGAGTCCCTGGGAGCGAGTCATAGCAATGAGCTAAAACATAGTGACTGTGCGCCCTCAAGGCCTCAAGGCCGCAGCAACACAAGGCCTGGCCGGCACAGCTAGTGCGGATATCGCCTATCCTACCCGGCTACCCCCAAATCCCCATCGTGATCCAGGTCCAGGAGTTGTTGCAGATGCGTGCGCAGGCGCGAAAGGAGGCGCAGCAGAACCGCTCGACATGCAGCCACCCATGCGATTATGCGACGTGCGGGTTTGCAGCCAAGGTACGCGTATCATATGTGAGTGAGACTCAGTCGATGGACCCCCAAGCAGGAGCACGCTGCATGGTGTTCGGCGTCGCTCCGCTGAACAAGTTATCGACCGACCGATCGATGATGAACGATTTTCATTTTCTTTTTACTAGTAGTAATAAATAAACACGGTCTGGGAGTACCCGTTAGCATCATCACCGTCGACAGCTAAGACCTGTACTGCACGGGCGTACAGTCACCGACAGGTTGGCCACCGCACAACAGAGGGCCCCAGGTGTCAGTGGGTCTAGGCAGCAGTCCCACGCGCGCAGACGGGTCCGCACGTGTGGCCGCCAGCGTTTCCCTGCGGCGCGTTAGCCCGGTTCCCGTGGTCCGGCCGTTTCCCCCTCCGCCGCTTTAAATACCTTCCTCCTCCGCCCGCATTATTCACCATCGATCGCCACCGCTCCCAGAAACTGCTCTCGAATCCATCTTAAAAAGAAAAAAAACTAGGCGTCACCGTGTGGGTCGACATCCATGGCGAGGGCGACGACCCTGGTGCTCGTGGCGGCGCTCGCCGTCCTCCTCCTCCTAGCCTCCGGCCCCGCTCAGGCCACCGCCGCACGGACCTTGCCGGCGGACGTTGTTTCCGCAAGGAAGGCATCTCCCAGCCAGGTATGCACGCGTGCAGGCCAGGATCTACGGACTTCTCAATGGCTCTCGGTCCATCGATCGTCTTCCAACGATATCTGATCATATTTCTCTTTCATTCAGAAGGTCGCAACGGCGACGGCGGCTGAAGGACGCGACTGCGAGATGGTGGCCGGCGAGCAGCAGCGGGAGGATTGCCTGGCGAGGAGGACACTCGCCGCCCACACCGACTACATCTACACCCAGGACAACGGCCACAACTAGCAGTATTGACTTGCGTGTATATGCGAGTCCATGTAATGGTGTGCTGATCATCAGTAGTATCTCCGTCATCCTTCCTCGGTAGGAGTGCCCGAGAAGGGATTGATCACACCGTGTGCATGCATGCATGAAGAGCCTCGCCAGCTTTATTTGGGCGTCTCATAAAGGAATTTAGTTATGGCAGGATTAAAGTCTGTTATTAATCTCTCGCTCCATTTGCAAACGACTCTACGTGCATATGCCTGGACCTGGATTGGGCGAGGTGGATTAGTTTGTCGTGTAGGATGTACATATGCTGGGCCCTGTCTCGTTTCAATCCCCTCACTACCACAGCCAAACTTCGGCATCTTAATTTGCCTACTCTTCGGTTTGACGGGAAAAATGGCTTTGCTTTCTTCGGGCAGTCCGAGCCAAACTTGACCAAAACCCAGGCCAGCTAATACTTCGGGCACACAACGCCGAAATTTTCCTAGTAGTTTCCACGCGTTTCACTCAATTTCTCTGCAAACCAAAGCGTAAAAATCACCGAATCTTCCACAATGCATCTCCGACGCACACTGTTCCACACGCTGCAAGGGAACAAAACCAGTCACAAGACCATGACACCCAAGCAATACAAATCAGCAAGCAACTAAACAACTCAGAGGGGGGAGCCACCAGCTTAGTGACACCGGCGCGGTCGATGTCGGCTGCATTCTTCTGGATGCCGGCAGCGAAGACTTCCTGACGAACGGACGGAACGCAACAGGTCAAAACAACCGAAGAAAGACAGCATATAATAGCCAGGTTGGCCGTCAGGTTTTGGGCAGCGACAACGGGACCATTTGACCTCTGCAGATCATATGAGAGCCCAGGTCAGCAATTTAGTACTGTAGTGTATGAAATGTTGACGACAGCGTACCTGCTGCTGGATGTCTGTCTGGATACGCCACAGATAAGCATGGGCATCTCCTCTAGAACGCTCTTGGTGGCATCAGTACCTGATTTTGACCTTTGTTAACTGAATGATTCTCAACGGCGTATAATGTCTACTTGATTAGTGCTTAATTATCATTTAAGTAGCTGACTGAAGCTAACACCTGTTCATGTCTAACTGGCCCGGGCGACCTGCCTCCTCCTGCACAGAAAGGGATCAACCTGGTGTTTAGACATTGCATATCAATGTTTACGTAAGTCGTCTCGCTTCTTAGAAGGTGACATGTAAGTTAGACTATAAGGTCTTATGGATGCGACCATGACATGGTTAGATTAGACGAGCAGTCTGATTACGTACCTGGGTGATGGCGACAACGAGAGTTGACTACCGCTAGCTAGCCAAGGCCCCATGAGATTTCTAGAGCTGCACGTATTTCTCAGGACCTGCATATAATCTTCCCCTCCTCTGACCAACACTCACTAATCAGAGGAGCACAGGCCGGTGTGCAGGTATGAAATGGCAACCTGATTCATGCAGGGAGTCAAGCAATCTTTTATTACGGGAAGGAGAAGGCTGGCAGCAGACAATTCTTCCACACGGAAGTAAAGGACCTTCTGCTCAGAAGAATTGTTCCGTACAAACTACATATTGCTCTTCTAGAAAGGGCTCAACCTTGAAACACGAGGGAGGGAAAAGGAGAGGAGCGCGACACGCCAGGGCTTGAGAAAATTCAGACCTGGGCCTGAGATAAATTCAGAAAGCCTCCAAAATTGACGTGGTGATGCCGATGCGCAATGATTTCCAAGTCCTCGCTCTGAAAAGCATCAGTTTCAGAATTGAGTTTGATGTTAAATACATATCCATGCAAACAATACAACATTCAACATCAGGTTCTAACTTTGTACAGATGTAAGTTCATTTTTAATCTTTACTATTGCAAACAGGGGAAAATGCACTACTCTGTGATCCCAGAAGGTTCTCTGAATTCATTGTAATCCGAATTATAATGGGTACATAACCCTTCATGAACTCCAAACAAGGATCATCATTCGTAACAAAACATGAATTAGGTACCATAAATCGGAAGATAATTTCATGTGTAGCGTCTGTAAATGGTGTGGTCTGGACAGAGAAATTTTCCAGAAGGGTGTCGACAATTCGGCAAGGACAAAGATGCATTTGGTACCAATGAGGGCATGATGAAACAGAAGCAGTGAATTGCAGAAATTCAAATATATATTGATATTTACTCTAGATCAATCCGGTGGCACACAAAATATGAATATACTAAATGTTCATGCAGACAAGCAAATTGAGCAATCTAGCAGACAAAACAGATCGTGTACTATATCATGCGCGATTACCTACAAAATGAAAATCTCCACAGCTTCCATTGAGCGCCTGAATAACATGCTGTTCTGCGTAGATATTAAAATACTAAATAGCTGAAACAATTAGTAGCCCTTGTCAAGGATCATACACAACACAGTAACCACAGCCACGTATATTCACAAAAAGGAAATATAAACACTGACCAGCAAAATTATCAATATATAGGCAACGCCACATTGCTAGAAAATTTCTTTAGCTTATTGTTACACTTACACAACAAAGAAATCTACTCCTCCCAGTTACCGAAGTAATTCTTTCTGTTGCTCCTCTACCTTTCTGAATTTACAGTTCAGTATATTCCATACTCTATTTACTGTACATAAACATATGAACTGTTTGCCAAGAGATAAGGGGCTATCCTCCCTCCTCTGACCACTACTCGCTGATCAGAGGAGCACAGATCACAGATGGCTGTGAAGGTATGAAAATGCAACCTGATTCATGCATTGGTCAAGCAATCTTTTATTACGAAAGGGAGGCTGGCAGTACACAATTTTGCTCACGGAAGTACAGGGCCTATGCTTCTAGAGCATTGCTACCTGTAGACTAAGCATTCAGTAGACGACAGCTCGTGGTGTTTCATAAATAAAGAATTGAAGCTTGAAGTATATTCCATACTCTATTTACTGTACATAAACATACGAACTGCTTGCCAAGAGATAATGGGATATCTTCCCTCCTCTGGCCAATACTCACTGATCAGAGGAGCACAGATGGTTGTGAAGGTATGAAAATGCAACCTGATTCATGTATTGGTCAAGCAATCTTTTATTACGAAAGGGGGGCTGGCAGTACACGATTGCTCACGCAAGTAAAGGCCCTATGGTTCTAGAGCATTGCTTTTTTTCGAAATGGGGAGCTAAACCCCGGCCTCTGCATCAATAGATGCACACGGCCCTTCTCTAGAGCCTTGCTACCTATATGCTAAACATTCAATAGACGACAGTGGTGTTTCATAAGGAATTCAAGCTTGAAATATGAGGGGGGAGGGGAAGAAGCGACGCGGAAGGGCTTGAGAAAATTCAGACCTGGGCCTATGAAAATTCAGAAGCACTCCAAAATCAACATGGTGACGCCGATGTACAATGGGTTCCAGGCCTCAATCTAAAACTCAACGGACTTGCTGTCACTGAGATTTTTAAAAGCATCATTTTGAGAATGGAATATGTCCATATCAGCTATACAAGATTCAACATAAGATTTTAACTTGTATGGAAATATGCTCACTTTAATCTTTAGTAGAAGCATTTCAAACAAAGAAAACGAACTAGTTTCAGTCTATGATCCCAAAAGGTCATCTGGATTCATTTCACGATGAGAAACTTGTATCCAAAATTAAACTGGGTGCAGAACTCCCGAACAAGGATTATCATTTTTAACAGAATATGAACAGATACCATGAGTCAGCGGATAATTTCTGTACAGCAATTATAAAATGCCTGGTATCAACAGAAACATTATCTGAAGGGTTCTTGACAATTAGGTGAGCACAAAGTGCAGTTTGTAGTTTGTACCAATGAGGGCAACGTGAAGCAGAAGCAGTAACACTTTTGCCTGGCTGTCTATAACTGATTCTTCATTAACACAGTGAAATGAAGAAGGGATCCCAATGAAGAAATTCAAAATTTATATTGATATTTTCTTGATCAAGCTGGTGGCACAGAAAAGTATGAATATTCTGAATGTCCATGCAGGCAAGCAAGTTGAACAATCAATCTGATAAAACAGATCATGTAAGCAAACCATGTGCAACTACCTAAACAATTAAAATCTCACACCTGAATAAGATGCTGATCTGAGCAGATTGTAAAATACTAAACAGCTGAAACAATTAGTAGCCCTTCTAACCAGAATCATATATTTTCACTGAAGGGAAATATAACACTGACCAGAAAAATTATCAATATACAGGCAAAATCAAATTGTCAGAACTGTATGCAGGGACAGATTATTACACAACAAAGAAATCTACCAACTACCAAAGTAATTCCTTCTGTTGCTCCTCTCCCTTTCTAAATTTACAGTTTCAGTATATTCTAATACTCTATTTGCTGTACATAAATATATCAACTGCTTGCCAAGAGATGAAAGCAGGCTCAAGCCGGCGCCAAGAGCCATGTACCGTTCAACACATACAAGCACAATACTATGCAGATGGCAGTGATAACCATGGACCTTTCGCTCATATACCTCAAAGCACACAGCCC
The DNA here is from genome assembly GCA_910589775.1 of Avena eriantha. Classification (NCBI taxonomy): domain Eukaryota; kingdom Viridiplantae; phylum Streptophyta; class Magnoliopsida; order Poales; family Poaceae; genus Avena; species Avena eriantha. Next base: position 366,884,348 of record OU342741.1, read on the forward strand.
AGCCCTGACTGTGGCATCACCACCAGCCTTTGCGCCATCATGCAGTCTCCATAGCACAAACTCGAGAAAAGACCGCACTGCCTCGAACGTGGCCCTGCCCGTCAGATCCAACACAAGTTTCCGGTTGCCTGGAACAGCAAGCGCACTCGAGACCGTCTGTGTCCATCCTTCCCGAATCTCACCATTGCCACTGGAACTGCTATTGTCATTGGCATTTTCATTGGTATTGGAGAGTACGCTGTGGGAGGTCTTCACCAACGTCTCGATAGAAGCACTACAGAGTGCAACTAAAAGCTTCTGTAGCCTGGCGTCGTAGGCGGGGTTTGTGGCGGCGGCGCAGATCTGGTCGTAGGTGTTGATGTGGATGGTCTTGTCTATGAAGACGCCCACGGCGGTGGCGGTGAAGACCTCGACCCAGCTGCGAATCGCCCTCCGGCAACTCCCTCTGGTGATCACGTCGACCCAGCTCGCCGGCGATGATCCCGATGATTCCGAAGGATCGGATGGGACGGAGTAGAAGGCGAGCACGAGGTCGCGCCCGAAGCTGCCCGCCACGGCCGACACGAGCCGCTCACCTGAAGGGGAGAACATCTTCTCAACGAGACGGTCCGAGAACGCCACCTCACCACTGGACGCTGGACCGGAGGTAGAGGTGTAGCCGCGGAGCACGCCGGCTGTGAGGGCGCTGGAGAGCGCAGAGGCGGAAGCGAACGCCTCGGGGGATGATGCGAGCTTAGATAGCTGCGTGAGAGTGGGGGGCAGGACGTCGGAGTCGGATCTGAGGAAGGCGGCAAGGTCCGCGGCGACGGCGGTTACAGCGTCGGCGAGGGACGAGAGAGCTGAGGTGAGGCGGGAGATGCGGCGTCGGCGGGCGGCGACGGCCGGGTGGTGGTATAGGAGGTAAGCGGCAGAGGCAGCGCCGGCGCAGAGGATCAGGCGGCGGCGGCGGCGGGAGAAGGCGAGGACGCGGTCCATGGCAGCCGTAGTCGGGGTTCGGATGGGGAATTCGCGGCGAGCAACGGTGGCCGCTGTCGGAAGCGTCTGGCGTGGAATTGGATCGTCTTTGGATGACATTATTAGTCCAGTGAGGCCCATTTGTATTTTGCAATATTATTAGTGCAGTGAGGCCCATTTGTATTTTACGATAATTGTGAGGCCCATTGAATTAAGAGGAAAAGAGTACGAACGAAAAGGGTTGATCCTCTAAAAATCAAAGGAAAGTATGACGAGTAAAGTCATGTCTTCCTCCAAAAAAAGTAAAGTCACGTATCTGCTCGAGATTAATAAGTAAAAAAATGACCTTCTTTAGAAAAAAGTAAAAAAGGAAGTCTCGAGCCCATGTCAAGTTAAAAGTAAAAACTCTCTACTAGACATGTTGCTTCAGATGGAGTTGCTGCCGGTATTAGAAACATCATATAGTTTTTTTTAGTGTTTTATTATGTTCGTATAAAAGATAGAAGATTGTTTGGTAACTCACATAAATATTAAAAATGTTAGGAAAAAAATAGATGAAACATTGTTTTCAAAATTGTCGCTATGTTATTCAGATTTCGGAGGAGGATGGCCATTCTGTGTGAAAAAAATGATGTTCGAAATAGCTTACAACATTTCTCGCTTTCGTATGAACATTTTTAATCTTCGTTAACAGAAATTTGGGTCCTGTTTGCAACATTGGATCTCAAAACAGAGGATTTGAAAAAATGTAGGAATTGAGATGTGATGTAACCTGAATTCCTATAAGAATCAATACCACAGAACAAATTTGAAGTGTCGTTTGGATGTCACACGAGAAAACACATAAAGTGTAGACACAAAGAGATAAAAACATGAGGTCGTTTCCTCCCAAATTCCTGTGAAAGAATTTCAAAGGAATCCCGGATTCCTATTCCTTTGATCCAAATGGTATCATAGAAATTTTCTCTATAGTAATCCTATCCTCTAAATTTTCTACAGGGGTCGGCTGGAACACATGAAACCCATACGAATTATCAGGGATAGGAATTTTGCGGGAAAGCTTTCCTTTGTACCAACATAGGGATAGGAAAGGAATCCCCCTACGCTTTAGGATTCATAGAAAAATAAATATCCCATCAAACTTCTTAGAAAAATGCCCGCCTTTTTCTCGCGAGAGCGCCAAAAATCCTGCGTAAAGGCCAGCACCGAAAGAATGACGGTCGGCCAGCACCACGCAAGTGGTCTTGCAGCAGAGCGGCCGGTGAACGTGGGTATGCTCTATGTTGCATCATCATTCATCAACAAGTATCACCTCCGGCTGTTAAATCGATCCAGTTCCACTTTTTTACATGGATCGGTCCAGTTTGTACTTATATGCATCGTGATTGTATTACTCTGTAGTCAGATCAGTATTTTTTTTCTTTGCCAGTTTTTTCTTACTTGCATTCAATGTGATTAGTAGAACTTATCATTGTTAGAGGCTATAATCATATGTGTACGTGTACGGAGTAGTACTCCGACGCACACGTACAAATGCCACATTTAGGGACGGTTTCCTACCCAATATAAACACGCAACTGATGCCCCTACGGGTACGCATCGTTCCACCACTTTCCACATGGTATCAGAGCAGGCCTCTTCCTGCGTCTGGCTGCTGAAACCCTAAACCTCGACGTCGCGCTACAGCCCTGCCGCCGCCTACCTCCAAGCCAACCCCAAACACACAACCATCAAAACCCTCTGCCGTCGTTGTCGATCTTCCATCGCCGGCTGCATCGAGATCCAAGTCTAAACACACAAGCCAAACACCAAAACCCTAAACATCTCTGTCGCCGCCTTCTTTGTGTCGCTGCCGCATCGAGCCAAGATCTACGACACCGACGACACGCGCCGTTGCAGTCATCTGCCGCCGTCGCGCCTACAACAACGACACGCCCACGACCCCTTACACCGGATCACATCGATTCCACGGGGTCCTCTTCATTTGCCACGGCATTAGCCGATGTACTTGGAGCACCTCCCACTCAGCTGCTCACCCGGGAGAACGCCTTGGTTTGGAAGGCTCTTGTAGTTCCCTCCCTTCGCGATGCCCGATTCCTCGACCTCGTGGAAGGATCTGAGGAGGCACCCGATGAACAGCTAGAGACCGAAGACATCAACAAGAAAAAGGTTACAATCGAGAACCCTAAGTATTCCTCTTGGATCGCTCGTGATCAGCAGGTTCTCCGCTGGCTTCTGAACGCGCTATCTCCAGACGTTCTGGCACATGTGATTGGATTGGAAATGTCTGCTAAAGTGTGGGCTGCTCTCAACACTCATGTTTCTGCCGCGTCAAAATCCCGGGCGCAACGTCTCCTGGGTGCTCTCAATGACACCAAGAAGAACGACCTCTCTGCTGAAAAATACTTTGCAAAGATGAAGACGTTTGCCTCTGAACTTGCCGCTGCAGGTAAACCCCTTGATGATGATGAGATTCTCTGGTATGTGCTGAACGGTCTCGGTAACTCCTACAACACACTGATCACTGCCGCTTGTGCCAATCCCGACACTACGCTGGCTGATTCATTTGATCAAGTCCAAGCGTATGATCGCATGAACAAAACCGAAGACGTGGGCTTCTCGTCGTCCGCCAATGTGGCTCGTCGTGGTGCTCCTCCACCACGTGGCCAGGAACACTGGTGTGATGATCGTGGAGGTCAAGAATGTTGGCTCGATGAGCATCCTCGACAACAGCATGATGATTGTGGCCACGACGATGACCGTGGCCGCCAGGATTATCGCGACCGTCGTGATGACCGTAATCGCCGTGATGACCGCGATCGCCATGGCGGAGGTGGCTATCAGGGCCACCGTGATGGAGGTGGCTACCAGGGTCGCTGGTATGATGATGACCGTCCCCGTCATCGTGATGATAAGGACAGACGTGATGATGGTGGGAGGCTCGTGATCGTCAGCCCACTCCTTACATGGATACCACATGTCAGATATGCTTCATCCATTGGCATCCTGACTATGATTGCTAGTGGCGCTACGGTGATGACTGTGATGACCGTGGTGATGGAGACCGCAGGAATAAAAGTGCAAATTATGCTTCTCATGGTGTTGATACAAATTGGTACTATGATACTGGCGCCACTGATCATATTGCTGCAGAACTGAACAAGCTTTCTACACATGAAGCCTACAATGGACAAGATCGTGTTTGTACTGCTGAAGGCACGGGTATGCATATTAGTCATATTGGTCATTAAATTTTGCGCACCCCTCATAATTCCTTCGATATCAATGCCATCCTACACGTTCCTAGTGCATCTAAAAATCTTTTATCTGTTCATCGTTTCACTCTTGATAATCATGTCTTTATTGAGTTTCATCATTTCTTCTTTTTGATTAAGGACCAAGCAAGACGACAATTTCTGTTTAAGGGTTCGTGCTATGGAGGCCTTATCCCTTGATGCCCATCTCAAATGAGTCCTCCAAGCATGTTTTCGTCACAATAAAGCCATCATCCTTTACATGGCATCGTCGTTTAGGACATCCATCTTTATTCGTGGTTTAACAAGTTCTTAGAAGGAATAAAATAGCTTACACACCTAAAATTACTCCATATGTTTGTGATTCTTGTCAGTTAGCTAAGAGTCACCAGTTGCCATATCGCATCTCCACCAGTAGATCCACTATTCCCTTTGAGCAGGTTTTCTCTGATGTATGGGGTCCTGCTCCTCTTTATGTTGGAAAATATGCATATTATGTAAGCTTTATTGATGACTTTAGCAAGTATGTCTGGATTTATTTGATCAAAAACCGTTCTGATGTTTATCAAGCTTTTCTTAATTGGCAACAGTATGTTGAGCGCAAGTTTGATAGGAAAATTATTACTATGCAAACTGATTGGGGGACGAGTATGAGAAACTCAATGCCTTTTTTCAAAAAGTGGGTATCACCCATCATGTCTCATGTCCCCATGCCCATCAACAAAACGGTTCTGCTAAAAGAAAACATCGTCATATAGTTGAGGTTGGCCTAGCACTTCTTGCAAATGCTTCCATGCCTCTCAAATATTGGGATGAAGCCTTTCTCACCTCCACGTTTCTCATAAATTTTCTCCCCACCAAACTCATCAATCTTGAGTCTCCTACTGAACGTCTGCTTCAAGTCACACCTAATTATGATGCTCTTCAAACTTTTGGTTGTGCTTGCTAGCCCAATCTTTGCCCCTATAACACATGGAAACTTGCTTTTCATTTCAAACGATGTGCCTTTGTTGGTTATAGTCCTCTACACAAGGGTGTTAAATGCCTAGATGTCTTCACAGGTCGTGTTTATATTTCTCGTCATGTTGTTTTTGATGAGAATATTTTTCCTTTTGAAGCCCTCCATCCAAATGCCGGTGTCCTTCTTTAAAAAGAGACTCTACTACTTCCATCATCCACTTCCAATGAGGGTGCAATATTAATTATCATATGCCTACTATTGTGCCTATTACTTTGCTTGTTTATGATGCTACACAGGAAAATACACATGCGGCTGAATTTTTTTCCCAAAATGATGATTCACGGCACCCAGAATCTTCATCTGAAATTTAGCAGAAAATGACGAAAGTTCGTCATCCGAGGAAGACCTGGGGGGACATTCCCCTGCTGTTGCTGATACCGAGGACGCGGACTACGAAGCTGATTCTCCCGCGCCCTCCTTGGTCCACACGCGCCATTCCCTATCACCCACCATGTCCCCGATAGCGTCACCACGCGCTTCTGCCTCGGACCCTGTGTCGCCCCACCCCTCGCTCATGTGTTGTCTCCGTCATGCGCGACAACACCCTCGGGCCCCTTGCCTGCAAATGATTTGAGCCATGATTGCTCTCTTGCTCCCAGATCTTCTATGATGGCCAATGTTGCTGCTCATTCTGTTGCTCCTGTTGCACCTAAACCTGAGCCGCGTACTCATCTCCAAAAAGGTATCTGACAACCTAAAAAGTACAATGATGGCACTGTCCGTTATGGCATGTTTTCTTCCATAGGAGAACCTCGCACTCTATCTTCCGGACTCTGTGTTGCTTCGGGTAAAATATTGACTTTCGCTTTTGTCCCGTCCAATTCCGAGAATATTTCCTTACTAGCTTTTCTAAAACCAAAAATAGTAGAAAACAGGCAACTGGCACTGTGGTATCTTGTTAATAGGTTAGTTCCAGAAAATGTATAAAAATACCTCAAAGTGTGAACAAAACATAAGAAAGTTGATATAAAACAAGCATGGAACATCAAACATTATAGATACGTTTACGACGTATCAACATCCCCAAACTTAACTCCTGCTCGTCCTCGAGTAGGTAAGTGATAAAAAAAGAATATTTTTGAGGTGACATGCACCATCATAATATTGATCAAGGTATTTGTAAAACATTGATAGTTGGGATCATAGTACTTTAACATAGACATGAAAGATATAGTTCTAACAATAAGACATAGCAACTATGTTGTAACATGAAAAGGTATAAACAAAAAATTCATGAATAACAATGCTTTGAAAGAAGTTTGTCTGTTTCACATATAGAAAACATAATGAGAATGGTATTCAGCTTGTCCCTCATGGTATAGCAAAACATAAATGCATAGGACACCTTCAAAGTTTATAAGGGTGACTAGATACAATTAATATAAGAACAAGCAATATCAAAGTTATGAATCAATCAATAAGTTTTGGGACAATGCACATTAAACTAAGAATGACCACTATGCTCTCTCAATAGGTGCATATAGATAGAAGATGGAGACTCAACATAAAAGTAAAAAAGAAAGGCCCTTCATAGAAGGAAACAGGGATTCAAGTTTCATAAAGAGCTTACAAAAATTATGGTACTTATTAGCTTTCAGCTCTCCTTGCCCCTATCATAAGCATCTTTAGGTGGTTAAGGTTAAAGTGAAAAAATATGAGGATATGCTTGACAAGTTATAAGTTGAAAATCTCATGCCCCTTGCTTACGAGTACCGAACCTCATGCTACTCAACTTTAGTCACAAGTAAGTTCTTGTCATTGTAACTACATGTGTATCATAGAGAACCGCCAACGGGGTACCCCTTGCCCCATGATACAGGAGCTATCCCATATCAAAATGACAAGGCAATAGACAATGAGCATCTCAGCGATCTTTTTATTTGCTATTTGCATAGGTTTTTATTAAGGATGCTTCACAGATTGCTCACTATGGTTATGCTGCAAGTTTCCACCATGATTAGGCATGGCTTAGGCTAGCCGTCCAGGCATTTCTCTAACACATATAAAAACTACATGAGCTTACAAGCTCCCCTTTTATTTCACACCACCGGGATCCATAAGCAAAAGAACATGATATCAACTAAATAATGTGCAATATTGAAAGCGTTCCCCATGGTAACATGGTTCTGCTAATTCACAACTTATAAAGCGCAAGCATATACACAACATAGATGGTCACAATGATTCAAGTTTATTAAGTGCAAGAAAGTAAAGTGTGCCATCAAGTTTGTGAGAGCTTTAATCTCTAATTTTCTCATAACAAGTTTAATTCGGAAGGTAGATAAAAACATGAATTGGAATAGCAATAATGCTAATAGGTAGGTATGGTGGACTCTTTGGAATAACTTGGTTTCATTTGAGTTGGATGCATGAGTGGAACTCATACTTGGTACATGTGGAGGCTAGCAAAAGACTGGGAGCGACCAACTAAGAGAGCAATAATGGCCATAATCATGCAAAGCGACAAAACATTATTAATTAAAGCATAAATTTATATTACAAGTCGAAAACTAAATGATCATAGAGGCTATGGTGACTGGTATAGTCTTAACATGGTGTAAGCATGTGCCAAGTCAACCCAAATAAAGCATCAAAGGAGAATGCCACAATATTATGCTTTTGTATGATAAAACAACGCATGATTCTTTTAAGGCACATTAAGAAATCTCAATTGTTTGTAACAAGTCATGATACAACAATAATCACTAAGCATAAATTCAAATCAATATCAAACATGACATGATAAAGTCTAGTCCACAGTCAAAACAAACTCCTTTTGTACCACTTCTAAGCATGAAACTTTCCTACTCTTTTCCAATCCAAATCAACTTATTTGAAACTATGTATGAATGCGGGGGTCCAATCAATTTATTTAAGAAAACCAAACAAAAGAAAACTAAAAAAAAACGAAGACGCTCCAAGAACAACACAATTGTGCATAAAACAATAAAAATGAAGTGTTTGAAAGAAAACCTGAGATTTTTATTGATGAAGAAGGGGACGCCTTGGGCATCCCCAAGATTTGACTCTTGTACTTCTTGAATATTTCTTGGGGTGACATGGGTGGCATCCCCAAGCTTGAGCTTTTGTCCATACTTCATCTTATCACATTGTTCTTCCCTACACTTCAAAATTTCCTTCATACAAAACTTCACACAATCTTCATTAGCAACATTAGTGTACTCAAGATAATAAGTCTTTGGGTTCAGTTTCAACACAAGTAAAACTTCCATTAAAACACAAACTACTGTAGCAATTCATTTTAAAAGTTCAAGTAATTGGCAAGAACTCAAAGAGAAAGAGATTAAGAGGCAAATGCAAATAGTGGCACAAATCTGTCAAAACAGACCAGCAGGTAAAAACTGATTTTTTCGAAGACCTTCTGTTGCTCAAATCGAAAAGTGATAAACTAGTGAAAGTTAGATAACAACCTGGGGCAGAAGAATAAAATATTACAACTCAATCTAACATACAGAGATTTTTCACGATTTTAAAGTGAAGCACAAAAATCTATTTCGGGACAACAACTTTCCCAAGTCTTACTTCTCTCTCATTAGAGGTTATTCTTGGTACAAAAACCACACAAAAAGGATAAGGAGAGGTTATTACTGAAGCAATAACTTCCAAGACTCAACAAAAGAAAAACTTACTGAATAAAAATATTGGGTTATCTTCCAGTTAGTGCTTTTCTTTAACGCCTTTGAGGTAGGCATAGGAAGCAAGATTCAAGTATTCTCAAATGAACAAGCATTAAGAGAAAATTTTGTTTTAATAGGAGAGGCAAAAGGAATCTTCTCTCTCTTCTTAGGGAAGTGTTCTATACCTTTCTTGAGTGGGAATTGATATTTAATGGTGTCTTCTTTCATATCAATAATGGCACCAACAGTTCTAAGAAAAAGTCTTCCCAAAATAATAGGACAAGAAGCACTGCATTCAACATCCAAAACATAGAAATCAACGGGGGCATAGGTATTGTTAACCATAATAAGAAAATCATTAATACTCCCCATGAGTTTCTTTTTAGTATTATTATCAAGTTGGACATCTAAATAACAATCTCCTAATGGTGGTAAATCAAGCATTTTATAAATCTTTCTAGGCATAATAGAGACACTAGCACCAAGATCACATAAAGCTTTTAGATCAAAATCATTCACTTTCATATTAATGATGGGTTCCCAACCATCTTCTAATTTATTAGGAAATGAAGCTTTATGTTTCATCTTTTCTTCTTTAATTTTTATGAGAGCGTCAGTAATGTGTTTTGTAAAGGTCATATCATAGCACTAGCATTAGGACTTTTATCAAGCTTTTGTAGGAACATAATTACTTCAGAGATATTGCAACCATCAAGATCAAAATCATAATTACCATCCAAGGTAGTAGAGCTATTGTTCCCATATTTCGAAGAATTTCGGCATTTTTATTAGAAAATATTCCATTGGTTTTAGGTATTGCTACAGAAGGAATGGGGACTTCATGTGGTTTGCAAGCATCAACATTGGTGGTGGTAATAGTACAAATACTATTATTACTAGCAATTTCATCCTCTCTTTCCCACTTAGCATGCAATTCAGCTAATAGTCTAACATTTTCATCAATTCTAACTTGTATGGCATTAGTAGCAGCAAAGTGGTTTTCTATAGTTTCAGGTTTAGAAGCCATTTTATTAATCAAAGAGGATTGTGCTTCAGACAAAGATGATATATTTTTTCAACATTAGAAAGTTTTTCCTCAATAGTTTTATTGAAAGCGGTTTGTTTGCTAATAAAATCCTTAAGCATGACTTCAAGTTCAGAGGGTGCACTTCTATTGTTGTTGTAGGAATTTCCATAAGCATTACCATTATTGGGAGGATATGGCCTATAATTATTATTACCAAAATTATTCATGTAGGCATTGTTGCTAAAATTACTATTTCTAATGAAGTTCACATCAACTTGCTCTTCTTGAGCAACCAAAGAGGCTAAGGGAACATGATTTGTATCAATATGAGCTTTTCCATTAACAAGCATAGACATAATAACATCAATTTTATCACTCAAGGAGGAGGTTTCTTCAACAGAATTTACCTTCTTACCTTGTGGAGCTCTCCCAGTGTGCCATTCAGAATAGTTAACCATCATATTATCAAGGAACTTTGTTGCAGCACCCAAAGTAATAGTCATAAAGGTACCTCCAGCAGCAGAATCCAGCAGATTTCTTGAAGAATAGTTTAGTCCTGCATAAAAAGTTTGGATAATCATCCAAGCAGTCAGTCCATGAGTGGGACAATTCTTTACCAAAGATTACATTCTTTCCCAAGCTTGAGCAACATGTTCATTATCAAATTGTTTAAATTTCATTATTTCACTTCTCATAGATATAATCTTAGCAGGAAGATAGTATTTTCCAATGAAAGCATCTTTTCATTTAGTCCAAGAATCAATACTATTTCTAGTGAGGGATAACAACCATTCTTTAGCTTTTCCTCTCAAAGAGAAAGGAAACAATTTAAGCTTAATAATATCTCCATATATATCCCTATGTTTTTGCATCTCACAAAGTTCAACAAAGTTATTAAGGTGAGCAGCAGCATCTTCAGTACCAACACTAGAGAATTGTTCTTTCATAACAAGATTGAGCAAAGCAGGTTTAATTTCAAAGAAAGTAGCTTCAGGAACAGGTGGAGAAATATGTGTGCACATGAAATCATTATTGTTGGTGCTGGTGAAGTCACACAACTTAGTGTTTTTAGGAGTATTCATTTTTGTAGGATTAAAGCAAGCCAACAGAAATAGAAACTAAAATAGGAACTATTTTTTGTGTGTTTTGATAAAAAGAAGCAAACCAGTACAACTAATTTTTTGTGTTTTTGATAAAAAGAAACAAGCAAACTAAGCAAAAATAAACTAAGCAAAACAAAAAAACAAAGTAAAGAGATTGGTTGTGAGGGACTCCCCTTGTGAAGCTGTCCTTGACTCCCCCACAACGGCGCCAGAAAAAGGCTTGATGGCTCAGGATACGTTGAGCTCGTTGGAAACCCCAAGAGGAAGGTATGATGAGCACAGCAGCAAGTGTCCCTCAGTTATAAAACTAAGGTTATCGAACCAATAGGAGCAAGGAAACAACCCCAAGTTGTTTCTACCAACTTGGAATCCAACACAACCACAGAACTTTGCCCCAACTTACAGTGAGGTTGTCAATCTCACCGGTTGTGCTGAAAACAAAGGATTAAACGTATTGTGTGGAAGATAGTAATTGCTTGCAGAAAATAAACAGTAAACAATGAATAGTAGATGGTATATCAATGGTAAAAGAATGGACCGGGGTCCATAGTTCACTAGAGGTGATTCTTCTTAAGATAAATAGCATGTTGGGTGAACAAATTACAGCGGGGCAATTGACGGATTCGAGAAAGCATACAATGCATATACTAATCATCTTGACTCCTATGAGATTTGATTGAGCATTACAACATTATACATAGACCGTAATCTAACTGCATCTATGACTAATAATCCACCTTTAGGTTATCATCCAAACCCCCTCCAGTATTAAGTTGCAAGCAACAGATAATTGCATTAAGAAAAGTGTGTAAAGTAAACAATATGATTGCCCCATGAACAAATGATTGTTGTTTTCTCCCTAGTAGCAACATCACATCTAGCACCTTAGAGATTCCTGTCACTTCCCCAGATTACTAGAGGCATGAACCCACTATCGAGCATAAATACTCCCTCTTGGAGTTGCCAGCATCTACTTGGCCAAGATAGCTACTAACAACGGAAAGCATGCAAGATCACAAATAACATAGACATGATAGAATCAATAATCAATCTGAAATAGCATCTCAATATCCATCGGATCCCCGCAAACACAACATGTAAGATTATAAATAGATGATCTTGATCATGAACAGAGCTCACAAGATCTAAACATGATAGCACAAAGGAGGAGAACCAACCATATAGCTACTACATGGACCCATAGTCCAGGGATGAACTACTCACGCATCACACCAGAGGCAGTCATGGTGATGAAGAAGGCCTCGAGGGTGATCTCTCCCCTCCGGCAGGGTGCCGAGAAGAGCTTCGGATCCCCCCGATCTAGGGATCGAGATGGCGGTGACTATAGACTCTTCCGTGGATTTCTGATTGGGTCTTTGATCGGGTACTTAGGGTTTTTGTTCCGGGAGGCTTTTATAGGCAAAGAGGCAAGGTCGGTGGAGCACCAGGGGGCCTACCCCTGGTGGCGCCCCCTAGGCCATGCCGCCACCAGGTGTGGCTGCCCTGGTGCGCCACTTCGTCTCTCCTCCGGACTCCGTGTTGCTTCGGGTAAAATATTGACTTTAATTTTGTCCCATCCAATTTCGAGAATATTTCCTTACTAGCTTTTATGAAACCAAAAACAGCAGAAAACATGCAACTGGCACTATGGCATCTTGTTAATAGGTTATTTCATAAAATGTATAAAAATACCTCAAAGTTTGAATAAAACATAAGAAAGTTGATATAAAACAAGCATGGAACATCAAAAATTATAGGTACATTTACGACGTATCACTTGATGTCAAGAACGCGTTTCTTCATGGTGTTCTGAAAGAGAAAGTTCATATGAAACAACCACTCGGTTTTGAACATCCTGATGCACCTCATCATATTTGCATACTTGACAAAGCTTTGTATGGTTTGAAACAGGCTCCGCGTGCATGGTATTCTCGTTTGAGCTCCAAGTTGCAGGATGTTGGTTTTCTACCCTCCAAAGATGACAGTTCTCTGTTCCTCTACCACAAGTTTGGTGTTACAGTATTTTTTTGATATATGTTGATGACATTATTGTTACTAGCTCCTTTGATGATGCTATCTTAGTCTTGCTCAAGGATCTCAATGATAACTTTGTTATCAAGGATTTGGGTGAGCTTTAGTTTTTCCTTGGAACTGAGGTAAAAAAGATGTCAGATGGTCTGTTGCTTACACAAGAAAAATATGCTAATGATCTTTTAGCCAAATGTGGCATGCTTGACTGCAAGTTGGCCCCTGCACCATTTTCCACATCCGAGCCATTAACTCTTCATAATGTTACACTGCTTGGTCTTGATGACAATACATAGTACAGAAGTATAGTTGGGGCTCTCTAGTACCTTACTCTTACTCGTCCAGGTATGTCGTTCTCTATTAACAAGGTCTATCAGTATCTTCATGCACCTACAATAGCTCATTGGACTACCGCTAAAAGAATTCTTTGATATGCCAATGATACTTCCTAGCTTGGTATCACTTTTCAGAAATCTTCGTCCACACTTCTCAGTGCCTTTTCTGATGCAGATTGGGCTGGTTGTCTTGAGGATCATCGTTCCATAGGTGGCTTTGCTATTTTTGTTGGTCCAAATCTGGTCTCATGGAGTGCCAGGAAACAGGCCACTGTCTCTCGCCCAAGTACTGAAGCTGAATACAAGGCCTTAACCAATGCTACTACTGAATTAATTTGGGTTGAATCTCTTCTCACCGAGCTCAGTGTCAAGCTGAAGGAGAAGCCCTGCTTGTGGTGTCAACTTATGTGTTACCTATTTGTCTACCAATCCCGTTTTCCATGCTCGCACCAAGCACATTGACATTGATTATCATTTTTCGCGAACGAGTTGCAAGCAAAAATCTAGATATCAAATTCATCTCCACCAAAGATCAGCTAGCTGATGGTTTTACTAAACCTCTTCTTACTAAAAGTATAGATGAGTTCAAGCGCAATATAAACCTCTCTCATGGTTTAGATTGAGGGGGATGTTAGAGGTTGCAATCGTATGTGTACGTATACGGAGTAGTACTCCGATGTACACGTACAAACCCATGTATATGCCATGTATGGGGGTTGTTCCCTGCACTATATAAACATACAACTGATGCCCCTATGGGTACGCATCGTTCCACCACTTTTCACAATCATGTGTTCGTATAATTAACATGATTTCTCCATATGCAAACTCGATTTTAGACTTTTTATACTTTTTCAGATGAGAGATCGTTGTAGTTTGTTTGATTAGCATGGTTTCCCTGATCTTGAGTTTAATGAGACGAATACAAGGCCACATCAAGAAAATTGATGTGACTTGGTGACGTTGTTCACGTTCGAAGCCTGAGATATCAAGCAAGAAGAAAGCCAACTGGTGATTGTTGCAAATACGAATAGTTTTCCTATCCTACAACCAAAATTGCAACTATTTTTCATTCCTCTGTTTTAGAACCCTCTAGGATTGGAGAGGTATTCATGTGTTTTATACCATGTGTTCCAAATGGGTCCTTAGAGGTCATTTGGAACACGAGAATTCCATAGAAATTATGAAGGATAGGAATTTTACATGAAAGTTTTCCTTTGAAACATAGGATTAGGAGAAGGAATTCCAGTGGAGTAGGCGCGTACACTTCGGGATTCATAGAAAAATAAACATCTAAGCACACTTCTTGGAAGGACTGAAACACTAGCTTTCTATGTCCTTCTCTTCCACCCTGCTTTTTGCTTGCTAGCGTGCCAAAAAAGCCCGTGTAGAGGCTCGTCCATCATCAAAAGAACGACGCTCGTCAGCACCATGCAAGTGGTCTTCTTAGCATCATAGGAAAGTATCACCTCCAGCTGTAAGATCGATCTAGTTCCTTCTTTGACAAGAATCGGTCCAGTTTCTAATTATATGCATCGTGATTGTATCACTGTGTTAAATTAGTACCTTTTCTTTGCCATTTTTTATTATTCTCGTTCAATGTGATTAGCACAACTTATCTATAATTAGCATGATTCTTCAAGGTGCAAACTCGATTTTAAACTTGTTCTACTTTTTTCAGATGACTGATCATTGTAGTTTTTGTTTGTTAGCATGGTTTCCCTATTCTTGAGTTTAGTGAGAGGAATATAGGGCCACATCGAGAAAATTGTATGTGACCTGGTGACGTTGTTTGCGTTCAAAGCCTAAGTTTTCAAGCCAAAAGAAAGTCAAGTGGTGATCATTGCAAACCAAAAAGAAAACCTATAGTTTTCCAATCCTACAATCAAAATTGCAGCTATTTTTCATCCTTTGTTTTAGAACCACGTAGGGTTGGGGAGTTATGACATCTCAATTTCTGTGTTTTTTCTATTCCTACATTTTGCCTATTCTATGTTTCAAACAGGCCCTTAGTATATACATAGCAAAATTAAGAGGTGATATGTGCTTTAGTTTGATTTGAAATTGTGGGAATGCGTTGGTTTTTAATAAGAATAGAACTGCTCGTTTTCTACAAGTTATTGGTATGGCTACGTAGGGGTCCACCAATGGTCATATCTTCTCCTGGAGGTGCAATGAACATCTATGGATTGCACGGGCTATCTATAACCAGGGTGGGTGGTGGCTTTCTAGAAGAGTGCATGATGCATAGACATTTAGTTCTTTATCTGTTTCATTGGCTGAAATTGTGTACAGATTGAGTGATCCATGAATTGTAAAGCTTTTGAACTCAACTATGCAATAGATCGGATGTGTGTATCGATTGGTGCAGAGGTCGAGCTATACTTTCCATTTCGAAAATATAGGAAAACATAATAATGATTTGTGAGGTATCCAACCTAAGCACAAATAGTGTACACTTACCAACTGACTACCATAAAAATGTGTGCTGACCAACATGCCTCTCAGTGTCTAGATTATGCTGCACACCTACTCCTCCCTATAACAAACAAATATTTTACATATTTTTCTAAATACCAAGATGCAATCTATAAGTCCTAGGACTTACCGAGCATCAACACACAATTTTCTGCATGCATTTTGTATTCTCCGCATTTAGTTGGCTCTTTCCATACCTAATCCCGAAGCCATGCCCCCACGAGTACAAGTTTGTAGAAGTCATAAGCTTCGCCTAGTTAATCAAACATTGTTCTCAGGCAACGATCAATGGCCTCGTCCCCTATCTTATCTGCATAACCATGGATCGATTTTTATAGGGTACTATTCCTAGAAGCACAAGGTGTCTGGTCTGGCGGTGTCTGATCGACACAGTCCCTGTAAAAAAGGGAATAAACATGCGTCGAAAACTTATTGCACATGGCATGCTGAAACTTGACTGTCTAGTTGTCGCAATATAGACATCACAAAGGACACCATGACACTAAACAAACCCTAACTAAAAACGGTTTATTTGTGTTCTAACAAAAATGATAGGATACTATGAACTGAACCCAAAAATTAAATGCAACACTCGTTTTGTGAAACTGTCATCTCTGCGAATTTCTCGGGCATGCAATCTGACAAAACTAAACATAATACACTTAAAATAGCCACAAAATGCCATACATAATTAACATATTAGGGTAGATATTTACATAGTAGATGTTAATATCAGCAATATAGTTATTTGACACGAACCCTAGTGACTTCTCTGAATCTGCCCTGACGGCACAACAGGTATTGCTACCCGACGGACCAGCACACCTTGTTCAAATCTAACAATATCTCTAAAATCTGTGCTAACCACACCATGCAAAGTCCAATTGAATTGAGAGCACAAAAAGTGTTGTCTACATCATTGATTCAATTATGCTAGCAGGTAAGCCAGAGTTGTTAAGCTCCTTTTTGTCCAACGGGAGAGAGGGATTCATTTTCCTAGTTGACTGCGTAGACTCGTCTTGAACGAAAAATGGCAATGCAACAATCCATGTTAGAATAATGCACAAAGCCAAACTTGTGATTATCCTGCACAAAGAAATCCGGACTGTACCATAAACTTACCGAGGATCCGCACACAATCTTTTGCATGTATTTTGTCTTTTCCTCATTTAAACGGCTCTTGCCATATCATATTCCGAAACCATGTTCCTAGGAGTACGTACAGGTTGTAGAAGTCGTAAGCTTCACCCATTGAATCTAAAGTTGTCAAGCAATGATCGATGACCTCATTTCCAGCTTTTCTGCATAACCACGTGTTGATTTCTCAAGTGCACTCTGTCTAGAAGGACATAATGTTTTGTTAGGTGGTGCCCAATCCATCTGAATCCTGCACAACCAACAAATGACCAATTTTAAGCCTACCCATGTGTGGAGACATAATTTTTTCAGTGAATTTTTCTCATACCCACTGTTAATTGCATGGACTACAAAGCACCCTCATTTTCGTGTTCAAGAATGACACATTCTTACAAATATTCTCTGTTCACCTTTTTCATTCTATATTTTAGACTGCATCCACCTCAGAAGATCCATGCGACCAATTATATGCAGTAACTAAAGCATTGTCCGGAAACTATCTATCTGAAGTTGAAAATATAGTGTCTGAAATTTCTCAATGTTTAAATTGCACCCCAATTTCTGACACCACAATTAAGCACTTTTTGGAAATACTTGGTACTCAAAATACTACCCTCATAAATTCAGTTCACAATTGACTCGTTACACATATTAGTTCCGACAAAAATTTATGCATGGTAATGTATGTGTTGGTCCACTCCGGATCAGTTGGATCCATATTGACACATGGGATCCGCTTTTCCGTCCACTTCTTGGTCCACGACACCTGCTACAACATCGATGATGCCCATCACGGATCGATCTTGCTCGACCAACCCCACATGGTTGCAACCATCCTCCACCGCCACTCCGCCGTTCACGGCTGCCGTCGATGTCCCCTCACAGATTGCCAAATTGCCATGAGGTGACGCAAAAACTACCTGATTTAATACTCGTCCATGTTGGGCCACGCAGAGATAAACAAAACTTTTCCCTAACGCGGTACTCCCAAGATCTAGCTCAGGTTATATGCCACAAGATTACCGCTAGACGCGTAGATGCGGAACTTGATGTAGCGCGTCGAAGCAGTGCTGAACGATCCCACGGACAGTCCTCCAGATCCCACGGACTCCTTCACCATAGCCCCACGAACACCTTCGCCTCCAGCGCCGCACGTGCAACGCCTCTATCGGTATCCGCACGTACAGGAAGGAGCTTCAGACAAAGGATTGCTAGATCCTGTCTAGCCCGAAATGGAAGTGGAGAAAGTGACGGCTAGGTCAGGGACTATCCCTTGACACTCCACTTATACACTCCTAGCTGAGCTCAACGCTTGAGACCCATATAGGCCGTACCCCAATCACCACATGGATCTCATCCACATGGGCTCCTTACCCTTAAGTGTGTGACCCTGTAGGTTCACGTACATCTGGACACGACATGAGCTACTACTCCAAGTATCTTGTCATGGCTTTGAGTCCAACTCATTGCCATGAACATTTGTTCTCAAGTCAATAGATGGTAGTGGCCTCTAGCAAAACGTGCCAACTCCCAAGTGCCGTAAAGTTAGAAGACGAACCCTCAGTGTGACTTTCGTCCAAGTCACTTCGCCTCACGATATACCTGTTAAGCTATAGGCGGGTAGTTGTCAACCCTTTAATAGCTTAACTCTCTTCTCGTACCATGATATGTGATTCACTGGACTAACTCTTAGTCCGACTCCCTAGTTAACACTTAACTGAGTAGCGTATGACTATGCTTCCGAATCATATCACACGAGAGGGCCTAGAGAATATCTCTCCATTACAGAGGGGCAAATCCCATCTTGGTAATCCACGCCACGTAGCTTGCTTCACAACCAACCCGAACTCTAACTTTATGACTGCCCATTTACAGAACACCATTTGACAGAACCTAAGTTGACGATCCATAACTCGGATCATGCAATCACCTTAGGTCAAAGGATTCCATTGCTTGAGACTACAAATGACAACATGCTCGTTGTATCTCAACTGTGGGTCAATCCGACTTGCTAAACTCTTTAGCCAAATCAGTGTAAGTCAGAATAGCATCATCATGCCTATGACATGTGGAACCGTGTCATCAGCCGACTTGCACATTGGTCTAAGCTGTGTATCCAGCACAACCTCAATGACCAAGGACAAACTAGTATGAACAATCATGAATATATAGTTCCACAACTGAATCACGTGTTCAGTGATACATATCTGATGTTCATACAAGGAAACTTTACTTTATGAATACTTTGGGAAATATCATCAACCATGATTGCCTCTAGGGCATATTCCCAACAGTCTCCCACTTGCACTAGAGTCAATCATCCCGACATCACATGTCTAGGCATCTAATGCCCATGTCTCTTACGCGCGCCTCATGCTTAGGTTATGGAAGTGGTTTTGTCGATGGATCCGCAACGTTTGCATCTGTGTGTACCTTGCATAGCTTGATATCACCTTGATACACGAACTGGCAAATCAAGTTGTATCGTATGAGTATATGTTTGTTCTCCTGGTGTTGTCTAGGTTCCTTGGATTGTGCAATAGCACCATTGTTGTCACAAACACGTCTAACGGATTGGACGAGCCCTGAACCACACCAAGATCAATCAGGAAATTCCTGATCCAAACAGCTTCCTTTGCCGCCTCCGAGGCAGCAATATACTCAGCCTCTGTTGTAGATGCAGACATGGTCTCTTGCTTGGAACTCTTCCAGCTCATAGCCCCTCCGTTCATTACGAACACGTACCCAAATTGCGAATGAGAATCATCTGTATCAGTAAGGTAACTTGCATCTTTGTAACCCTTTACACTGAGTTCAACCTCACCTCCATAAACTAGGAACACATCCTTAGTCCTTATCAAGTACTTAAGAATGTTCTTAACCGTTGCCCAATGGATTTCTCCAGGGTCAGCCTGGTATCTGCTCACAACACTTACAGCATAGGAAACATCTGACCTAGTACAAATCATGGCATACATGATGGATCCGACTATCGAAGCATACAGAATCGCACTCATCCTACTTCGCTCATCAGTTGTCAAAGGACACCGAGTCTTGCTAAGTTTTATGCCATGGGACATCGGTAAGAACCACTTCTTAGACGATTCCATGTTGAACTTCTTCAACACTTTGTCCAAATATGTACTCTGACTCAATCCAATGAGCCGCCTAGATATATCTCTATAGATCCTGATTCCTAGTATATAAGTTTCCTCACCCAAGTCCTTCAATGAGAAACTCCTTTCCAATGACTCTTTGGTTTCTTCCAACATATGGACATCATTTCCAATCAATAATATGTCATCCACATATAAGATTAGAAAGTTTACTTTGCTCCCACTAAACTTATTATATAAACAAGAATCATGATCACTCTTGTTGAAGCCAAACAATTTGACTACCTCATCAAAGCAAATGTTCCAACTCCGAGATGCTTGCTTCAACCCATAAATGGATTTTTGAAGCTTGCATACCCTGTCAACATTAGCTGGATCGACAAAACCCTTGGGCTGTATCATATACACGTCCTCGGTATATTTTCCATTAAGGAAAGCTGTTTTGACATCCATCTGCCATATCTCATAGTCGAAATAGGCTGCAATAGCTAACACGATTCGAACTGATTTAAGCATCGCTATGATTGTGAAAGTCTCATCGTAGTCAACTCCTTGAACCTGTCGGAACCCCTTTGCGACAAGTTGTGCTTTATAGGCAGAAACATTTCCATCCATATAAGTTTTCTTCTTAAAGACCCATTTGCACTTGACGGGTCTTGCACCGTCTGGCAGATCAACCAAGTTCCAAACTTGATTTTCATCCATGGACTTTAACTCGGATATCATGGTTCCAAGCCATGACTCAGCATCTGAACCCACCATCGCTTCCGAATAAGTTTCTAGCTCATCACTGTCCAACAGTAATACATCACGAACACTTTGTAATCTTGCCAATCTTCGCAGTGTAGGTGCAGTTGCCGACTCAGCTACCACGACAGGCTCAACCTCCAAGGCTTTCACTAAATTTCTACTAATCAGTTTCTCTCGAACTTCAAGCTGCACCGTACTCCCACTGACTTCCCAACTGAGAAACTCTTTCTCAAGGAAGACACCGTTCCGAGCGAGAAACACTTTGCCCTCTTCTTAGTTGTAGAAGTAGTAACCCAAGGTTTCCCTTGGATACCCAATGAAAATACACTTATCCGACTTGCCTGTAAGCTTGTCCGACTGAAGTCGCTTGACAAATGCTTCACAACCCCAAATCTTAAGAAAAGAAAAACTCGGCTTCTTGCCCATCCACATCTCATGTGGTGTCTTCTCTACCGATTTTGATGGTACTTTGTTTAGTGTGAACACCGCCATTTCTAGACAATAACCCCAAGATGATAAAGGTAGATCTGTTCGACTCATCATTGATCGTACCATGTCCAACAAGGTCCGATTCTGATGTTCCGACACACTATTCCATTGCGGCGTACCCGGTGGAGTGAGCTGAGGAACTATTCCACAACTCTTTAGATGGTCATCAAATCCGTGGCTCATGTACTCGCCTCCTCGGTATGACCAAAGAAACTTTATTTTCTTGCCGAGTTGATTATGTACTTCATTCTGAAATTCTTTGAACTTTTCAAAGGCTTCCGACTTATGTTTCATCAAGTAGACATATCCATATCTACTTAAATCATCAGTGAAGGTAATGAAGTACTCATAACCACCCCTGGCTATCACGCTCATTGGACCACATACATCACTATGTACTAGTCCGAACAAGTCAGACACTCTTTCACAACTCCTTGCAAAAGGTGTCTTGGTCATTTTGCCTAGAAGGCACGATTCACATGTCTCGAACGACTCCAAGTCGAACAAAGTTAGGAGTCCATCATCATGAAGCTTCTTCATGCGTTTCCAACTTATATGACCAAGTCGATAGTGCCAAAAGTAAGTCATATTCAGATGATTTGGTTTCAACCTTTTCACATTTACGTTATAGACCGACCCACCATCAAGATTCAAAATAAATAACCCAGCCTGGACGGGTGCAAAGTCGTGAAACATATCATTCAAATATAAAGAACAACCATTGCTCTTAATATTAGACTCATAGCCTTGTCTCATCAAACATTAGGCAGAAATGATGTTTCGACTAAGCACTGGAACATAATAACAATTATTTAGTTCCATTAAGAATCCTGAAGGTAAATGAAGTTGCATCGTGTCGACTTCCAACACCACGACTCTCGCTTTGTTGCCGACCCGAATGTCAACCTCACCTCTTGCTACGTCCCTAGTTCTTACCAGTCCCTGCAACGAGTTGTCGATATGAATGACTGATCGAGTATCATATAGCCAAGAACTACCAGGTGCATTAGCAAGATGAAGTTCTATAACATTGCAAACGAGTGTACCTAAGTTGGAAGTCACATCTCCACTCTTGGCTTTATCCGCTAAATACTTGCTACAATTTCTCTTCTAGTGGCCATCCGCCTTGCAATAGAAGCAAGCGGATCCGACTGAAGTAAATGACTTAGTCCCTGAGGAAACGCTTGGGATCTCATCCTGAGCATTACCTCGATTTAGCCTTCTTCTTCTTAGTCCAAGAACTCTTCTTAAACTTAGCCTTATTCTGTACCACCAACACTTGGCTGGTACCTTTCTTGAGATCAACCCCTGCCTGCTTAAGCATCTCATGTAATTTAGTGAGCTTCTTATCCATACCATGTATGTGGTAGTTCGATATGAACTAACCATACACACTAGGAAGAGAGTTCAGAATTATATCCGGTACAAACTCTTTGCTAATGGGGTAGCCAAACCTTTCCAGAGACTGTCTGTAACCAACCATCTTGATCATATGCGGACTCAGTGGATCACCATCCTTAAGCTTATAGCTCAGAAAAGCTTGAGATACTTTATACTTCTTAGTCTTTACCTGATCCTAGAACATACTTTTGAGGCTTTCAATCATATCATAGGCCTCAACATTCTCGAACCGCTGCTGCAAGTCCGGTTTCATGTGAGCAAGCATAAGACAGCTAATTTCCGTAGACTCATCAGGGGCAGAGCTACATAGAGCTGCCTGGTAGGTCGAAAAAATTGTTTAGTAGCAATTAGGCATATGGTAATTGCGACGCACCAGGTTCTAGTGGCAGATGTGCACCATGTCTAGCAAATTTAAGTGTTACATGGCCTTTTAGACAGAGAAAGCTTCACCGGTTCAGCCTTTTAGGAATAAACAAACCTCAGTAGGCAATATATCTTATCTAACGGGCTAGCGGAATATGAGAGGCATGAGCAAACATGCAGAAACGGATCAATTAACCGATCGTTTAGATGCGATAATCACACACGCGTTGGTTCGGCTCGGTGATGTTGTAGACGAAATCCTCTGATCCTCTCTCCATGACGCGACTTGCTCGGCCCCTCCGGACTCACTGACGGCCGATGCATCTCTGTGCTCACTACCGAGTATTGGATATTTACCTGCCCAGCCGATCAAGGACCGTCCTCTCGCTCTCCGCTCTATAATCATATCACAACCCAAAGCTAAGGTACCAGGACTACAACGCCATAATTTTTTCATCTAGTTTTCAATTTTCTTGATTGTTACGAAGTGGTTAAGTTAGCTTATTTAATCGGTCTTTATCAAATACAGATATGTCAATAGACAGGGTTTTTTAAGAGAAAAACATCATCGCAAAATCCAGATGATTTAAATTGAGAAGAGGAGATTAAGTATGATCCGGGACAAAGGAAAAAAATAGAAGGTTATCATCCGAATCTCAAGGACTTGGTGAGAATAAAATACTTAATGAATGGACCTTGTCAACCTCGCACTTACGAATTTCTGTATACACTGATTGGGGGTAGGAATAGAAGGTTTAATCCTGAATGGTTTGATGAGTTTGGTAGTTGGATGGAGTACAGCGAGTCCAAATACAAGGCATACTGCTTTTGTTGCTTCTTATTTAGGGACCGTGGTAGTAAGAAAGAAGCTGGGTACAATGCATTTGTCGTTAATGGCTAGAATGCATGGAACAATAAAACCAGGCTGAAAGATCATATTGGTGAAGTTGGCAATGTGCACAATCAAGCCCTAAAAAATTGTGATGCATTGTTGAGAAGAGATGAACACATTGATGTTGCTATACAGGTGCAAAGTGAAGATGCGAAGATTTCTTATTTTACGCGACTAAAATTTTCAATTGACACAACTAGATTGTTACTAAAACAGGGTTTGCCGTGCCGAGGCCATGATGAGTCAAAAGATTCACTCAATAAACGGAACTTTAGGGAAGTTTGTGATGTCCTAGCAGAGCATAATCCAGCTTATGGCAAGGCACTAAGCCAAGATGTTGTAGGTAACTCTATTATGGTGTCCCCCGAGGTTTAAAAAGATATTGCTAGTAGTTTTGCAGGCCAGATAATGAGTTCTATTCTCAAATAAATTGTCCATGGTGTGTTTTGCTTGGTTGTCGATGAGTCTAGAGATGTCTCTTGCAAAGAGCAGATGGCAGTGGTCTTGTGGTATGTCAATAGTAGAGACATGATTCGAGATATAAATCTTGAGGAAGTGCAAAAGGCCTTATGTTGTGGGATGCTTAAAACAGGTATAGGCTTAAATCAAGAGCAATGTCTTCAGAGACCCGGAGACACACATTGGAGTTTGCATTATAAAACACTGAAAAGTTTGGTTGATATGTTTTAAGCAGTTGTCAAAGTTTTAGAGTTTGTGGAAGAAGAAGACACTGACAGAACAAACATAGAGCGATCAAATGGTCTTCTAGTGTACTTTCAATCATTTGATTTTTTCTTCTTCTTGCATCTCATGTTGACTATCTTAATAGTCACCATTACCTTATCCTTAGCTCTCTAATGGAAGGACCAAGATATTGTGAATGCCATGAATTGTGTCAAGTTAACTAGAAGTCATTTGGTTGAACTTAGAGAAAGTGGGTGGAACTCCGTGCTATCTGATGTGCAAGCATTTTGCGAGGAACATGATATTGTCATGTTATAGATGGAAGGAGATTATGTCAATCCCAAGAAGAAATGACAAAACACTAGTATTGCCAACCAACACCACTATCAAATTGATTGTTTTAATGGTGTTCTTGGTTGGCTAGTTCAAGAGTTTGATAGTAGTTTCAATGAGACATCCTCCAACTTGCTTATATGGTCTATAGCTTTGAGTCCGAGAGACTCATTTCATTATTTTAATTTGGAGAATCTAATGATCCTGGCTAAACTATATCCTAATTATTTTGACTCTACTAAACTGAGGGATCTAAGCCACCATCTACGCCTCTATATTGTCGACGTGTGAGCAGATGATAGATTCTCCAACATACAAGATATTGGTGATCTTTCCAAGACAATGGTTGAGACGGGGAAGCATATTTGTTATCCTTTAGTTTATCGGCTGTTGAATCTAGTACTTGTGCTGCCTGTTGCCACTACGACAGTTGAGAGGAGTTTCTCGGCGATCAAGCTCGTGAAAACTTATTTGCGTAATCGCACCAATGATAACAGTTTGAGTGATAATGTCTGTTATGTGGAGAAAGTAGAAATGAAGAGTCACCAATGATCAAGTCATTGATCGATTCATGAAAATAAGAAATCGTAAATATTAAAAGGTAAAACTCTCTAGCTTAAAATATTTTATCTTGTTATACTATTTCAGTTGATAACTTGATTCTGTGTTGCTAATTTATAGATTATGGAGGATGCGAGGTTGGTTGACGTTTCATCAATTATGGACTATCTTTTGTGAGTCACATCAACATCCGTTTGTTTATTTTAGCAAAAACTCGTTCTTATATGTGTGAGAATATGGTGTGTCCTTTGCTTTTTGTTGAATTCTTTGTGCTAAGACTTGTTTAACTTAATGATATTACTAAATATTTAATTCAACTACATATACCACAAATTCGATGTAAAGCTCGTGCACCATGGTAATTTTTCCTAGATTTGCCCCTGGACTCATCACATGTTCTACGATAGGCATTGGTTGTTGCGATACTCGCATTCTCATCCGGCACATCTCGAAGCAGGTTGTCAAGAACATGGTCCCACTTTTCTTGTTTGAGAATAATACTCAGATTACGATACCAGTTGGTGAAGTTTGTTCCATTAAGTTTATCTTTCTCTAGAATGGTCCTCAATGCAAAACTGGATAATTGAGGGAGACGGCTACTAGGTGCCATTATCTACAACAGAAATATGCAAAACACTTAAGACAAGTATTCATAAAAGAGCAGGCATATTAAACATTTTAATACTTATGCTCCCACAAGAACCAACACCCCTCTAATGGTTGCTTAGTGATTCAGGATCCTAAATAAGCAAGCCGACTAGTGATCTTTAGCATCACCGCTAGCCGTCAAGTGATCTAGGTAGGCAACTCCTTGCCAATCGCATCTCATTCGACTCCTATTGGTCGGGTTGATGGGTTCGTAGCATTGATGGCTCAATGCACGGCGCCAGCAAAGTGCTGGTGCGGTGTTGATGTAGAGCTCGTTGGGAACCCCAAGAGGAAGGTATGATGAGCACAACAGCAAGTTTCCCTCAGTTATGAAACCAAGGTTTAATCGAACCAGTAGGAGCAAGGAAACACCCCAAAGGTGTTGCTAGCTGAGCCTTAGCAGGGCGCACTACCGGTGCTAGTAGCAACGTGGAGACCTGCTGAAAGAACAATTCATGTTTTCCTATGTTTTGCGTGTTAGATAACAATACTATGGAGACTATTCATGTGCGCTAAGTGTGCAGGAAGTTTTGAGGGGGGCCGGATAATCCGCCCCACCAAGGGCCGCATAATCTGGCCCACCTCATCTCTCAAAGGAAGCCAAGTCGCATCGCTCGGTGTCCAGTCGGATTTTCTCCCGAAAAATCCGAACTGGGGCGGTTTTTCCTCCCCAGACCGGATAATCCGGGTGTCGCACGGGCCGGATAATCTGGCCCCCAGTTTTCGAGCAAAAGGGGCCAAGGCACGTCGCACGATACCCGGTCGGATTTTCTCCTGGAAAATCCGAACTGGGGCGGTTTTTCTTCCCCATGCCGGATAATCCGGCCCCCAGAAGTTGATCAAGGGCAAGCTCGACGCGTCTCTCTGATAGGGGGTGGATTATCTGCCGGATATTCCGAGTCTGGGCCAGTGTTTTCCCCAGGCCGGATAATCCGGCCCTCACTTGGGCCGGATATTCCGGCCCCCAAAGTGTGCAACGGCTGGTTTCTGAAGGGGGTATAAATACCCCTTCTTCCCCAACGTTCAGAACCCTTGATTCATTCGAAATTGACCAGACATTATGCAAGAGCTCTCAGTCTCGATCTCCCACTTCAACCACCCGAAGGTCTTGATCTTTGGTGGAATTGAAGGAGGAGAAGTCCATCATCATCAAGAATCAAGCGCTTCAACTCCTCTCCATTCATTGTATTTGATAAGTTTGTTCTTGTGGCAGCTTGTTGTCATTTCGGGAGCCTCCAAGTTGTTGTGGAGTTGTTGCCCCGCTAGTTGTGTAAAGGCGCCGGTGCCCGCCTCGAAGGGTACCTATAATGGAAGGTGGATCAGGCCTGTTGTGGCGAGATCCATCGGAGAACAGGGTGAGGCCTTTTGTAGCATCCCATATGTCTAACATCTGTAATGCTACATGGTCTAATAATAAAATGCTACTTCCTACATATAATTGTTGCATCATAATTATATCATGCTCATGTCATCATGCCACCTTGCATTTGAGCATCATATAAAACCCCTTTTTCATTTGGTTCTTATTTCATATGCATTATTAATTGTATTTGCCTCTTGATATATTGTATTTGGTTCTTGATAAATGCTTGATGCCCAAGTTGAGTTGGGGGCATATCTTTTATTTAACTCCACCACCTTTTCTTGTCACCACCCCATAATTCCACCATCCAACTATATGTGAGCTTTGCATTTTATTTGGGTTTACCTCTAGCTCATGTGGGTTGGGATGGATCTACTTCTAATTCCACATGCTCCCATATATGCCTCATGTTGTTTTCACATTGTTGCTATGTGGAGAGCCACATGGCCACCTTTGCATGCATGTGGTTAATTTCACTTGTTCTATCTTCCATATGGTTTGTTTTGGGAATAATTAAGCATTGTTTAAATATAATTGTGGCCAAATGATCTTCTAGTGGGACATACACACTAGCATGGCCTATTATATTCAATGATGCTTAAATCCACCCTTGCCATCTTTTATCAAGCTTGTAGCTT
The DNA here is from genome assembly GCA_910589775.1 of Avena eriantha. NCBI lineage: Eukaryota > Viridiplantae > Streptophyta > Magnoliopsida > Poales > Poaceae > Avena > Avena eriantha. The sequence goes on from OU342741.1 coordinate 366,912,561, forward strand.
ATGGTGTGGTCTTTAATCAAGTATGGTTGTGCATGGGTGTAATAGGTGCCCATATGTATATGTAGTTGTTTTCAAAACTAATGAATGTGGCAATTATTATTCATGCATGGCCTATGCAAGGCCTTTCTCTTGTTCTTCTATTTTGGTTTCTTTTGGAATATTTTGGGTGGAGTTTGTTTGAACTCAATTGAAACAAATGAACCAATTAAATGCTTATTCTTTCTCTTGTCTTCCACCTTGCAACTCTTTTGGTGGTTTCTCTTTGTCGAGCATACATGGGATGTATATTTTGTTTTCACAAAATCGCATCATGTGCATGAGACATGTAAGATCTTTTCCTCCCTTCCCTCTCTCTTGGTCTTTTTTCCCCTTTTGTTTGGAATTCAAATTTATTTTGGGTTCCATCTCAACTCCAAACCCTAGCTCAACCAGCTATCTTTTTACCTTCTCTCTTTTCTTGCTAACCTAGCTATCTCCTCTCTCTATCTACACCTAACTCAAACCCTAAACCCTAGCTATTCTCCTTCCTAGCTTCGGCTAAGACCTAACCCTCCCCTCTCTATCCTAATCGCCACCACTACCGGGCCGAGCCTCCATGTACCACCACCCAGGCTCGACCCCAAAACCCCCCTAGCCTAGCAACCTAGCCCGAGCCACCATGTCGACCCCCTGCCGGTCTAGCCCTAGCTAAGTCCCTCCCCTCTCTGTTTTATCTCCTGCTGCCAAGCAAGCCCCACCGAGCCACCTTGCGTCGTCCTATCTGGTCCCAGCGTGCAGCCTTCCCTGGCCTCCCGAGCCTCGCAGCAGTCATGGGAGAAGGAGGAGGAAAAAGGTGACCACCACCTTTTACACCCGAGCCACCCCATGTGCTCTCCCTCTACCCTCGACCTTATCTACCCCCTCCTCTGCCTTGTAGCCTCAGATTCCCCCCAGGGCTTTGCCCATCGCCGCCCTCACCACCAAGATCCCACCTGCCGCTGCCCCCCTCTCTCTTCCATCTCCGATCAGCCACCGTCGGCATCAGCTCGCCACCATAGCTAGGAGGAGGCGGGCGTGGTGTTGAGGTGTCGAGGAAGACCAAGGAGAGCCCCAGGAAGCTGCCTAAACCCGTCGACGAGGAGGAGAAGGACTAGAGCCGGAGACCATCGCCGTGTCCGAAGCAAAACCCTAGACCGCCGGGCGTCAGCGTCGTCGTCGTCTGCCTGCGCCCCGACCCGATCCGTCACCACCAGCACACCCGCGGTGAGCCGACGCACCCCCTGACATCCTCTCCTCGCTCTGCGCTTCCTGTATGCGCTGATCGATCTGTCGAGCACTCTCGGTGCACCGCGCTCGCGTTCGTCTACCCGTCGTCGCCCCACTGCAGTCTCATCTGGCCGCGCAGCCGTTCCCTAGCACCAACCTCCGCCCACCGCAGCGGTAGCAGCCGCCTGCGCGCACGCGCCGCGTCGCGGAATCGAATCCCCGCAGTGCCGTCCACCGCGTCGTCAGAAACAGAGAAGAGGAACAGGAACCTCCTCCCCTTTTTGCAGAAAGCCCCTTGCCTTTTTGATTCACGCAACCCGCACTCCACCCGGCCCCACATGTCAACCGCGGTGGCATTTTTACGAAAAAGCACCGCAGAGATCGCCGCCTCAACCCGCACTCCCCGTCCGTGCCATGTGGTTGCGCCCTGTTCGCGCGCCCGTGCGTGGCCCCGCGAACCGCCGGCCCCACCTGTCAATCTCCCGGGCTAGACAACCCCGCGGTGAGAAAAACCCTGCCACGCGTTGTTTTCCGCCAGCTCAGCGCGGACCCACCCGCTAGCGTCTGTGGCTAGCATCTGCCTGTGTGCAAAAGTCTCTTTTCTTTTTCTGTTTAATAAAATGTTTTCAGAAATTGTTAAATATGTTTTAAATCCAGGAAATAATATCTTTTAATTGGTAATTCCAAATATTACAAATAATATATGTTTTGGAATCATAAAAATGTGAGGATTTCAAATATGCCATCCAAAATAATGTTTGACTAATTTAAATTTTCGAAAATGTTTAATTGCAATAAAAATACCTTTTCTTAAATAATTAATAACTTTATTTCTATAACTCTAAATTCGACAAATAATATATCTAAATCGATCAGCGCGATGAGCCTGTTCTGTTTATGCATTCCATGATATGAATTGAAGCATGCATCATGTCTTTATTAAAAATCAGAACTGTTTATGGTAATAAAATTTGACTAAAAACTTAATAAGATGATTTATTCTTGTCCCCACACCTCGCCCTTGCCATGCTATATTATTGCCATGTGAATTGTGCATCATTCATCATGGCATGCTTGTTTGCTTGTCGCATTTATTCATATGCTTGTGCACTTTATTTATGTTGGCCCTTGTTTGTTTGGTTCTTCTTTCGAATAGACGCCGAGCAGGGGAATTATCAGGAATCCCAGGAGTACTACCCAGATCCACCTCTCGTTTCAACTGAGCTGCCAGGCAAGCACTACCACATGCTTGCATACATATAGTACCTATTGCCTCTATCTTATTCTTGCATCATTGAGTCGCGATTGCATTAAATTGAATCCCAAGTACTGCATAGCCTTTACTTTTAAACCCCACCGAGCTTGTTCCTCCATCCCATGAGCCATTACTACAGGAGTTGTTTGAGCCATGCGGGTCGTAGAACAGCATGTGTAGGGTATGTGAGAGTCTGATGGATAACAAGATACCTAAACAACTTAACCTGAGTAGTAATAAGATAACTAATGAAAGAGGCACCGGTGGGCAATATCTGTCATTTGGTTTTTTTATGTCCACTTGTGTCCTGTAGGACCCTGAGTACTTGATTCCTGTTCCTTGACTATTTGCACTATCCACATACAGGAGACTCTATGAATCCCCCTTTGCCAGAGCTTGATTTGTACTTTATTTCTTGGGGCCACAAAGTAGTTTGGGGCTTTATAACTATCATGTACTTATGCCATGCTTTACCGTTTTATTTACGATTGTGCGTGAAGCACATGTACTGTTTAGGGATCACAACACGATGTCGCGGTATCGACAAGCCCGGTCACACTTTCGGGTTCCCAGTCGTTTACAGCCGTTCTCGCAAACCCTGGGTCCGTCTCGGAGCCGGCCAACTTTGTTGCGAGTAGCTTATTGGGGTGGCCACCTGAAATATTTTATGAATCCTATGATTGCTTTGTCGTGAAAGCCTCGTTGGGTTTTGATTTGGTTTTTCCGAGGTCGATCGTGTGTGTGTTGCTATTTTTGCACCCCTGCAGGGTAAATCTTTCTGAAAGTCGTGTCCGCGGTTATGGACGACTTGGAGCACAGTTTCTCGATCATAGACAAGTATAACTAAAGTACCGTCTTTAACTTGACTAAATACCTGATTAGTAAATGGTGCAATCTTCATGGAATGATTAATAAAACTACCAACGGTTGGGTTGTTCGTCCGCTTTCTCGTTGGTAAGCGAGAAGGAGGATGGATCTGATACTTTATACTGTTATAACTGTTGTTTCTAATTAACGGACATTCGTCTATCATTGGTTAGGCGGATGGATAGCGAGTATCTATAGACTTGTTAGTTATTATCTTTTGCTGCAATTGCGTCACCCCAGTATATGTCCCCTTTAGAGGCATAAAGACTTGCTGAGTACCCCTAGGGTCTCACACGATAAATTGTTTGATTCAGATGAACATGTGTATTCGCAAGATGGATAGTGGGTGGAGGAGACAGATGATGTTGGCAACGATCACTCGGTGTAGAGATTCCGAGGATGGGGATCCGTGAGATCTGTGGGCGGGATGTGCTTATTTATGTGGCATCTTATGCCGATTTGCTTCTTATCCGTACTCGGATCTTGTTTCCCGCTTCCGCTTGATACTCTGTTGATTGATGTATGAGGAGCTATCCTACACTATTATAACTATCTAGGATATTTGGATCTTGCCGTATGGCGTTGCAATATTTCTATTTCTTTTAGATGGTATGGCTCTGAGGACTGTTGTAAGGTAGCTTGCATACATACTCACTTGTGTATGTATTTGATCTCTTCGCCTGTTGCCTACGCCGCTCGTTCTTGTCTCGATGTTCTTGCAAGTGGTTAGGGCGGCCGACGGGCCTACACGTGGGTGGCCCTGGGCCCCCGCTGTACTTCTTTAACCACTTTTGGTTCATCCAAGCTTGAACTTAGAGCGTAGGGTCCGAGGTTGTTACACCTTTTGTGGCGTGGTGGTCTTAGTACCGCCCACCCCTCCAACGCAGACGTACTTCCCTTAACAAGGAAGGAACTGCGGTCAAACAAATCCTGTGTCTCCGTGTGCTTCACTTCGGTTTACTCGTTCCTCTTCCACTCGCTCTTTACTTGCTAGTAGATAGGTTTGCATATAGGGAAATTCCACCTAATAGTTTATCTAGAGAATTTACCCTTTGTGCTAAGCCTAAAATTGAAAAAGAATTAAAAATTGGTGTAGCACCTATTCACCCCCCTCTAGGTGCCCATACGATCCATTTCAATTGGTATCAGAACCCCGGCTCTTAATTCGGGCTTAACCGCCTAAGAGTAGTATGGTTACCAAGGATGATGGAAATGAGGCTGTGGATAAGGTCACAATGGATGATCTCAGGTCGTTGGAAACAACCTTGTTGAAATCCTTTGAGGCCAAGATGGAGGAGATGAATCAAATGATTGCTCGCCTTACATCATCCATAGCCCCATCTCCATCCTCCTCTGAGGCTCCCACACCATCATCTAAGGAAAAGGGTAACACCGGATCCAAGGATGATGATGTGGAAGGTGAAAAACTAAATGGTTCCACCTCCAAAAAGGGAAGTGGTAAGGAGGAATATAGTGAGGTTCGCCACGTATATTCCCCCGACCCACCTATCCCTCATCCTCATATGAACAATATGGGTGATCCACGCAAGCTCACTGCATCCTCTTTTAATCAATGGCAATTCCTAATGAAATCTCATGTTTGCAGCTCCTCTATTGAATTGTGGAGGATTATTGAAGGTCTTCATATTGGAGATCAAACCAATCTAACGAGAAGGGAAGTTGTGGATAGCCAGTTGAATGCCACCGCTCTCCACATGATACAGCTGGGTGTGGGTCCCAAGGACATGCCACACATTGAACATCTCAACACAGCTAAAGAGGCGTGGGATGCTCTTACGGACCTTTCGTTGGAAATGAAAGCATGAGAAGAAACAGGTATGATGCCCTTAGTAATGAAGCCGAGGTATTCTACATATTGGATGGTGAAAACTATGAGGACATGTATAGAATACTCAAGGGCATCGCAACAACATTTTGAAAGCATGGGGCCACTCACATTGATGATGCATGGATAAAAAGAAAATATGTGAGTGCCTTAATGCCTTTCGAGCCAACGGATTTGAAGAGCCTACAAGGTAGACACAACTATCATCAAGTGACATCCAACAAAGTCATGCAAAAATGGCATCATTCAAAGTGGCGCAAAGAATGCTGAAGATGCCCGTGCTCGGGCCATTGGAATGCAAAAGGGTGTCAATGTGGCTCTCAAAGCCAATGTTGTTGAGCAAGAGGAAGATGAAGGAGCTTTTGAGGGGGTATCCATGGACTGCCCCGATGAGGTCAAACGTGCTCATGGTGAGTACATGGCATTCTATGCAAGGAACTTTTGGAAGGACCCTGCCAAAGCCAAGTCTGACCTTGAGCGCAAGAACGGGTCAAATGGAAGAAGAGAAAGTGGCCCAAGATTGAGAACTTGCGTCAACTGTGGAGATAGAATGCACTTTGTTGCCGAGTGTACATATCAAAATAGAGAAGACAATGGTGGCAGGCTCATTCTTAAAGAGAAATCTAAAGCACCTAAGAAGAAGCCATTTATTAAGAAGAATGGTCCTTTTAAGAAGCAACCCAAGATTGTCTTGGTAGCTCAAGAGGAATACTCCTCTGCAAGTGAAGATGAAGAGGATGATGATATTTCCTGCGAGGTGGCTGCTATAGCCACCACATCGACTCCCTCATCTCTCTTCGACTCGCCGAACGAGAACGCCATCAACAACAACGCCACTTGCCTAATGGCAAGAGGGTCCGAGGTATCAACTTCTAGCTCTTCATTTCCTAAGACTAACATAATTTTGGATATGAATGATCATGATAGTCTTGAAATGAAAGAAGAAGTTGTTGCCTTGGATACTTTTTTCACTAACCTACAAGATGAGCACAAAATCCATTTTGATGCTCTTATGAGTCAACTTGCTCAAGCCGAAGATCTCCTTGAAGAAAAGGGCAGAATTGAAAGAGAAGATGCCTTGGAGATAGCTTCGTTGAAGAATGCCTTGGAAGAGGAAGAGGAAGCTCGAGTATCTTTGGAAGAAAGACTCGAATCCCTTGAGGAGTCACAAGAAGAAGCTGTAGCTCAGCTCATTAAAGAACGTGACCATGCTCTTGCTAAGGTAAAGAAACTAAAGAAAGAAAAGATTGACTTTGGGGCAGTTCATGCTAGACTTTTGGAGAAGTTTGATAATCTTGAAAGTGCTCACAAGGCATTGAAGAGTGATCATTCTACTTTAAATGAGTCTCATGACCAGCTCCAAACTCAATTGAAATGGTATGATGTGCCAAGTACCTCCACTTCATCCTTTGGAAAAGAATATCTTGCAAGAAGTTCTCAACACAAAGGTAAAGGGGTTATTGATGAGATACTGAGCAGGCAAAGGACAAACAATAGTAAAGAAGGTCTTTGTTACATACCCAAGATAAAGAGCAAGAAAAACAACAAGAAGAAGAAGAGCAAGACTGCTCAATCGAAGACTAGCAACATTACCAATGACAAGACTAATTATGATGGTTTTGCAGGGATCAACAATCCTAACTTTGAACTATATTGTGATTGTTATGGTGATGTTTATGCTAGTTATGTAGGGCCTTATGATTGTTACGTTCCTTGGTCTATTTGGGTTCCCAAGATCCTTGTTACTAACATGAGAGGACCCATTGAAAAATGGGTACCTAAAACTAAGAAGTAATTTTCTTGCAGGGCTATGCTTCCGGTGGTTCTAAATGGGTACTCAATAGCGGTTGCACGAGTCATATGACCGGAAGCAAGGAGATCATCACGGAGATGCGGCCAAACCTTGATCACATAACCGTCTCCTATGGTGAAAAGTCAAAATCTGAGGTATTGGGTCTCGGCAAAGTTGTGGTGGCTCACAATATCTCTCTCGTGGACGTCATGCTTATTGAGACCCTCGGTTATAACTTACTTTCAGTTCGTGCCCTTGGTAAGATGGGCTTTGCAGTTTACATTGATGCTGATTTGGTGGTACTCTTATGGAGCAAGTCTCTAAAAGTCGCTTTCGTGGGATATGTCAAAAACGACTTGTACGTGGTGGACTTTTCGGGGAAAACCACTACAGGCCCGATGTGTCTTTTCGGAAAGGCTGACACGGGTTGGCTATGGCATCGCCGACTAGCCCACGTCAATATGAGAACTTTGCAAAGTCTCCACAAGGGTGGCCACATTCTTGGACTAAAATAAAATGTCTCTTTTGCCAAAGATCGTGTTTGCAGGGCATGTGTTGAAGGGAAAATGCATGACTCACCTCATCGAAGGAAAACCATTATCTCTTCAAAAAGGATTTTGGAGCTCCTTCATGTGGACCTCTTCGGACCTCCATCTCATGCAAGTCTCGGTGGGAAGAAGTATTGTCTAGTGATTGTTGATGATTACTCAAGATACACTTGGGTTTATTTCTTCAAGTTGAAGAGTGAAACTCAACAAACTGTCATCGACTTCGCCAACGAGGTTCAATGTCAACACAACGTCCCAATTCTGGCTACAAGGAGTGATAACGGCTCGGAGTTCAAGAACTACACCTTAAATGAATTCCTAAATGAAGAGGGGATAAGACATCAATATTCCGCTGCGTACACCCCTCAACAAAATGGTGTAGCCGAGAGGAAGAATCGAACTCTAATGGATATGGCAAGATCAATGTTAGCCGAATTTAAATCTCCATATAACTTCTGGGCTGAAGCAATCTCTACAGCTTGTCATTCATCCAACCGTTTATACCTCCATAAGATCTTGGACAAGACTACGTTTGAAATACTTACCGGTAACAAGCCAAACATCTCATACTTTCGGGTATTCGGGTGTAAGTGTTTCTTTCTTATTAAAGGAGTTCGTTTATCTAAGTTTGAATCTAAGGCTTTAGAAGGTATTTTTGTTGGTTATGGTGCCGAATCCCATACTTATAGAGTCTACAATAAGCTCTCCGGAACTGTTGTAGAATCTTGTAGTGTGGTGTTCGAGGAAAATGATGGTTCCCGTGCGGAGAAAGTTGGTGTTTGTGACGCAGATGTTGAAATACCCCAAGATGCCATAAGAAGAATGGGCGTGGGATTCTTCCGCCCCATTGAGGAACCCCTTGTGGCGGACCGGAAAGGACAATGCTCTACTCATATAGAGCCCTCATCTACACATACTCAACATGCTCCAACCACGGGGGAAACTTCTACACCATCTCCATCAACTGTAGAAGGTCAAGATGTTCCAGAAAGCTCCAGGCCGGATTTTCTAGTTGACACCGGATTATCCAGCCACCCCACTACAGCTGACCATGTTGCTCCTGCTGGAGAAGATTTCAACGCAAGCTCCAGGACGGATTTTCCGGCTAGCCCCGGATTATCCGGCCCCTCACCAGTTCAAGCAAGTCCCAAGCCTCCTGATGATGCTGCTGCAAGTACTCCCAGGCCAGATTATCCGGCCTCTCCATCGGCCGGATTATCCGGCCCTGACTCTCCAGTTATGCAGCCTCCTGTTACGGCTACAGACTCACCTCAAGGGCACACGTCTCCACCACCTGCTATTGATGTTCTAGTTTCTGATCAAGGTCGAGAAAATGCTTCCAATGAAGACTCAAGTGATGAATCTCCTCCTCCAAGAGACAACAAACTTATTGAACTTTGTCGCAAGGCTCGGGCTGACCGTAACGTTGAGTTGAGGGGTCACACTCTCGACAAGGTTGTTGGTGATCTTCGACGAAGGGTTTCTACAAGAAGAGAATTAGCCAGTTTTGGTGAGCATCAAGCTCATATCTCCATGGTGGAACCTAAGAAGGTCTTTGAAGCTCTTGAAGACCCAGACTGGGTTGTTTCTATGCATGAAGAATTGAATAATTTCGAGCGCAACAAAGTCTAGAAACTCGTGGAGAAACCCAAAGAGTGCCGCAATATTATCGGCACCAAGTGGATTTTCAAGAACAAGCAAGATGAGAATGGCATTGTTGTAAGGAACAAGGCAAGACTTGTGGCACAAGGTTACTCCCAAGTTGAGGGCATCGACTTCGGCGAGACCTATGCTCCAGTGGCTCGCCTTGAGTCCATCCGTATCCTACTTGCTTATGCTACACATAACAATTTTAAGTTGCAGCAAATGGATGTCAAGAGTGCCTTCCTTAATGGTCCTCTACATGAGTTGGTATACGTAAAGCAACCCCCAGGGTTTGAGGATTCTAACTTTCCGAACCATGTCTACAAACTCGATAAGGAACTCTATGGCCTTAAACAAGCCCCACGTGCGTGGTATGAGCACCTTAAAGAGCTTTTGTTAGATCGTGGCTTCGAAGTTGGGCAACTCGACCCCACTCTTTTTACTAAGAAGGTTAAGGGGGAGCTCTTCATATGCCAACTATATGTAGATGATATCATCTTTGGTTCTACTAACAAAGCTTTTAACGATGAATTTTCAAAGCTTATGACTGACAAGTTTGAGATGTCTATGATGGGGTGCTAGCATCGCTCTTCTCCCTTTTTGGTGTCTCGATGCCAAAGGGGGAGAAGTAGTTCTATTAGGATGTCCGTGGATTTGCATGGGTCGGGCATAAGCACTTGCACTTTTCTATTCGTTATTTCTTGCGTATGCCCATTTTGTGTTGAACTTTAAAGTCGTGATTTGTGGTTGTTTGAGACTTTTTGTGGTTGTCTGGATTATGCCTATGGACTTCATATCATGGATTATGCTTATGGATCTATCTATTCATATCCTATTGCCAAAGGTTTATGACGGAAGGCGCGCTCATAATGGTTATCCCGTAATAATTGTGACTTATGTCAAGGATGCCTACTCTCTACTTCGGTGGTATGTTTTATTGCTCATATGTCTATGGAATAGATTCACCTATTTGTGTGCATTTGTATTCCAATGCAAAACTCTATTATGCACACATTGAGGGGGAGTCTCTTTCATAAGTTATCACTGTCTGTCTTGTGTCTTTCTCCTACAAATCCTAGTATTGTCATCTAACACCAAAAAGGGGGAGATTGAAAGAACATTTCATGTTTTCCTATGTTTTGCGTGTTAGATAACAATACTATGGAGACTATTCATGTGCGCTAAGTGTGTAGGAAGTTTTGAGGGGGGCCGGATAATCCGCCCCACCAAGGGCCGGATAATCCGCCCCACCTCATCTCTCAAAGGAAGCCAAGGCGCGTCGCTCGGTGTCTAGTCGGATTTTCTCTCGGAAAATCCGAATTGGGGCGGTTTTTCCTCCCCAGGCCGGATAATCCGGGTGTCGCACGGGCCGGATAATCCGGCCCCCAGTTTTCGAGCAAAAGGGGCCAAGGCGCGTCGCACGGTATCCGGTCGGATTTTCTCCCGGAAAATCCGAACTCGGGCGGTTTTTCTTCCCCAGGCCGGATAATTCGGCCCTCACATAGGACCGGATAATCCGACCCCCAGAAGTTGATCAAGGGCAAGCTCGGCGTGTTTCTCTAATAGGGGGCGGATTATCTGCCGGATATTCCGAGTCTGGGGCGGTGTTTTCCCTAGGCCGGATAATCCGGCCCTCACTTGGGCCGGATAATCCGGCCCCCAAAGTGTGCAACGGCTGGTTTCTGAAGGGGGTATAAATACCCCTTCTTCCCCAATGTTCAGAACCCTTGATTCATTCGAAATTGCCTAGACATTGTGCAAGAGCTCTCATTCTTGATCTCCCACTTCAACCACCCGAAGGTCTTGATCTTTGGTGGAATTGAAGGAGGAGAAGTTCATCATCATCATCAAGAATCAAGCGCTTCAACTCCTCTCCATTCACTTGGAGAAATCCTTGATCTAGTATTCTTGTCAATACCTAGGTCTTGTTTATTGTATTTGATAAGTTTGTTCTTGTGGCAGCTTGTTGTCATTTCGGGAGCCTCGAAGTTGTTGTGGAGTTGTTGCCCCGCTAGTTGTGTAAAGGCGCCGGTGCCCGCCTTGAAGGGTATCTATAGTGGAAGGTGGATCAGGCATGTTGTGGCGAGATCCACCTAATAGTTTATCTAGAGAATTTACCCTTTGTGCTAAGCCTAAAATTGAAAAAGAATTAAAAATTGGTGTAGCACCTATTCACCCCCTCTAGGTGCCCATACGATCCATTTCACCTGCACAACACAACCACAGAACTTTGCCCCAACTTACGATGAGGTTGTCAATCTCACCGTGTTTTGCGGAAAACAAATGATTAAACGTATCGAATGGAAAGAAGTAATAGTTTGCAGAAAGTAAACACAAAGAAGTAAAAGATTGTAGATTGTATGTAAAAGACAAGGACCAGGATCCATAGTTCACTAGAGGTGTCTCTCCTTAAGATAGAAAACATGCTGGGTGAACAAAGTACAGCGGGGCAATTGACAAACATCGAGAAAGCAATACATGCATATACCAATCAGCTTGACTCCTTTGAGACTTGATTGGGCATTACAACATTATACATAGACCGCCATCCAACTGCATCTATGACTCATAATCCACCTTCAGGTTATCATCCGAACCCCCTCCAGTATTAAGTTACAAGCAACAGATTATTGCTTTACGAATTGCGTGTAATGTAAACAATACGATTGTTCTATGAACAAAGGATTGTTGTTTTCTCCCTAGTAGCAACAACACATCTAGTACCTTAGAGATTTCTGTCACTTCCCCAGATTACCAGAGGCATGAACCCACTATCGAGCATAAAGACTAACTCTTGGAGTTGCTAGCATCTACTTGGCCAAGATAGCTACTAACAACGGAAAGCATGCAAGATCACAAATAACAAAGACATGATAGAATCAATAATCAATCTGAAATAGCATCTCAATATCCATCGGATCCCCGCAAACACAACATGTAGAATTACAAATAGATGATCTTGATCATGAACGGAGCTCACAAGATCTAGACATGAAAGCACAAAGGAGGAGAACCAGCCATCTAGCTACTACATGGATCCGTAGTCCAAGGATGAACTACTCACGCATCACACCGGAGGCTTGCATGGTGATGAAGAAGGCCTCCAGGGTGAATTCCCTCTCCGGCAGGGTGCCGGGAAGAGCTTCAGATCCCTCCCGATCTAGGGATGGAGATGACGGCAGCTACAGACTCTTTCGTGGATTTTTGATCGGGCACTTAGGGTTTTCGTCCTGAGGGCATCTTATAGTCGGAAGGGGAGTCCGAGGGGGTGCTGGAGGCGGCCACACCACCCCCTAGCACATGCCAGGTGGTGTGGTGGCCCCCTGGCCCCTCTCCGTCTCATACTCTGGCATCTGATGACTTCCGGAAAATAGGCACTTTGGCTTTTGTCCCGTCGAATTCCGAGAAATATTTATTTTATGACTTTCTTGGAACCAAAAACAGTAGAGAACAGGCAGTTGGCACTGTGACTCTTGTTAATAGGTTAGTCCAAGAAATCATATGAAAAGTACTCCAAAGTGTGGACAAAACACAAGAAAGTGGATAAAACCAAGCATCGAACATCAAAAATTATAGATACATTTGCAAGGTATCAACATCCCCAAGCTTAACTCCTGCTCGTCCTCGAGTAGGTAAGTGATAAAAAGAAAGAATAATTTTTGAGGTGACATGCACCATCAAAGACTTGATCAAAGTATTTGTAAAGCATTCAAAGCTGGGATCATAGTACTTCAATCATAACATGAAAGACAAAGTTCTAGCAATAAGACAAAGAAACTATGATGCAACATGAAAAGGCACAAACAAAAGATTCATGAATAACAATGTTTTGCAAGAATTTTGTTTGTTTCACATAAAGAAAACATAGCATAATAGTATTCAGCTTGTCCCTCAATAGAGTAGCAAATATAAATGCATAGGACACCTTCAAAGTTCGTAAGAGTGACTAGATACAAATAGTTTAGAACAAGCAATATCAAGCTATGCATCAATCAACTAGTCTTGGGACAATGCACATAGAACTAAGAATGGCCACAATGCTCTCAAAGTAGGTGCATAAAGGTAGAAGGTGGGGACTCAATATAATGGTGGAAGAAAGGCCTTTATAAAAGGAAGTAGGGATTCAAGTCTCATAAAGAGCTTCCAAAAATTATGGTACTTATAGCTTTCAGCTCTCATTGCCCCTATCATAAGAATCTTGAAGTGATTAAGGTTAAAGTGAACAAACTATGGTGTACATGCTTGACGAAGTATAAGTCGGAAATCTCATGTCCCTTGTATACGAGGGTCGCTCCTCATGCTACTCAAGTTTAGTCACCGGTAAGTTCTTGTCATTGTAAGTACATGTGTATCATAGAGAACCGCCAACGGGGTACCCCTTGCCCGATGATACGGAAGAATCCCCATATCAAAATGACAAGGCAAGCAGACAACGAGCATCTCAGCAATCTTCTTATTTACCATGGGAATATGGTGCTTTTTTCTCTCTTTCCTCTTTTCAGAATCTCTTTTTTTCTCTTTTCTCTTTTTTCTCAATATAGGACTCTTTTTTTATAAGAAGAATGCTTCATAGACAGCTCATTATGGTTACGCTGCAGGTTTCCACCATGTCAGCATGGATTAGACGAGCGGCCCAGGCGTTTCTCTAACAGATATACATAACTCCATGGACTTACAAACTCCCCTTTCATTTCACACCGACGACATCCATATACAAAAGAGCATGATATCAACTAGGTACAAGTACCAAGTGTAATGTTGAAAGCGTTCCCCATGAAAGCATGGTTCTGCTAATTCCCAACATATAAGTGCAAGCATATACAACATAGACGACACAATGGTTCAAGTTTATTAAGGGCAAGAAAATTAAAGTGTGCCATCAAGTTCGTGAGAGCTTTAATCACTAGTTTTCTCATAACAAGTTTAATTTGGAAGGTAAACAAAAGCATGAATATACTTGGAATAGAATAAGATAGTAGGTAGGTATGGTGGACTCTTTGGAATAACTTGGTTCAGGAGTTGGATGCATGAGTGGAACTCATACTTGGTTGTGGAGGCTAGCAAAAGACTGGGAGCGACAAACTAAAAGAGCAATAATAGCCATAATCATGCAGAGCGACAAAACATCATTGATCAAAGCATAAAGTGATACTACAAGTTGAAAACTAAAGGATCATAAAGGCTATGCTGACTTGAGATAGTCATAACATGGTGTGAGCATGTGCCAAGTCAACCCAAATAAAGCATCAAAGGAGAATACCACTATACTATGCTTTAATATGCTAAAACAACGCATGATTCATCCAAGGCACATTAAGAAATCTCAATTTTTTATAGCAAGTCATGCTACAGCAAAGAATACTAAGCATAAAGCCAAAACAATATCAATCATGACATGACAAAGCATAGGCCACAGTCAAAAACGAGCTCTTTTTACCACATAAGCATGAACTTTCCTAATCTTTTCCAAACCAAACCAAACTATTTGCAAACCAATGTATGAAAGAGGGGGTCCAACCAATTTATTCAAAAAACTAAGCAAACAAAAGCAAACGAAAAACCAAAACAAAAACGAAGAAAAAGATGCTCCAAGAACAACGCAACTGTGCATGAAACAATAAAAATGAAGCGTTTGGAAGAAACCTGGGATTTTTATTGATGAAGAAGGGGATGCCTTGGGCATCCCCAAGCTTTGACGCTTGTACTTCTTGGATATTTCTTGGGGTGACATGCGTGGGATCCCCAAGCTTGAGCTTTAGTCCATCCTTCATCTCATTACTCATTCCTTCCATACACCTGAAATTTTTCCTTCATACAAAACTTCACACAATCTTTATTAGCAACATTAGTGCACTCAAGATAAATAAGTCTTAAGGTTCAGTTCTAACACAAAATAAACTTCCATTAGAACACTAGCTACTATAGCACTTCCCTCAAAAAGCTCAATTCCCCAAAAGAACTCAAAAAGGAACCAACAAGAAGCAAATGTAGAAAATGGCAGATCTGTCAAAATAGACCAGCAGGTAAAGAAGAATTTTTTCGAAGACCTTCTGTTGCTCAAATAAAAAAGTGTTGAACTAACTAAAGTTAAATAACAACCTGGGGCAAAAGCACAAAAATTCACGCCTCAAAAAGACGTTTAGAGATTTTACACGAATGTTTACGGTGAAGCACAGAAATCTGTTTCGGGACAGCAACTTTCCCAATCATTACTTCTCTCTCATTAGAGGTTACTCTTGGCACAAAAAGCAAATAAAAAGGATAAGGAGAGGTTATTACAGAGGTAATAACTTCCAAGAATCATCTAAAACTTTTGGGTTATCTCCCAATAAGTACTTTTCTTTAACGCCTTTAAGTTAGGCATAAGAAGCAAGAAAGAATCAAGTGTTCTCAAATGAAGAAGCATTAAGACCAAATTTCCTGCCCTTACCTCTCTTACTTTTGTTCTTAACCTTGGGGAAAATATGATTGTTTGGTGGAGAAGAAAGGTTCATGGTCCCCTTTCCCACATCTATTATTGCTCCAAGTAGTTCTAATAGGGACCTTCCAAGTGTAATTTGTCCTTTTCCTGCACATTCAATAACAAGATAATCATTAGAAATCATTTTCCCAAGGATCTTTGTAAACACTCCTTCAGCTATTCCAAGAGGTAATATGGTAGTATTATTAGCAAGAGATATTTATTTTCCTCCTTCAGTAAGCCCCCAAGTATCAGAGATTTATAAATATCTTTGGGCATAAGACAAAATTCAGACATGATATCACAGCGAGCTTGAAAAGTTTTAGTGTTTATCTCAATCTTTACTGTAGGGAGCCACTTTGATGGTTCATAATTTATTGGAACATAATTGTGATGCTCCCTAAGCGTATTATAGCAATCTTTTAAGCTAGCAGTGCCAGTCTCAAGAGTATTCAATCTAGCAAATATTTTTGCGAAAGAAATATCAGTTTGGCTAGGCAAGTTATAAGTAGGGATCAATTTATTTATAGCATTAATAGCATCATCCTCATTACATTGGAGGAAATCTCCTCCCACAACAGCATCTAAAGCATATCTATAGCAAAGAGCAATTCCAAGGTAAAAACTGCTAAGGAACAAGCTTTGAGTCATTTTAGGCTCAGTTCTTTCATGTAGATCAGAGATTCTAGACCAAGCTTCCTTAAAACTTTCCTCAATTCCTTGTTTAAAAGTGAAAATCATTTCCTCGGGTGACATAGTGATTGGAGCAAGGCTAGACATAATGGCAACTTAGGATAGGAACTATTTTTTTTGTGTTTTTCAAATAAGAAAGCAAACTTGTAAAACTAATTTTTTTGTGTGTTTTTGATAAAGAAACAAGCAAACAAAGCAAAAAAGAAACTAAGCAAAACAAAAATAACAAAGTAAAGAGATTGGTTATGAGGGACTCCTCTTGTGAAGATGTCCTTGACTCCTCGGCAACAGCGCCAGAAAAATGTCTTTGATGGTGCCTGGTTGATGTGGGAGCTTCTTCTTCTTCGTTCCCCGGCAAAGACGCCAGAAAAATGCTTGATGGCTCAATGCACGGCTCCAGAAAAGTGCTGGTGTGGTGTTGATGTAGAGCTCATTAGGAACCCCAAGAGGAAGGTATGATGAGCACAGCAACAAGTTTCTCTCAGTTATGAAACCAAGGTTTAATCGAACCAGTAGGAGCAAGGAAACACCCCAAAGGTGTTGCTAGCTGAGCATTGGCAGGGCGCACTACCGGTGCTAGTAGCAACGTGGAGACCTGCACAACACAACCACAAAACTTTGTCCCCAACTTGCGATGAGGTTGTCAATCTCACCGTGTTTTGCGGGAAACAAAGGATTAAACATATCGAATGGAAAGAAGTAATAGTTTGTAGAAAGTAAACACAAAGAAGTAAAAGATTGTAGATTATATGTAAAAGACAAGGACCGGGATCGATAGTTCACTAGAGGTGGCTCTCCTTAAGATAGATAACATGCTGGGTGAACAAATTACAGCGGGGTAATTGACAAACATCGAGAAAGCAATACATGCATATACCAATCATCTTGACTCCTTTGAGACTTGATTGGGCATTACAACATTATACATAGACCGCCATCCAACTGCATCTATGACTCATAATCCACCTTCAGGTTATCATCCGAACCCCCTCCAGTATTAAGTTGCAAGCAACAGATTATTGCTTTACGAATTGCGTGTAATGTAAACAATACGATTGTTCTATGAACAAAGGATTGTTGTTTTCTCCCTAGTAGCAACAACACATCTAGTACCTTAGAGATTTCTGTCACTTCCCCGGATTACCAGAGGCATGAACCCACTATCGAGCATAAATACTAACTCTTGGAGTTGCTAGCATCTACTTGGCCAAGATAGCTACTAACAACGGAAAGCATGCAAGATCACAAATAACAAAGACATGATAGAATCAATAATCAATCTGAAATAGCATCTCAATATCCATCGGATCCCCGCAAACACAACATGTAGAATTACAAATAGATGATCTTGATCATGAACGGAGCTCACAAGATCTAGACATGAAAGCACAAAGGAGGAGAACCAACCATCTAGCTACTACATGGATCCGTAGTCCAAGGATGAACTACTCACGCATCACACCGGAGGCTTGCATGGTGATGAAGAAGGACTCCAGGGTGAATTCCCCTCTCCGGCGGGGTGCCAGGAAGAGCTTCAGATCCCTCCCGATCTAGGGATGGAGATGATGGCGGCTACAGACTTTTTTCATGGATTTTTGATCGGGTACTTAGGGTTTTCGTCCTGAGGGCATCTTATAGTCGAAAGGGGAGGCCGAGGGGGTGTGATGACCCACAAGTATAGGGGGTGTATCGCAGTATTTTCGAGGGAAGTGAAACCCAATTTATTGATTCGACATAAGGGGAGCCAAAGAATATTTATCAGCCTTAACAACTGAGTTGTCAATTCAGCTGCACCTGGAAACAATCTTGCTCACAGCAGTTTATCAGTAGCAACAATTTTGTAGTAGGAATAGTAAAGCAGCAGCAGTAGTAAAGCAAAGACAGTAGTAACAAAAGTAGTAAACAGTGGGATTCGAGCGCGGTAGGCATAGGGATGGATGGACGAGCGTTGCATGGACAAGACAATTCACATAGCAATCAGAACATAGGGCAATTACAAATAAATAAGATAAAGCACCCAAGTACTAGACAATCCTAGGCATGTGTTCCATATATAGTCATACGTTCTCGCAATGAGAACTTGCACAACATCTTTTGTCCTGCCAGCCCGTTTGCAGCGGGGCCTCTAGGGAACTACTGGCAATTAAGGTGCTCCTTTTAATAAAGCACCGGAGTAAAGCATTAACACTCCGCGAACACATGTGATCCTCACATCAAAGCCTTTCCCTTCCGGCTACCCCAATTTCTGTCACTTCGGGACCATAGGTTCCGGACAACGACGTGTGTAAACAACTTGTAGATAAGACCCAAAACAATACTATCATGATGAATCAATAATAAGTTCAGATCTGAAATCATGGCACTCGGGCCCAAGTGACAAGCATTAAGCACAACAAAGTTGCAACAAAGTCATAAAGCACTAATAGAGATACTAGGCACTATGCCCTAACAATCTGATGCCATTACATGAATGATCGCATCCAATCCCTACCATCCCCATAGCCTACAACGGGGGATTACTCACTCATAGATGGGGGAAACATGGATGGTCGATGGAGAAGCGATGGTGATGATGATGGCGATGATCTCCTCCAATTCCCCGTCCCGGCAGGGTGCCAGAACGGAGTTTCTGGTGCTGTTTCGTGGAATCTGTTGGTGGTGGCGGAGCGGAACTCCTTCTGGAAAAACGTTGAACCCCCCGAAGTTTTTAGGTCAGAAGGCTTCTTATAGGCGAAGAGAGAGGTCGAAGGGGTGCCTGGGGCCACCACACCAGGCCCTGGCGCGGCCAGGCCTAGCCCGCGCCTAGGGGTGTGTGGCCAGCCTCTGGCCCTCCTCCGTCTCGTATTCTGGCTCCGTGAGTCTTCTGGAAAAATAGGCACTTTGGCTTTTGTCCCGTCCAATTCCGAGAATATTCATTTTCTGACTTTCCTGGAACCAAAAACAGCAGAAAACGGGCAGCTGGCACTGTGGCTCTTGTTAATAGGTTAGTCCAAGAAATCATATGAAAAGTAATCCAAAGTGTGGACAAAACACAATAAAGTGGATAAAAATAAGCATGGAGCATCAAAAATTATAGATACATTTGCAATGTATCAGGGTGCCGTAGGCGGCCACACCACCTCCTGGCGCGGGCCAGGCTGGGCCGCGCGGCCAGGTGGTGTGGTGGCCCCCTGGCCCCTCTCCGTCTCGTACTCTAGCATCTGATGACTTCCGGAAAAATAGGCACTTTGGCTTTTGTCCCGTCCAATTCCGAGAATATTCATTTTCTGACTTTCCTGGAACCAAGAACAGCAGAAAACAGGCAGCTGGTAATGTGGCTCTTGTTAATAGGTTAGTCCAACAAATCATATGAAAAGTACTACAAAGTGTGGAAAAAACACAAGAAAGTGGATAAAACCAAGCATGGAACATCAAAAATTATAGATACATTTGCAATGTATCAAGCATGGAAAACAAAAAAATTCTACCGCAAGAACGAACAGAACCAAGATCCAATCTAGGAAAAGCCAAGATCTAATCTATTAGATAAGTGCAACGAGATAGATCTGTACTAACCCTTGTAGATCCGAAAGCCTTGTGCGAGATCGGATCTCGTGGTTGATGTAGACGATCACTTGCCGATCTCAAGATCGAGTTGATGATCCTTCCGGCGCCACGTTTTGGCAGCGCTTCCGCAGATGATCACAAGTGCAGAATCGATGTAGACCTTCCTCTCCCCATTCCAGTGAGCAGTGGAGGTAGTAGATCTCCACATAATCCTAGCAGCACAACGACATGGTGGTGGTGGTGGAGAAGGATTTTTGCAGGGCTTCGCCTAAGCCAGAGTAGGAGGATGGTGGAGGAGAGAGGCGGTCAGGGTTTGGGGTGGAAGGAGCAAGGGGGGAGGCGCCCCACCCCTCCTTTATATACAGGGGAGGTGGCCTAGGGCCGGCCCCTTACCCCCTAGGGTTTGGCGCGCCAAGGGAGGGGGGAGTTTTCTTTCCCTCAAGAATTCCCCTTACTTTCTTGGTTTTCAAGCAAACTCTATGGAACCTTCTGGAACTTTTCGGAACACTCTGAAACCTTCTAGAACCTCCATATGAATACTCCGGAACATTTCCGAAACCTAGAAAATGATCTCCATTATATGAATCATATTCTCCGGACAATTCCGGATCTCCTCGTGATGTCCCGGATCCAATTCGAGACTCCGAACAACATTCGGGCTCCAACGCATATTCCATATCTACCTAAACAACATTGAACCTTAAGTGTGTCACTCTACGGTTCGCGAATATGTAGACATGATCGAGACACCTCTCCGATCAATAACCATCAGCGGGATCTGGAGATCCATAATAGCTCCCACATACTCAACGATGACTTTGTGATCGATAGAACCATTAACATACGCAAGCGATTCCCTTTGTCACGTGATACTCTACTTATCCGAGGTTCGATCATCGGTATCTCCATACCTTGTTCAACCTCGTTACCGATAAGTACTCTTTACTCGTTCCGTGATATGTCATCCCTTGTGACCTAGTCACATGCTTGCAAGCTAACCAGATGACATTCCATCGAGAGGGCCCATAGCATAACTATCCGTCATATGGATGGACAAATCCCAGTCTTGATCCATGCGTTTCAACACATACTTTCAGAATACCTAATGCCACCTTTATAACTACCCAGTTACGAAGCAGCATTTGATGTCATCAAAGCACTCATCCGGTGATGGTGATTAACACAATCTCATGGTCGAAGGATTAGGCTACTATGTATTTGAAATCTTACAGCAAAATGAACTTAATGACTTGATCTTATGCTATGCTTACTATGGGTGCGTGTCCATCACATCATTCTCCTAATGATATGATCTTGTTATCAATAACATCCAATGTCTATGATCAGGAAACCATGATCATCTATTAATCAACAAGCTAGTCTTAACAAGAGGCTTACTAGGGACTCTTTTATGTTTACAAAACACACAAGTATTAGTGTTTCCTAATAATACAATTATATCATGGGATGTAAACATTCATCATAAACACAAAGATATAATAATAACCATTTTATTATTGCCTCTTGGGTATATCTCCAACAGTCTACCACTTGCACTTGAGTCAATAATCTAGATTACATTGTAATGTACCTAACACCCATGGTGTTCTGGTGTTGGTCGTGTTTTTCTCTAGGGAGAGGTTTAATCAACGGATCTGCCACATTCAGATCAGTGTGTACTTTGCAAATCTTTATGTCGCCATCTTGGACATACTCACGAATAGCATGGTAACGTAGCTTGATGTCCTTCAGCTTGCTGTGTGACCTTGGCTCCTGTGCATTGGCTATGGCACTCGTGTTGGCCATCGGGTCCAACGCACTAGGAACCACACCAAGCTCAGTAATGAACTCCTTCATCCATATCGCTTCTTGTGCAGCCTCCAAAGCAGCTATGTATTCCGATTCAGTTGAAGATTTCGCCACAACGCTTTGCTTGGCACTCCTCCAGCTCACTACAGCACCATTCAAAATAAACACGTATCTAGAGTGTGACTTAGAGTCATCCGGATCGGTGTTCCAACTAGCATCGGTGTAACTGTTTACAACAAGTTGTTCATCACCTCCATAAGAAAGAACCATATCCTTAGTCCTTTTCAGGTACTTGAGGATATTTTTGACCGCTGACCAGTGTTCCATTCTAGGATCACTTTGATATCTGCTAGTCAAACTAACAGCGTGTGCTATATCCGGTCTTGTACACAGCATGGCATACATGACAGAGCCTATGGCCGAGGAATAGGGGATTTTACTCATCTTCTCTCTATCTTCTGTCGTAGCTGGACTTTGAGTCTTACTCAAGGTCTTACCTGGCAACATGGGCAAGAACCCTTTCTTGCTTTCTTCCATTCTAAATCTCTTTAGAACCTTGTCCAGGTATGTACTTTGTGAAAGTGCTATTAAGCGTCTTGATCTATCTCTATAAATCTTGATGCCTAAAATGTATGCCGCTTCACCAAGATCCTTCATTGAAGAACTATTGTTCAAATAGGCCTTGACACTTTCAATAAGTTCTATATCATTCCCAATCAACAATATGTCATCCGCATATAGTATTAAGAATGCTACAGAGCTCCCACTCACTTTCTTGTAGATACAAGCTTCTCCATAAGTTTGTATAAATCCAAAGTTTTTGATCACCTTATCAAAACATTGATTCCAACTCCGGGATGCTTGCTTCAGTCCATGGAGCGTTGAAGCTTGAATACCTTGTCAGCATCTTTAGGATCAACAAAACCTTTGGGTTGTACCATATACAACTCTTCCTCAATGTCACCATTAAGGAACACCGTTTTGACATCCATCTGCCAAATCTCATAATCGAAATATGCAGCGATTGCTAACAAAATCCTCACAGACTTTAGCTTTGCTACCGGTGAGAAAGTCCCATTGTAGTCAACTCCTTGAATCTGTCGGAACCCTTTCGCGACAAGTCGAGCTTTATAGCCAATAACATTACCATCAGCATTTGTTTTTCTTTTAAAGATCCATTTGTTCTTGACAGCCTTACGGCCATCCGGTAAGTCCATACTTGGTTTTCGTACATGGATCCCATTTCAGATTCCATGGCTTCTTTCCATTTGTCGGAAAGAGCCTATGGCCGAGGCATAGGGGATTTTACTCATCTTCTCTCTATCTTCTACCGTAGCTGGACTTTGAGTCTTACTCAAGGTCTTACCTGGCAACATGGGCAAGAACCCTTTCTTGCTTTCTTCCATTCTAAATCTCTTTAGAACCTTGTCTAGGTATGTACTTTGTGAAAGCGCTATTAAGCATCTTGATCTATCTCTAGAAATCTTGATGCCTAAAATGTATGCCGCTTCACCAAGATCCTTCATTGAAAATCTATTGTTCAAATAGGCCTTGACACTTTCAATAAGTTCTATATCATTCCCAATCAACAATATGTCATCCACATATAGTATTAAGAATGCTACAGAGCTCCCACTCACTTTCTTGTAGATACAAGCTTCTCCATAAGTTTGTATAAATCCAAAGTTTTTGATCACCTTATCAAAACATCGATTCCAACTCCGGGATGCTTGCTTCAGTCCATAAATGGAGTGTTGAAGCTTGCATACCTTGTCAGCATCTTTAGGATCGACAAAACCTTTGGGTTGTACCATATACAACTCTTCCTCAATGTCACCATTAAGGAATGCCATTTTGACATCCATCTGCCAAATCTCATAATCAAAATATGCAGCGATTGCTAACAAAATCCTCATAGAATTTAGCTTTGCTACCAGTGAGAAAGTCTCATCGTAGTCAACTCCTTGAATCTGTCGGAACCCTTTCGCGACAAGTCGAGCTTTATAGACAGTGACATTACCATCAGCATCTGTTTTTCTTTTAAAGATCCATTTGTTCTCGATAGCCTTACGGCCATCCGGTAAGTCCACCAAAGTCCATACTTGGTTTTCATACATGGATTCCATTTCAGATTTCATGGCTTCTTGCCATTTTTCGGAATCTGGGCTCATCATAACTTCCTCATACGTAGCATGGTCATCGATGTTGTCCACCAACATGACATTCAATGCAGGGTCATACCAACCATGAGTGGCACGAACCCTTGTTGACCTGCGAGGTTCAGTAGCAACTTCATTCGAAGTTTCATGATCATCATCATTAGCTTCCTCTCTTATTGGTGCAGGCGGCACAGAAACATCTTCCCGTGCTGCGCTACTCTCAAATCCAAGAGAAGGTTCAACAACCTCGTCGAGTTCTACTTTCCTTCCAGTCACTTCTTTCGAGAGAAACTCCTTCTCAAGAAAGGATCCATTCTTGGCAACGAAAACTTTGCCTTCAGATCTATGATAGAAGGTAATATCCAATTGTTTCTTTAGGGTATCCTATGAAGACGCATTTTTCCGCTTTGGGTTCAAGCTCGTCGGGTTGTAACTTCTTTACATACGCTTCGCAGCCCCAAACTTTAAGGAATGACAATTTAGGTCTCTTGCCAAACCACAATTCACACGGTGTTGTTTCAACGGATTTAGATGGTGCCCTATTTAAAGTGAATGTGGTTGTCTCTAATGCATAACCCCAAAACGATAACGGTAAATCTGTAAGAGACATCATAGACCGAACCATATCTAAGAGAGTTTGGTTACGATGTTCGGACACACCATTACGTTGTGGTGTTCCCGGCGGTGTCAACTGCGAAAGTATTTCTCATTTCTTCAAATGCATGCCAAACTCGTAACTTAGATATTCACCTCCGTGGTCAGAACGCAGAAACTTAATCTTATTGTATGATGATTTTCTACTTCACTTTGAAATTCCTTAAACTTCTCGAAAGTCTCGGACTTATGTTTCATAAAGTAGATATACCCATATCTACTCAAGTCATCCGTGAAAGTAAGAACATAACGATATCCACCACGCGATGCTATGCTCATTAGGCCGCACACATCGGTATGTATTATTTCCACTAAGTCCGTAGCTCGCTCCATTATCCCAAAGAATGGAGTCTTAGTCATTTTCCCATTAGACATGCTTCGCATCTTTCAAGTGATTCAAGAAGTCCATCGGAATGGAGTTTCTTCATGCGCTTCACTCCAATGTGACCAAGACGACAGTGCCACATGTATGTAGAATTATCATTCATTTTTATTCGTTTAGCATCTATGTTGTGAACATGTGTATCACTACTATCGAGATTCAATAAGAATAAACCATTCATCTTAGGTGCATTACCATAAAAGATATTACTCATATAAATCAAACAACCATTATTCTCAGACTTAAACGAGTAACCGTCTCGCAATAAACAAGATCCAGAAATAATGTTCATGCTTAACACAGGCACCAAATAACAATTATTCAAGTTCAAAACTAATCCCAAAGGTAGATGAAGAGGGAGCGTGCCGACGATGATCACATTAACCTTGGATCCATTTCCAACGTGCATCATTACCTCGTCTCTTGCCAGTCTTCGTTTATTCCGCAGCTCCTATTTTGAGTTACAAATATGAGCAACCAAACTAGTATCAAATACCCAAGCACTACTAGGATTACTAGTAAGATACACATCAATAACATGTATATCAAATATACCTTTCTTCTTGATGTTGTCGTTCTTCAGATCTGCCAGGTACTTGGGGCAGTTGCGCTTCCAGTGACCTTCACCCTTGTAGTAGAAGCACTTAGTATCAGGCTTAGGACCAGCCTTGCGCTTCTTAGCAGGTGCGGCAGCTTTCTTGCCGTCCTTCTTGAAGTTTCACTTGTTCTTAGGCTTGCCCTATTTCTTGAAATTGGTGGTCTTATTGACCATCAACACTTGGTGCTCCTTCTTAATATCCACTTCAGCAGTTTTTAGCATGGAGAAGAGTTCAGGTGACGTCTTGTTCATGCAATGCATATTGTAGTTCATCACAAAGTTCTTATAACTAGGCCGCAGTGATTGGAGGACACGGTGAATGGGCTTGTTCGTCTGCGGTAGCAAAGTTGGCAGGCCAGCGCATGGCGGTACCTAAGTTTCATGAAATTACCGCGTTTCGAAAAGTTGGGCCGCCAACTACTGAGAGGGGCCATTTCGAGGCAAACTCATCTCACCCCTGCCAAATTCAAACATTCCGTTAAACTGCCCCGTGAAGTAGACGGTCGGGACCCTCATGTCGGTCATCTGTCCGTGACGCGGGCGCCAACACGGCAACCTCTAAGGCAAATCGAGCAGCTAAGTGGATTGGATGCGTTGACCAATTTCACAAATCCATTCCCAGCTTTCCCCTAGCACCGGCGGCATCGGAATCCACCGTCCAGGCAGCATGATCCCTTCGGACATTTGACTTCTGGTGCCAAGTTGCTGCGCCCAGTCGCTGATCCTGAGCTCCAATGGCGCATGTCGTAGCCTCCGTTGCAAGGCTCTAGCCCGCCTCCGCCGCCGACGAGACGAGCAGCTCGGAGGATGGCAGATCCTACTATCAAGAAAGAAGAAGTTCTGTCTACAAGCATGTGATCTACCCTTCTCTTTGCTATTCGCACTAGTTACAACTGCTAGCTGGCCACTGAACCTCAAATTGTTTGTTTGCCCAACACTGACAAACATATTTTGTCCATAGTTTTCTGTCAAGTGGGATCCGCGCGGACCCCCCTTACCTGGTTATGGTAGTCCTCTATAGGTACGACTCTAAGGGCAAGAGATATTGACACCATTGTTTCACGATGGAAGAAGCGCCTGCGCAGGTCTGCACTATATCTGGTATGGTTGCTGCTCTGCGTAATCATGTTGAATTATGGTCGAAGCAGACTACAAAGTTCAGCTTCATGGATAAACGTGGCAACATGGTTCCTATAACATGTGACAGTCAGCTAATTGGGTTGATGAAAAGGTATGCTTTGGCTGCCATGTTTGAGCTGAAATGTGATGTACTGGATGTGGAAGCTGCTGCAACTGGGAGTCGCCCTTCTATTCTTGGACAGGGTGGTTGCTCGAACCCAATTAGCTCCTGGTAAGCAAAGGTCTCTTGGGGTTCGCATGTTTGTGCTGAATTGTAATTTTTGTTTTATTTACTCTATAGATATTGGGCAGTTATGCAACAGTCTTGTTTCTTTGACAGGAAGCGCCGCAAGGTTAGAAACATGACTGCCAGGTCAGTCATTTTGCTGCCCGAAGAAATTAAAAACAAGTGGAAAGATGTCATTTTGCTGCCCGGAGAAATTAAAAACGAGTGGAAAGATGATGTTGGACATGATTCTGGTGCCCATTGTCTCGGCGATGCAGAGTATGTGAAGCTAAGAAAATTGGCACCGAGGAAGAGGAAGAAGGCAGGAAACGAAGAAGCCATTGGACGTGAAGGCTTGGCACCCAGGCTGCGGAAGAAGGCTGCTGGAAATGAAGATGCATAGTAATGTGTTGAACTTGAACCTATATATGTAATTCTGTTAAATTTTGATCGCTCTGTGTGTGGCACGTTGCTGGGCGAAACAATCTACCCACGTTCTCTGAGTAAAATGCACCGCGACTTAGGGTTTGGAAACGCCCGAGTCAGTAGTTGAATCCGAAATTGTGATTGTTCCACTACTATCTGAAAACAAGGATCCACCGGTTCCATGATTGCTGAGGGGCAAGAGGTCTCCAAATACGACGGAATGTAAGTGGCACATAAATAAATTATTTAAGGTGCCACACTCCACGAAGCAGCAACTTATTTCAGATGCTGCACAATGACGTGGCAACATAAACATCAATGTTCTCACTGATAATGCCCAGATGAGGAGGAAATGGGTACCACTTTCTGGCCTAATCTTGAGCCTGTATATCTCACCGCCTCTCTGCTCCTACATCCCCTGCATCTGGCGAAGCTCCCGGATCTCCAGTAACCGGGTGTACGTGCTTCCACTTTATAAATTGTGGTTGTGTCATTTGCATGCGGCACAATCCACGTAGATTACGTTTAAACAAACCACTAGTGTCAGAATACACTAGTAGAAAAGGTGTCTTTGGTCCACGGTTACGTTCCCAATCCGGGACAGAGATCTAAATCGAGGCAGAAATTGATCTAAATCACAAATTCTTCCACAAATTAATGCGGGGTCAGAGCAATTTTTTTCCTCCCTGGAATCCGGGACCAATAGTTCAGACCGCTAGGTCAACAAGTACAAATATTACAACTTAAAAAGGCACGGAGCTTAAGCTAAATAGAACTAGTTATCACACATCTCCTTGATCTTCCTAATCTTGGCCCGATGCGCATCTTCCTGTGAGAGCAAGGATCGAATTGTCTGCTCCTTCCTTTTAGCATCTTCCTTGCACAACTTCAATTGTTTCTCTGCATTTTTCCTCATGCACTTGCCAATACTCGTAGTTGTGTACTGCAGGACTTTGGCCTGGTGGAGATCGTTCCTTGCTTGAGTCAGTTCTTGCTCTGCTTTAGCCTTCAGGGACAACACCGTGTCCCTCTCCTTCTCGACTTTGATAACCTTGTCTTGCACCCACCTGAGATCTCGCTTATGCTTGGTCGTGTCAACTGGTTCCCATAGCTTCATCTCAACATTGTCAAGAAGTGAGCTAAATACGGATTCTTTCAACTCGACAGTCATTTCCCATAGTTTGTCCAACGTTTTCTGCATTGATTTGGGCCACTCTGGATCTACCCATTTGACAACACCACAACTTCCACCTTGCATCATTGCACGATGTCCTTGACACCATAGAAACCTCCTGCTTGCGTTTCGTCCTTCGAAGGCTACAAATTTAGCGGGCACATATCCATGTTTACATACCAGAGGACTTTCTTCATCCTCTAAACCGTGATAGTCGGAGTCATACATCGTCTGGTTGGCCTAACACATCATACGCGCATGAGTAAACAGATTAGATCTAGCTTGAAAAATAGATAACTGGCCACACATGATAGAAATAGAGATGAGACGACTCACATCGAAATCACCGTCCCTGTCGTCATGACGCGTTTCCTCGCCGTCTCCCTTTGAATCCATGGCGAGAGGGGTGGGGATGGCTGCCAGAGAGGGGATTGGGATGTAGGCACTGTCGGCTTGCGGCTATGGCAGGATGGGAGTGAAGTGGGGAAAGTGGCTTCGAGGGTAAGGACGAGAAGTAATGGGGACGTGACACTAGGATGTGGCCCACTGAACTCGTGAGACGTGACACTCGCAACAGGGGAGCGCCCGGTGTTGCCAGTTTGTCCAAAGCAAGTGTGGCCAATCATGCCGCAGAACAGCCTACTCACGGATCGCTCTCACGAAGACCATCCCAATCGTCCAAGCGCCCCAATCGAACGGTATGTAACAATCGTCAAGTAGAACAACTGTGTTAGGACGTGCCCTCTAGAAGACTCGGTCTAACGGCAACCCATGCAATGACACTAGGTGTGTTCATGAAAAGAACAGACATGCAATGACATCGGTGGATCCATGCGTGGTTTATGGAAGTAACAGAAATGCAATGACTCTAGCTATGGTTAATGAAAAGAACACGCATGCAATGACACTGGGTGTGGTTCATGAAAAGAACATACATGCAATGACACTGGTGGATCCTTATGTTGTTTGTTTAGAGGAATACACATGCAATGACACCGGTGGATCCAAGTGTGGTTCATGAGAAGAACACACATCCAATGACACTGGGTGGATCCTTATGTGGTTCATGAAAAGAACTGACATGCAGTGACACTGGTGTGGTTCATGAAAATAATAGGCATGCAATGACATCGGTGGATCCATGTGTGGTTTATGGAAGTAACAGACATGCAATGACTCTAGCTATGGTTAATGAAAAGAACACGCATGCAATGACACTGGGTGTGGTTCATGAAAAGAACAGACATGCAATGACACTCGTGGATCCTTATATGGTTTGTTTAGAGGAACAAACATGCAATCACACTAGGTGGATCCATATGTGGTTTATGGAAGTAAAAGACATGCAGTGACTTTAGCTATGACTCATGAAAAGAATAGACTTGCAATGACACTAGCGGATCCTTATGTGGTTCATGAAAAGAATAGATAGACAATGACACTAGTGGATACTTACGTGGTTTGTTTAGAAGAACACACATGCAATGACAGTGGGTGTGGTTCATGAGAAGAACACACATTCAATGACACTGGTGGATCCTTATGTGGTTTGTTTAGAGGAACAGACATGCAATCACACTAGGTGGATCCATATGTGGTTTATGGAAGTAAAAGACATGCAATGACACTGGTAGATCCTTATGTGGTTCATGGAAAGAACAGACATGCAGTGAAACTAGGTGTGGTTCATGAATAGAACAGACATGCACTAACACTAGGTGTGGTTCATGAAAAGAACAGACATGCAATGACACTGGTGGGCCCATCCTTATGTGGTTCATGAAAACAACAGACATGCAATGACACTTGTGGATCCTTATGTGGTTTGTTTAGAAGAACACACATGCAATGACACTGGGTGTGGTTCATGAAAAGAACACACATCCAATGACACTGGTGGATCCTTATGTGGTTTGTTTAGAGGAACAGACATGCAATGACACCGATGGATCCACGTCTAGTTCATGAGAAGAACACATATCCAATGACTCTGGTAGATCCTTATGTGGTTCATGAAAAGAACTGGCATGTAGTGACACTGGGTGTGGTTCATGAAAAGAACAGACATGCACTGACACTAGGAGTGGTTCATGAAAAGAACACACAGGCAATGATACTGGTGGATCCTTATGTGCTTTATGGAAGGAACAAACATGCAATCACAGTAGGTGGATCCATATGTGGTTTATGGAAGTAACACACATGCAATGACACTAGGTGTGGTTCATGAAAAGAACAGACATGCAATGACACTGGTAGATCCTTATGTGGTTCATGAAAAGAACAGACATGCAATGACACTGGTGGATCCTTATGTGGTTTGTTTAGAGGAATAAACATGCAATGACTCTAGCCGTGGTTCATGAAAAGAACAGACATGCAATGACACCGGGTGTGGTCCATGAATAGAACAGATATGCAATGACTTATGTGGTTTGTTTAGAAGAACACACATGCAATGACACTGGGTGTGGTTCATGAAAAGAATAGATAGGCAATGAAACTGGTGGATCCTTATGTGGTTTGTTTAGAAGAACACACATGCAATGACACTTGGTGTGGTTCATGAAAAGAACAGACACACAATGACACTGGTGGATCCTTATGTGGTTTGTTTAGAGGAACAGACATGCAATCACACTAGGTGGATCCATATGTGGTTTATGGAAGTAAAAGAAATGCAATGACTCTAGCTGTGATTCATGAAAACAATAGACATGCAATGACACTGGTGGATCCTTATGTGGTTCATGAAAAGAACAGACAGGCAATGACACTGGTGGATCCTTATGTGGTTTGTTTAGAAGAATACACATGCAATGACACTAGGTGTGGTTCATGAGAAGAACACACATCCAATGACACTGGTGGATCCTTATGTGGTTTGTTTAGAGGAACAAACATGCAGTGACACCGATGGATCCACGTGTGGTTCATGAGAAGAACACACATCCAATGACTCTGGTAGATCCTTATGTGGTTCATGAAAAGAACTGACATGCAGTGACAGTGGGTGTTGTTCATGAAAAAACAGACATGCACTGACACTAGGAGTGGTTCATGAAAAGAACAGACAGGCAATGACACTGGTGGATCCTTATGTGGTTTAGGGAAGGAACAAACATGCAACCACACTAGGTGGATCCATATGTGGTTTATGGAAGTAACACACATGCAATGACACTGGGTGTGGTTCATGAAAAGTACAGACATGCAATGACACTAGTAGATCCTTATGTGGTTCATGAAAAGAACAGACATGCAATGACACGGGTGGATCGTTATGTGGTGTGTTTAGAGGTACAGACATGCCATGACTCTAGCCGTGGTTCATGAAAAGAACAGACATGCAATGACACTGGGTGTGGTTCATGAATAGAACAGACATGCAATGACACTGGGTGTGGTTCATGAAAAGAACATACATGCAATGACACTGGTGGGACCATCCTTATGTGGTTCATGAAAAGAACAGACATGCAATGACACTGGTGGATCCTTATGTGGTTTGTTTAGAAGAACACACATGCAATGACACTGGGTGTGGTTTATGAAAATAACACACACGCAATGACACTGGTGTATCCTTATGTGGTTTGTTTAGAGGAACAGACATGCAATGACACCGATGGATCCACGTGTGGTTCATGAGTAGAACACATAACCAATGTCTCTGGTAGATCCTTATGTGGTTCATGAAAAGAACTGACATGTAGTGACACTGGGTGTGGTTCATGAAAAGAACAGACATGCACTGACACTAGGAGTGGTTCATGAAAAGAACACACAGGCAATGACACTGGTCGATCCTTATGTGGTTTATGGAAGGAACAAACATGCAATCACAGTAGGTGGATCCATATGTGGTTTATGGAAGTAACACACATGCAATGACACTGGGTGTGGTTCATGACAAGAACAGACATGCAATGACACTAGTAGATCCTTATGTGGTTCATGAAAAGAACAGACATGCAATGACACTGGTGGATCCTTATGTGGTTTGTTTAGAGGAAAAGACATGCAATGACTCTAGCCGTGGTTCATGAAAAGAACGGAAATGCAATGACACCGGGTGTGGTTCATGAAAAGAATAGATATGCAATGACTTATGTGGTTTGTTTAGAAGAACACACATGCAATGACACTTGGTGTGGTTCATGAAAAGAACAGATACGTAATGACACTGGTGGATCCTTATGTGGTTTGTTTAAAAGAACACACATGCAATGACACTGGGTGTGGTTCATGAAAAGAACAGACATGCAATGACACTGGTAGATCCTTATGTGGTTCATGAAAAGAACAGACATGCAATGACACTGGTGGATCCTTATGTGGTTTGTTTAGAGGAACAACCATGCAATGACTCTAGCCATGGTTCATGAAAGGAACAGACATGCAATGACACCGGGTGTGGTTCATGAAAAGAACAGACATGCAATGACTTATGTGGTTTGTTTAGAAGAACACACATGCATTGACACTGGGTGTCGTTCATGAAAAGAACAGATAGGCAATGACACTAGTGGATCCTTATGTGGTTTGTTTAGAAGAACACGCATGCAATGCCACTAGGTGTGGTTCATGAAAATAATAGACACGGAATGACACTGGTGGATCCTTATGTGGTTTGTTTAGAGGAACAGACATGCAATCACACTAGGTGGATCCATATGTGGTTTATGGAAGTAAAAGACATGCAATGACTCTAGCTGTTATTCATGAAAAGAACAGACATGCAATGACACTGGTGGATCCTTATGTGGTTCATGAAAAGAATAGATAGGCAATTACACTGGTGGATCCTTATGTGGTTTGTGTAGAAGAACACACATGCAATGACACTAGGTGTGGTTCATGAGAAGAACACACATCCAATGACACTGGTGGATCCTTATGTGGTTTGTTTAGAGGAACACACATGAAATCACACTAGGTGGATCCATATGTGGTTTATGGAAGTAAAAGACATGCAATGACACTGGTAGATCCTTATGTGGTTCATGAAAAGAACAGACATGCAGTGAAACTGGGTGTGGTTCATGAATAGAACAAACATGCACTGACACTGGGTGTGGTTCATGAAAAGAACATACATGCAATGACACTAGTGGGCCCATCCTTACGTGGTTCATGAAAAGAACAGACATGCAATGACACTGGTGGATCCTTATGTGGTTTGTTTAGAAGAACACACATGCAATGACACTGGGTGTAGTTCATGAAAAGAACACACACGCAATGACACTGGTGGATCCTTATGTGGTTTGCAATGACACCGGTGGATCCACGTTTGGTTCATGAGAAGAACACACATCCAATGACTCAAGTAGATCCACATGTGGTTCATGAGAAGAACACACATCCAATGACTCTGGTAGATCCTTATGTGGTTCATGAAAAGAACTGACATGCAGTGACACTGGGTGTGGTTCATGAAAAGAACAGACATGCACTGACACTAGGAGTGGTTCATGAAAAGAACAGACAAGCAATGACATTGGTGGATCCTTATGTGGTTTATGGAAGGAACAAACATGCAATCACACTAGGTGGATCCATATGTGGTTTATCGAAGTAAAAGACATGCAATGACTCTAGCTGTGATTCATGAAAAGAACAGACATGCAATGACACTGGTGGATCGTTATGTGGTTCATGAAAAGAACAGACAGGCAATGACACTGGTGGATCCTTATGTGGTTTGTGTAGAAGAACACACATGCAATGACACTGGGTGTGGTTCATGAGAAGAACACACATCCAATGAGACTAGTGGATCCTTATGTGGTTTGTTTAGAGGAATAGACGTGCAATCACACTAGGTGGATCCATATGTGGTTTATGGAAGTAAAAGACATGCAATGACACTGGTAGATACTTATGTGGTTCATGAAAATAACAGACATGCAGTGAAACTGGGTGTGGTTCATGAATAGAGCAGACATGCACTGACACTAGGTGTGGTTCATGAAAAGAATACACATGCAATGACACTGGTGGGCCAATCCTTATGTGGTTCATGAAAAGAACAAACATGCAATGACACTGGTGGATCCTTATGTGGTTTGTTTAGAAGAACACACATTCAATGACACTGGGTGTGGTTCATGAAAAGAACACACACGCAATGACACTGGTGGATCCTTATGTGGTTTGTTTAGAGGAACAGACATGCAATGACACCGGTGGATCCACGTCTGGTTCATGAGAAGAACACACATCCAATGACTCTGGTAGATCCTTATGTGGTTCATGAAAAGAACTGACATGCAGTGACACTGGGTGTGGTTCATGAAAAGAACAGACATGCACTAACACTAGGAGTGGTTCATGAAAAGAACAGACAGGCAATGACACTGGTGGATCCTTATGTGGTTTATGGAAGGAACAAACATGCAATCACACTAGGTGGATCCATATGTGGATTATGGAAGTAACACACATGCAATGACACTGGGTGTGGTTCATGAAAAGAATAGACATGCAATGACACTGGTAGATCCTTATGTGGTTCATGAAAAGAACAGACATGCAATGACACTGGTGGATCCTTATGTGGTTTGTTTAGAGGAACAGACGTGCAATGACTCTAGCGGTGGTTCATGAAAAGAACAGACATGCAATGACACCAGGTGTGGTTCATGAAAAGAACAGACATGCAATGACTTATGTGGTTTGTTTAGAAGAACACACATGCAAAGACACTGGGTGTGGTTCATGAAAAGGACAGATAGGCAATGACACAGGTGGATCCTTATGTGGTTTGTTTAGAAGAACACACATGCAATGACACTGGGTGTGAGTTCATGAAAAGAACAGACACGCAATGACACTGGTAGATCCTTATGTGGTTTGTTTAGAGGAACAAACATGCAATCACACTAGGTGGATCCATATGTGGTTTATGGAAGTAAAAGACATGCAATGACTCTAGCTGTTATTCATGAAAAGAACAAACATGCAATGACACTGGTGGATCCTTATGTGGTTCATGAAAAGAACAGACAGGTAATTACACTGGTGGATCCTTATGTGGTTTGTGTAGAAGAACACACATGCAATGACACTAGGTGTGGTTCATGAGAAGAACACACATCCAATGACACTGGTGGATCCTTATGTGGTTTGTTTAGAGGAACAGACATGCAATCACACTAGGTGGATCCATATGTGCTTTATGGAAGTAAAAGACATGCAATAACTCTAGCTGTGATTCATGAAAACAACATACATGCAATGACACTAGTGGATTCTTATGTGGTTCATGAAAAGAATAGACAGACAATGACACTGGTGGATCATTATGTGGTTGGTTTAGAAGAACACACATGCAATGACACTGGGTGTGGTTCATGAGAAGAACACACATCCAATGACACTGGTGGATCCTTATGTGGTTTGTTTAGAGGAACATACATGCAATCACATTAGGTGGATCCATATGTGGTTTATGGAAGTAAAAGACATGCAATGACTCTGGTAGATCCTTATGTGGTTCATGAAAAGAACAGACATGCAGTGAAACTTGGTGTGGTTCATGAAAAGAACAGACATGCAATGACACTAGGTGTGGTTCATGAAAAGAACAGACATGCAATCATACTGGTGAGCCCATCCTTATGTGGTTCATGAAAAGAACAAACATGCAATGACACTGGTGGATCCTTATGTGGTTTGTTTAGAAGAACACACATGCAATGACACTAGGTGTGGTTCATGAAAAGAACACACACGCAATGACACTGGTGGATCCTTATGTGGTTTGTTTAGAGGAACATACATGCAATGACACCGGTGGATCCATGTGTGGTTCATGAGAAGAACACACATCCAATGACTCTGGTAGATCCTTATGTGGTTCATGAAAAGAACTGACATGCAGGGACATTGGGTGTGGTTCATGAAAAGAACAGACATGCACTGACACTAGGAGTGGTTCATGAAAAGAACAGACAGGCAATGACACTAGTGGATCCTTATGTGGTTTATGGAAGGAACAAACATGCAATCACACTAGGTGGATCCATATGTGCTTTATGGAAGTAACACACATGCAATAACACTAGGTGTGGTTCATGAAAAGAACAGACATGCAATGACACTTGTAAATCGTTATGTGGTTCATGAAAAGAACAGACATGCAATGACACTGCTGGATCATTATGTGGTTTGTTTAGAGGAACATACATGCAATGACTCTAGCCGTGGTCCATGAAAAGAACATACATGCAAAGACACCGGGTGTGGTTCATGAAAAGAACAGACATGCAATGACTTGTGTGGTTTGTTTAGAAGAACACACATGTAATGACACTGGGTGTGGTTCATGAAAAGAACACATAGGCAATGACACTAGTGGATCCTTATGTGGTTTGTTTAGAAGAACACGCATGCAATGACACTGGGTGTGGTTCATGAAAAGAACAGACACGCAATGAGACTAGTGGATCTGTATGTTGTTTGTTTAGAGGAACATACATGGAATCACACTAGGTGGGTCCATATGTGGTTTATGGAAGTAAAAGACATGCAATGACTCTAGCTGTGATTCATGAAAAGAACAGACATGCAATGACATTGGTGGATCCTTATGTGGTTCATGAAAAGAACAGACATGCAATGACACATGTGGATCCTAATGTGGTTTGTTTAGAAGAACACACATGCAATTACACTGGGTGTGGTTCATGAGAAGAACACACATCCAATGACACTGGTGGATCCTTATGTGGTTTGTTTAGAGGAACAGACATGCAATCATACTAGGTGGATCCATATGTGGTTTATGGAAGTAAAAGACATGCAATGACTCTGGTAGATCCTTCTATGGTTCATGAAAAGAACGGACATGCAGTGAAACTGGGTGTGGTTCATGAAAAGAACGGACATGCAATGACACTTGTGGATCCTTATGTGGTTCAAGAACAGAACAGACAGGCAATGACACTGGTGGATCCTTATGTGGTTTGTTTAGAAGAACACGCATGCAATGACACTGGGTGTGGTTCAAGAGAAGAACACACATCCAATGACACTGGTGGATCCTTATGTGGTTTGTTTAGAGGAACAGACATGCAATCACACTAGGTGGATCCATATGTGGTTTATGGAAGTAACAGACATGCAATGACACTGGTAGATCCTTATGTGGTTCATGGAAAGTATAGACATGCAGTGAAACTAGGTGTGGTTCATGAATAGAACAGACATGCACTGACACTGGGTGTGGTTCATGAAAAGAACATACATGCAATGACACTGGTAGATCCTTATGTCATTCATGAAAAGAACAGACATGCAATGACTCTAGCCGTGGTTCATGAAAAGAACAGACATGCAATGACACCGAGTGTGGTTCATGAAAAGAACAGACGTGCAATGAATTATGTTGTTTGTTTAGAAGAACACACATGCAATGACACTGGGTGTGGTTCATGAAAAGAATAGACATGCAATGACACTAGCGGATCCTTATGTGGTTCATGAAAAGAACAGATAGACAATGACACTGGTGGATACTTACGTGGTTTGTTTAGAAGAACACACATGCAATGACACTGGGTATGGTTCATGAGAAGAACACACATCCAATGACACTGGTGGATCCTTATGTGGTTTGTTTAGAGGAACATACATGCAATCACATTAGGTGGATCCATATGTGGTTTATGGAAGTAAAATACATGCAATGACTCTGGTAGATCCTTATGTGGTTCATGAAAAGAACAGACATGCAGTGAAACTGGGTGTGGTTCATGAAAAGAACAGACATGCAATGACACTGGGTGTGGTTCATGAAAAGAAGAGACATGTAATCACACTGGTGAGCCCATCCTGATGTGGTTCATGAAAAGAACAGACATGCAATGACACTGGTGGATCCTTATGTGGTTTGTTCAGAAGAACACACATGCAATGCCACTGGTGGATCCATGTGTGGTTTATGAGAAGAACACACATCCAATAAACTCTAGTGGATCTATCTTGGCATATTTTGATGTATTCCACGATGTATTTCATTGTACAAGACACTTTCCATTTTTATACTACTTAGTTTTGCCCTTGGTTTTATGTGGTACTACTTAGCTTTGCCCACCTCCCTCTCTATCTTTTGTAGAAGCCAAAAATTGTGCTCACCCTGTCTGCTACTCCCTGAGTGGTTGTCACAGTTGTCACGCGGATCGTGCGCACGAACCGTTGATTCTGTGCGATCCAACGATGATCGTTGCACACCTCGTGCCCTTCATAGTACAACGTGAGACAGCACGGACGTCTCCCTCCGCGAGACTCTATAGGAAGTAACCCGATGCCGTCCATGGAAAAAGTCGTCGAGCGGTCATGTCAAGTTTAATCAAGTCTGAAAAGCCTACTACTACTACTACTACAACTCATGCACAGGGCAACGGGGTCATCGAGTGCACGGTTGTCGACGGGACGCTGCAATTTATTGCCACTTGATTTTAATCAGACATATCCCATTTATACGCAGCGCTCTCAATCTCACTTCCAACTGGGCCCTACCGCTAGTAAATTCCACGAGTCAAGGGCACCCCTCGAGTAGATCTAACGTTGCTAGAAATTAGTTCTGTGCCACTTGCATGCAGTGGAATCGAGGTCTGCCATGAGCGTATTTTCAATGCAGCTCTAAAGTGGAGATCGTGGCTATTTCAAAAAAAATGGAACCGAAAAAAGGGTGGAGATTGTGGTAGCCCCCCCCTCCCCCGCCCCCCGCCCACCACATGTGTCCACTCGAGGACTACGAACGGTCCGGTGTTTATAACCCCCTCGACCTTCTTCTTCCATGAGCTCGTGCCATTTCCCCCCAGTCTGTCTAGTCCCAAGACCCCAATCTACACCTGCCGCGCGCGCCGAATCTCCCTCGTTTGCACTACCTCCTTCCCTTGGTGTGCCATGAAGCGTACGCGTGGAGAAGATCCGGAGGTGAAGCCAGTTGAAGGCGAAGCAACAGATGGCTCGGTCGTCACCAAGCAGACCGAGGCGTCTTCTCCGGGCACGAACGCCGCTCGTCGCCGCGTCGTCGAGGATGCGAACTCATCCGTCCAGCCAGTAGTCGTCACCCCGCCGAGCAGCAGGTGGTAGCCATCACCGCCGAGCAGCAGTTGGTAGCCGTCGCCGCCAAGCAGCAGGTGGTAGCCATCGCCGCCGAGCAGCCGGTAGTAGCCGTCGCCGCCGAGCAGCAGGTGACCGACAACGTCGTGGCCGACAACACCGTGGTGCCAGCGGCAGATCTGGATGGGGGGAGGCGAAGGCGGAGGCAATCCGGTGATCTACATCGACGACCCCATCGCCGTTCAAGAAATCTTCGACGCAATCACGGAGAATGATGAGTTCGAGGAGGAGGTCCCTGATGAGGAGTCCGAGGTACTACATTGCTAGCTTCTCTAGTCGCAGCCGCAGTTTTCACTATTCATACATAGGATTTGCTCAATCGTGTACAGATTCTTTTGCTCTTGAAGTAGGGTAGTATATATATGATTTGATTGGTTGATTGATGCATCTGCCATCTAGTCACAAAACCCCAATCCGTCTAGTCACAAAACCCCAATCTGCTCATCTGCCATCTAGTTGAGTTTGCTAGTTGAGTGTTGATTTTGATACACAGCAGGCCTATAACATTACATTTCTATTCCTTACTGAGCCCAATGATTCAATTTTTCCCCAAAATAGTGCAAGGGCATCTGATGGTCTCGTTTTCTTAGGGATGGTTAGTGGCCCTGAGGCAGCAATGCACATAAACAATATAGGTTGTGCTGTTGGTATTTTGGTTCTCCGACTCCATCGCTGAAAAAAATGAGGCCCTAATTTTTTCTCTCATATGGAACCTAAATATATAATATTTGTATTGTTTCTGATCTATGAATGCGTTGTATGATGCATTTGTATATCCCTGAATATTGTTTGGTACGATTACATTTCAATTTCTTATTGTGGCCAATGATTCAAATTTGCCCCAAAGAGATGCAGACACATTGGTGTCAAATTTTTACAGGGATGAGTGAGCGAACCTGGGGCCATGTACAAGACCAATATAAGTTGTGCAATTGTTACTTGGTTCGCTTACGCCATCTCTGTAGAAACTTATGAGGCTGCAATCTTTATTCTATATTCATAGAACTATGATATTTGAATTATCTATTCCATGCATTTATAGTGTATAAGAATTACATTTTAGTTTGTCACCGAGGCCAATGATTGAAATTTGCCCCAAAAGAGTTCAAGGGGAGACACGTATGACTGTGTCGTGTTTTAGGGATGGGTTGGTGAACCTGAGGCAGCAATGCACACAAACAATACAGGTTGTGCTGTTGGTACTTTGGTTCGCCTACTCCATCTCTGAAACAAATTATGAGGCCCTAGATCTATTCTCATATAGAACTACATATATGATCCTTGAATTGTTTCTGATCTTTTAATGATTGGTATGATGCATATATATGAATGGTTTTGATCATAAGTATTTTTAACATGCACCTGAAGATTAATTGTTTGGTTTTTTATTTATAATTACAATATTTAGGCTTGTTTTTGTACCTGACTATGTATATCCTTGAATAATGTTTTGTACGATTACATTTCAATTTCTTATTGTGGCCAATGATTCAAATTTGCCCCAAAAGAGAGGCAGACATATTGGTGTCAGATTTTTTCAGGGACGAGTTAGTGAACTGGGGCGATGTACAACAACAATATAGGCTGTGCAATTGTTACTTGGTTCACTCACGCCGTCCCTGAATAAACTTATGAGGCCGCAATCTTTATTCAACATTCATAGAACTATGATATTCGAATTATCTATTCCATGCATTCATAGTGTATAAGAATTACATTTTAGTTTATCACCGAGACCGATGATTGAAATTTGCCCCAAAAGAGTTCAAGGGGAGACACGTATGATGGTGTCGTGTTTTAGGGATGGGTTGGTGAACCTGAGGCGGCAATTCACACAAACAATATAGGTTGTATTGTTGGTACTTTGGTTCGCCTACTCCATCTCTAAAACAAATTATGAGGCCCTAGATTTATTCTCATGGGGAACTACATATATGATCCTTAAATTTTTTCTGATCTTTTAATGATTGGTATGATGCATATGTATATGAATGGTTTTGATCATAAGTATTTTTAACATGCACCTGAAGATTAATTGTTTGGTTTTTTATTATAGTTACAATATTTAGGCTTGTTTTTGTACCTGACTATGTATATCCCTGAATAATGTTTTGTACGATTACATTTTAATTTCTTATTGTGGCCAATGATTCAAATTTGTCCCAAAAGAGAGGCAGACACATTGGTGTCGGATTTTTTCAGGGACGAGTTAGTGAACCTGGGGCGATGTACAACAACAATACAGGCTGTGCAATTGTTACTTGGTTCACTCACGCCGTCCCTGAATAAACTTATGAGGCCGCAATCTGATGCAATTATTTGTCATTGTGTTGAGATGAAATGATATATGAACTGATCAAACTATTGCTGAGATGCTTTATCTTTGATATCCACGGATATATTGTCTTACATATACATGTTGTCAATTCTTTAGTTGTAATACAATTCAATCATATGTACGAGTTCTAAGTTATGTTCTTAAAAATCAACAGGAGGATGATGATGAAGTGGACGATAGCAAGGAATCCAGGGACAACAAGAGCCGTTACATGCTGAGGCGGTTACGGTGTGGGCTAATCCGTTTCCACCATAGGGGGAGACTGTTTTGCCCATTCTGTGACAGAGCAACCAACATGGACCTCAACAGCATGATCCAGCATGCGGAGGGCGTTGGCAAAGGCAGAGGCAGAAGCCATAGGCCGATTACCTTGGCGCGGCACGCAACCTACGGCAAATTCCTCCGGAAGTATGTCAGGACTGGCTTGTATCCCATCGACTAGGCTATCGCTGCCTCCTGCTGATAAACCCCTGCCCTGCTAGGCGTCTCCGTGTCCCGGCCTCCTGCTGCAGCCCCTGCTTTTATTTTGTTCTAGTTAATTATTACCTGTGTGTGGCATGTAAGACAATATATCTGTGGTGTCTCTGGTGAACCTTATATATTAATCTACTCCTTTATATGGAGTGCCTTAAAGTTTCTAGTATTCAATTATATTTACTGATCATGCTCATGCACACTACAAAATATTTCTAGTGCTCGATTATATTATAATTGTCAAGAAATACATCAACAAGTTAAATTTGTCGAAATTTTGTATTGAAGTAACTAAATGTATCACACACATAATAAACTAGAAACTAAAATCTAGTTCAAACACATAATGTATCACCACCACTCGTTGTCATCCTTGACTTGCTTCCCCTTCAGCCGCTTAATGTCGCCACCGTCCCAAGATCCCTGCTTGTCCTGAAACCGCTTTCTGTCCTCCTCGCGCTTCTTCTCCTGGGCTAGCTTGCAACCAGGGCATAGCTCTCTCGTGAAAAACCCCGCCTTAACCATCCCATCTTTCATGGTAATGACCTTACTGTACAACTCGTACGCCATGTAGGCGTCTCTGGCTGCATACTCGAGGCGCACCTGGCTCACCGGCTTCCACTCCCAGTAGTCGTGATCGAGTCTCTTCAATTTATTCAGTTTTTCATAGGATTTATCGATGATTTCCGCTGCCAGATCACCCATGCCATCCTTCGCTGGGTATGATTTGATCTTGTACAGATTTTGGATGTCGATGTGGTGCCCCTCTGGGATTTTTATCAACGCACGAGAAAGCATAATTGTGTCATTTGTGATATCCACACTAGTGAAAGTTATCCCTTTCCTACACAAGAACTCGACCAGAGCCGGACAACGCATCTCAGTTGGTTTACTCCTGCACATAGATGGTTCTAGGGATGTAAGGGAACAAGGGATGCAGAAGTGGTGATCTCAAATTTAAATTTCACATACCTGCAGAAGTGGTAAACGAGGGTCTCCTCATGTATGGCGATTTGCACGACAACGATCTCTTGTGGAGGATTTTTTTCACTTATTTGCACGGGTGTACTCCAAGTCTAGCCCCACAAACTTGTGCTTCTCTTTCTCAAGCAATTGCTCAAACCTGGCGAGAGTTGTCTCCTCAGTCGCTTCATCATTTGTGTACACCACTGTCAAAGTCGTGGTGCCATGGGCAGGGACCAAGTGGTTCTCTGTTGTGCGTTTCCCATCGTCCATGCCTGCAAGGAAATGGGTGAAAGGAACTGCCTGCAAGGAACTGCCTTTGAGAGGAAGAAGAAGATGAACCGACGGTTCTAGAACAGAGGAAGAAGAAGCGCCCAGGAAAAACTACAGAGAAATGACTGCAGAAGAAACATAGTAACTGCAACTTTTGGTTCGAGAACTCACCGTGGTTACGTGGAGATCGTGGCAGTGCCGCCGGTTCAACAAGTGGGGCCAGTTCCTGCGAGAATATGAAATTACCTGTGCATTTTTCTATGTGAGAAATTGAGATAAGTCATTTATATTTTGTCTTTCATAATTAAACACAATGAAGTTGGTACATCCCAAGAGATTTGAACAAAAGAGATTTGCTAGTTTAACATACAACAACACTTACATGCCCAACATGGCAGAACTTGGAGAGCACCAGAACTTGAGCTACCATAGAGACCTCGGCAGAGGTGGCAGAATTGGTGCGGGTGCAACCATGGCGACGGCGAGCTTGGATTCTAGAGGAGGAAAACAGAACCGAGCATGGTCGACAAGGTGATAGATCTCACCGGGAACCAATTCTCGTCCCCGACCATGCCATGGGTGCATCCACGGTGAGGGCGAGCTCCGACTCGAGATAGGGAGGAGAGCGGGGCCGAGCTGCTTCGTCACTTCCCAGCTCTGCGCCATGGCCGGGACCACAGATTACCGCTCCGGGGAAGAAGACGAGTAATGGAGGCGCCAACGCTGCAAGCCTACAGGGAGGAGAGTTGGGCCGAGCAGGTTCGTCCACGTCCCAGCTCTGCACCATGGATGCGACGCCCCACAGATTGCCGCTCCAGGGAAGAAGAAGACGCGTAATGGATGGAGGCGCCAACGCTACAAGCCTAATTGACACCTAAGCGACGGGAGCGACAGGAGCGACATAACGGCGAGAACTAACAGGGGCCCAACTTGACGGCCGCTAGCCTGATTTTTTGTATTGAAACATAAAGTTGAATTCGTGCCGAAAAAGA
The DNA here is from genome assembly GCA_910589775.1 of Avena eriantha. NCBI lineage: Eukaryota > Viridiplantae > Streptophyta > Magnoliopsida > Poales > Poaceae > Avena > Avena eriantha. The sequence goes on from OU342741.1 coordinate 366,957,180, forward strand.
CCCTCTGAGTATTTGGCACGCCAACTATAGTCATCGCGGATGATATCAGGGAATTCGGGTACCGCGTTGCCTGGACACCCCAACTTTCGGGCCGCAAAATTATATTCTCACGGTGAATCCCCAACGCATTAGGAATCGTTATTCCCAAATCTTGGAGCTCGTTTGTGTGCCCAGACATTTTGAGCACGTGCTGGCTAACGGAGCTACCCTCTTCCATCTTATAGTTAAAGAACTTCTCGGAGGCCTCATAGCTCTCCACGGCCACATGAGTCTCAAAGAACAGCTTGAGCTCATTGATAATCTCAAAAGGGTCGCGGTGCTCAAAGCGCTTCTAAAGCTCCGATTCTAAACCGTCCAGGATGGCACACTGAACTATGGAGTAGTGACTTTTCCTAGTGACGAAAACATTCTTAACATCATCGGAGGCATCCTCTGCAGGTGGGTCACCTAGCGGTGCATCGAGCACATGGTCAACTGACCAGCGCTGAGGACAATCCTCAATCCACGGAACCAGTCCGTGAAGTTGCTTCCATTGTTTTTCAGCTTTTCTTTCTCTAGGGACGCATTAAAATTGATGGAGGGGTCGCCATGATCTACAACATATTTGCAAAGAGTTTAGACTAAGTTTATGAAAAATTGAGTTCAAATTTAATTCTTAAATTAACTAAGTGAACTCCCACTCAAAACAACATCCCTCACGTTGCCTTAGTGATTACATGAACCAAATCCACTACACCAAGTCCAATCTTCACGAGAGAAGATGTAGCTTCAAAGGCGAACAATCAACATATTCATTATATCATTCATATGACTCATGCTTTACCTTTCGATATTCCATGTTTCGGGACCATGTCTGTACATGCTAGGCTCGTCAAGATTAACCTTAGTATCCGCATGTGCAAATCTGGCTTGCACCCGTTGTATGCACACATAGAATCTATGACACCCGATCATCACGAGATGCTTCGAAACGACGAGTCTTAGCAACGGTTCCTAATAAGGATGAACACTTTATTACTTGATATTTTAGTGAGAGAGATCATCTTATAATACTATCGTCGCGATCTAAGCAATACAAGATGAAAAAAGGATTAACATCACATGCAATTCATAATATGTGACATGATATGGCCTTTCTTCTTGTGGCTTTGATCTCCATCTCCAAAGCACGGACATGATCTCAATCATCACCAGCTTGGCGTCAAGGTCAGTGGCGCCGCTTCATGGTTGTCCATCACTAATAGAAACTATAACAACTACTTGGAATAAAGCTATTACATGACGAATAGACACACATGTCTTAACAGAATTTAAAGACAACCATTAGGCTCCTGCCGGTTGCCATATTACAATAAGGATCATTGCATACATCAAATATATTCACAATCACATCGTGGCCATATCACATCACATGCCCCTGCAAAAACAAGTTAGACGCCTCTAATTTTCTTTGCATGTTTTACGTGGTTTGGGGCTTTCGTATAAGAACCGATCTTACCTACGAACAAGAACCACAACGCTGATACAAGTGTTGTCAGATGCTAATTGTAAATTGAATCTTAACTATGGTGGGAGAGACAGACACCCGCATAGCCACTTGTGCAATACAAGTTGCACGTCAAGCGTGGAGCAAGTCTCATGTACGAGGACATGTAAGGTTAGCCCGAGCCGTTTCATCCCACCATCCCGCAAGATGCAAAGTACACGTGAAGACAATGACAACAAAAGCATCAACACCCACATTAACCATTGTGTTCTACTCGTGCAACAGATCTACACATAGACACGGCTCTGATACCACTGATGGGTTCATAGCATGGAAAACAAAAAAAATCTACCGCAAGAACGAACAGAACCAAGATCCAATCTAGAAAAGCCAAGATCTAATCTATTAGATAAGTGCAACGAGATAGATCTGTACTAACCCTTGTAGATCCGAAAGCCTTATGCAAGATCGGATCTCATGGTTGATATAGATGATCACTTGCCGATCTCAAGATCGAGCAGACGATCCTTCCGGCGCCATGTTCTGGCAGCGCTTCCGCAGACGGTCACACGTGCAGAGTCGATGTAGACCTTCCTCTCCATGTTCCAGTGAGCAGCAGAGGTAGTAGATCTCCACGGAATCCTAACAGCACGGCGGCGTGGTGGTGGTGGTGGAGAAGGATTTCTGTAGGGCTTCGCCTAAGTCGGAGCAGGAGGATGGTGGAGGAGAGGGGCGGCCAGGGTTTGGGGTGGAAGGAGCAAGGGGGGAGGCGGCCTAGGGCTAGCCCCCTTGCCCCTAGGGTTTGGCGCGCCAAGGGAGAGGGAGTTTTCTTCCCTCCCAAGTATTCCCCTTTCTTTCTTGGTTTTCAAGCAAACTCTATGGAACATTCTGGAACTTTTCGGAACACTCCGAAACCTTCTAGAACCTCCATATGAATACTCCAGAACATTTCCGAAACCCATAAAATGATCTCCATTATATGAATCATGTTCTCCGGACAATTCCGGATCTCCTCGTGATGTCCCGGATCCAATCCGAGACTCCGAACAACATTCGGTCTCCAACGCATATTCCATATCTACCTAAACAACATCGAACCTTAAGTGTGTCACCCTATGGTTCGCGAATATGTAGACATGAACGAGACACCTCTCCGATCAATAACCATCAGCGGGATCTGGAGATCCATAATGGCTCCCACATACTCAACGATGACTTCGTGATCGATAGAACCATTAACATACGAAACCAATTCCCTTTGTCATGCGATACTCTACTTATCCGAGGTTCGATCATCGGTATCTCCATACCTTGTTCAACCTCGTTACCGATAAGTACTCTTTACTCGTTTCGTGATATGTCATCCCTTGTGACCTAGTCACATGCTTCCAAGCTAATTAGATGACATTCCACCGAGAGGGCCTAGAGCATATCTATCCGTCATATGGATGGACAAATCCCAGTCTTGATCCATGCGCTTCAACACATACTTTCAGAATACCTAGTGCCACCTTTATAACTACCCAGTTACGAAGCAGCGTTTGATTTCATCAAAGCACTCATCTGGTGATGGTGATTAACACAATCTCATGGTCGAAGGATTAGGCTACTATGTATTTGAAAGCTTACAGGAAAACAAACTGAATGACTTGATCTTATGATATGCTTACTATGGGTGCGTGTCCATCACATCATTCTCCTAATGATATGATCTTGTTATTACTAACATCCAATGTCTATGATCAGGAAACCATGATCATCTATTAATCAACAAGCTAGCCTTAACAAGAGGCTTACTAGGGACTCTTTTATGTTTACAAAACACACAAGTATTAGTGTTTCCTAATAATACAATTATAGCATGTGATGTAAACATTCATCATATACACAAAGATATAATAATAACCATTTTATTATTGCCTCTTGGGCATATCTCCAACACAGGTGGCATCTCATGCCCTGCTCCCGACCGCCCTCTCCCCGAGCCCCACAACCATTGTGATACACCGTCTAGTTTACCAAGTGCTTCCCCTATAAGAGTCTGACTCAAACCCACCTAGTCGAAAAGAATTGGTAGCACCTCAATTTTATGAGCCGACTACCAAGAATGTCCGACTTGTGATGGTGGAGCACCGGCGGCGAGACCGACTAGACCTTCTTTGAGGGATTAAAGTTTAACCACTATCTCATAGAGGTAAAATTAGAGACATAACAATAACACAAAATAATCCAATTATAATGTGAATGGTATGGTTCTCTCCATGGCGATCTCCATCTCCATGAACCTATTCTTCATGCCTTTGGCTGTCGTGTCCTTCAAGTCCTCCAAACATGCTGCACTAGCACTAAGGAACATACAAGAAGATGGCATCATATACCGACACGCAGGTCATTATACAATAACAATGACAATACTTTGGCTCCAGCTGGCTGACAAACCCGTGATACGCAGATAACATATGGATTACATACATCACATGCACATAAGCCATATCATTTACAACTTCCTGCAAAAAAAGTTATGCATAGATACGATATCTACCGGTGTTGTGAACCTCGCAACGACATCTAATGCGCTACGATAGGACGAAGCAGGAGGTCCCGCTAGCCGGATAGCGGGCGGGGATCGAAGGGGCAACGCCCCTCGCGGGTGCAGGCAATGCTCGATGATTTTTCCGAAATTGCAGATCTAATCTGCATTCTGAACCATGGATTCCTTCATTGGATAAAACACTTTTACCCAAATATGATCCATGTGTAGATCTGACCAATCTCATTGATCATACGCACCTGACCTTCCATGCACCTCGAGTGCGATTGATCCAATCAATCTTGCACAAAACTGATCTATCTTATAGATCAACCACCAAAACCCTAAGTGGATCTCCTATACCACCTCATGCATATCATATATGAACATATTTAGAGACTAGAACCAGAAGCTTTCGCTCCGATACCACTGTTGGGCCACGCAGAGATAAACAAAACTTTTTTCTAATGCGGTACTCCTAAGATCCAGCTTAGATTATAGGCCGCGAGATTACCGCTAGACACGCAGATGCGAAACTTGATGTAGCGCGTCGAAGCAGTGCCGAACGATCCCACGGACTCCTTCACTAGAGCCCCACGGACACCTTCGCCCCTAGCGCCGCACGTGCAAAGCCTCTACCGGTATCCAGTCGTACAGAAAGGAGCTTCGGACAGAGGATTGCTAGATCCTGTCTAGCCCGAAATGGAAATGGAGAAAGTGACGGCTGGGTTAGGGACTATCCTTTGACACTCCACTTATATACACTCCTAGCTGGGCTCAATGCTTGAGGCCTATCTAGATCGTACCCCAATCACCACATGGATCTCATCCACATGGGCTCCTTACCCTTAAGTGTGTGACCCTGTAGGTTCATGTACACCTGGACATGACATGAGCTACTCCTCCAAGTATCTCATCATGGCTTTGAGTCCAACTCACTCCCATAAACACCTGGTCTCAAGTCAATAGATGGTAGCGGCCTCTACACGACGTGCCAACTCCCAAGTATCGTAAAGTCAGAAGACGAACCTTCAATGTGAATTTCGTTCAAGTTCCTTTGTCTCACGACATACCTGTTAAGATATAGACGAGTAGTTGTCATCCCTTTAATAGCTTAACTCTCTTCTCGTACCATGATATATTATTCACTGGACTAACTCTTAGTCCAACTCCTCAGTTAACACTTAACTAAGTAGCACATGTCCATGCTTCCGAATCATATCACACGAGAGGGCCCAAAGAATATCTCTCCATTACGGAGGGGCAAATCCCATCTTGGTAATCCACGTCACGCAGCTTGCTTCACAACCAACCCGAACTCTACCTTTATGACTGCCCATTTATGGAACAACGTTTGATAGAACCTAAGTTGGTGATCCACAACTTGGATCAATTGATAACCTCAGGTCAAAGGATTCCATTGCTTGAGACTGCAAATGACAACATGCTCGTTGCATCTCAACTATGGGTCAGTCCTATCCGCTAAACTCTTTAGCCAAATCAGTGTAAGTCGAAATAGTATTACCATGCCCATGACATGTGGAACCGTGTCATCGGCTGACTTACACATCAGTCTAAGTTGTGTGTCTAGCACAACCTCAATGACCAAGGACAAACTAGCATGAACAATCATGAATGTATAGTTCCACAGCTAAATCACAATGATACATATCTGATGTTCATACAAGGACAACTTTACTTTATAAATACTTTAGAAAATATCATCAACCATGATTGCCTCTAGGACATATTCCAATAGTCCACACCAATTTCAGCTTCCATGTATAGGAGAATGTAGTTACTGCTGACCTGCTCACGTGATCAAGGGGGAAATCCATCGTCGATGATGATCTACACGAGGCATCCACGCTCGATAGACGAAGGGTACCAAGTCGCCGTCATTGCCCTAACCACCCGCTGGATCACTAGATTAGTGGAGACCTTCTAGAATTTTGTGGCCTCCTCTTGGCAACCAACTAGGGGCGAAATTAACCTTTCACCATTCAGACCCCCAACTCACGCTCCGCAGAACACCACAATCAGTTCGCGGTCTAGGTAATCCGCATCGGCATGTTCTGCAAGTCCAGATTGTTTGAGTCACATCTCCGTCCTCCGATCTCGGCGTTACAAACGTGTTACTGCCTAGTGGGCAACGGCTACAAATGTATGTGTTCCCGTCTTGGTATTCATTTATTCTGTTGTTTGTATGCTATTTAATTCTCTCTGGAGCAGCTATCTGCTAGCGATATCAGATGGTCCCGGAGGTAGGAGCATCCGGACCCGGGAGCCAAAGCTCCATACCCTATGTTTACTTTATTATAACTTGTAATCATCAAAGGCATATTTCTTTGGGTGATAAATCTTCAGGCACACAATGTTAGCTACTCATTTTATTATGACTAATTAACCAAAAGCAAGCACATAAGTACATAACCGATTTTGTAAAACTAACACATAGTGTCTTTTTGAATGTCCTATATCATCTCATGTGTATGTTTAAACTACAGCTATATTTAATCAGCATTTTTTCATCTTGATTTGCTAAGGAAATTTGAAAAAAACTTTCACAAAACGAAATTCCTCCTACACTAGTAGAAAATGGACCTTTGGTCCGGGGGTATTAGTCCTGGTTTTGCTACAAACTGGGACTAATGCCCCAGTTCCAACGGCTAGAACTAACCGCAGGGGGCGGCAGACATTAGTCCCGGTTCGAACGGGACCTTTAGTCCCGGTTTGTTACACGAACCGGGACTAAAGATGGACCATTTAGTCTTGGTTCTGGATACAAACCGGGACTAATAGCTCGGCTATATCTTCTTCCCCTGCCCGAGCCACCATTTCAAGCTGGTGGCTCCTCTCTCTTTCTTCCTTCAAGCTCAAGTTCGTGCCCAATTTTTTCTCAAGATTTGTCAAGATTTTGCGGAACCCCATCTATCCAAAGGTTCTAAAAGGTGAGCAACTTCATTCTTTCAGCTCTCGTTGTTATATTAGCTCATTTCATGCTCTACAAGTATATGAATTTGTGGATATAGTTTGGTATTAAATTTTGCAATAATAACATGAGATTGATGTTTGGATTCAATCTATCTTGTATTAATGTAATGAACTCCAAGGTGAATATCATTTTCAATATGTGAATTCTATCTATATCTTGTTTTGGCACACACTCTCGAAATTCATTTGATTAATAGAAGCACACAAAGATACATGCATGAGTTCATCATCCTACACTAGTGGAAACGAGGCCTTTGGTTGAGCCTGGAAATGGGCTTTAACACCGGTTCTTCTACGAACCGGTGTTAAAGGGGGGGCCTGTACCAGCGTGGCCCGTGAAGCAAAAAGGAGCCCCCCTTTAACACCGGTTCAAGCCACGAACCGGTGTTAAAGGCCCCTGCACCAGGGGCCCGCGCAGCCCCCCCCTTTAACACCGGTTCGTGGCTTGAACCGGTGTTAGGGGGGATATATAAGACAGCGCAGCCCACACCCCACTCTTCCATTTTTTCACTATCTCATTTTGGAGCCTAGCAAGAGGGTGTGAAGTGTGCTAGTTTGTGTTTTTTTCGTATGCACAAGAGGTGTTCGATGAAATGCCCGAGAGCTCAAAATAAGTTTTCTCGTTGCTCTTTCCTTCTCGGTCGAGGTCGGCAACTATCCTTTCATGTGTCATTGATGTAGTATATATATATATGGTCATCTCCCTATTATTTTTTGATATATACTATATATTAATGCAGATGAACCAGCAATGGATGTACGGTGACCGCCGCACTTCCGAGTACATTACGGGCCTCCAAAATTTCATCGTTGTGGCTAATGCAAACCGTGGTCACAATGGTTTTATGTGTTGTCCGTGTGTTCACTGTCAGAACAAGAAAGACTACTCAAATACCAGAACCATTCACGCCCACCTGCTTCGATCCGGTTTCATGCCCAGCTATAATTGTTGGACCAAGCACGGAGAAAAAGGGGTTGTGATGGAAGACAACGAAGAAGAAGAGGATGATGACAACTATCATAATATGTATCCTGAATATGATGATACTGCAACGGGGGTAGATAATGAAGATCAAGAGGCAGCAGATGGGCCCGCTGATGACGATCTTGGTCGGGCCATTACTAATGCAAAGGAAGAATGTGAAACTAAAAAGGAGAAGGAGAAGCTGGAGCAGATGTTAAAGGATCACAAAACATTGTTGTACCCAACTTGCGAAGATGGCCACAAAAAGCTAGGTACCACACTGGATTTGCTGCAATGGAAGGCAGAGAACGGTGTGACTGACAGCGCATTTTCAAAGTTGTTGGTAAAAATGAAGAATCTTCTTCCAAGAAATAATGAGTTGCCCGACAGTACATACCAAGCAAAGAAGGTTGTCTGCCCTCTAGGATTAGACGTGCAGAAGATACATGCCTGCATTAATGACTGCATCCTCTACCGCGGTGAGAAGTACGAGAATTTGGATGCATGCCGGGTATGCACTGCACTGCGGTATAAGATCAGACGAGACGATCCTGGCGATGTTGAGGGCGAGGCCCCTAGGAAGAAGGTTCCTGCCAAGGTTATGTGGTATGCTCCTATAATACCACGGTTAAAACGTCTCTTCAGAAATAAAGAGCATGCCAAGTTGTTGCGATGGCACATGGAAGACCGTAAGAAAGATGCGATGTTGAGACACCCCGTTGATGGGTCACAGTGGAGAAAAGTCGAGCGAGAGTACCCGGACTTCGCACGTGACGCAAGGAACTTAAGGTTTGGTCTAAGTACAGATGGCATGAATCCTTTTGGTGAGCAGAGCTGCAGTCACAACACCTGGCTTGTGACTCTATGTATCTATAACCTTCCTCCTTGGTTGTGTATGAAGAGGAAGTTCATTATGATGCCAGTGCTCATCCAAGGCCCGAGGCAACCCGGCAACGACATTGATGTGTACCTAAGGCCATTAGTTGAAGAACTTTTACAGCTGTGGGCCAAACCAGGTGTACGTATGTGGGATGAGCACAAAGGGGAGCCATTTGACCTACGAGCATTGCTTTTCGTAACCATCAATGATTGGCCTGCTCTTAGTAACATTTCAGGGCAGACAAACAAGGGATACAATGCATGCACACACTGTTTAGATGAGACTGAAAGTGTATATTTGGATAAATGTAAGAAGGTTGTGTACCTAGGGTATCGTCGATTTCTTCCGAACCTGTATCCAGTAAGAAAGAAAGGCAAGCATTTCAAACGTCTGGCAGAACCCCGGAGGAAGCCTGTCCTCCGTACCGGTGAGGAGGTATTTGGTATGGTCAAGGACCTAGAAGTAATCTTTGGAAAAGGTCCTGGCAGTCTATCTGTTCCGAATGACGATGCCGGACACGCGCCCATGTGGAAGAAAAAATCTATATTTTGGGACCTACCCTATTGGAAAGTCTTAGAGGTCCGTTCTTCAATCGACGTGATGCACGTTACGAAGAATGTTTGCGTGAACCTGTTAGGCTTCCTAGGAGTGTATGGGAAGACAAAAGATACACCGGAAGCACGGCAGGACCAGCAACGTCTGAAAGACCTTGAAGAGCCTATGCATCCTGAGAACGAGAAGGGTAAACGATGCCACTTAACTCCTGCCAGCTACGCTCTTACCAAAGCAGAGAAGGAAATCTTTTTTGAATGCCTGAGCAGTATCAAGGTCCCGTCTGGCTTCTCATCGAATATAAAGAGAATAATAAATATGGCAGAGAAAAAATTCCAAAACCTGAAGTCTCATGACTGCCACGTGATTATGACACAATTGCTTCCGATTGCATTGAGGGGGCTTCTACCTGAAAATGTTCGAGTACCCATTGTGAAGCTATGTGCATTCCTCAATGCAATATCTCAGAAGGTAATCGATCCAGAAAGCCTACCAGGGTTATAGACAGATGTGGCCCAATGTCTTGTCAGCTTTGAGTTGGTGTTCCCACCATCCTTCTTCAATATTATGACGCATCTCCTGGTTCACCTAGTAGAAGAGATTGCCATTCTCGGTCCTGTATTTCTACACAATATGTTCCCCTTTGAGAGGTACATGGGAGTCTTAAAGAAATATGTTCATAACCGTGCTAGGCCAGAAGGAAGCATCTCCAAGGGCTATGTAATAGAGGAGGTCATTGAGTTCTGTGTTGATTTTATTCCTGACCTTAAGGCGATTGGTGTTCCAGAATCACGACATGAGGGGAGACTGCGTGTAAAAGGCACCCTAGGATGTAAAGCAATGATATGTAGGGACGGGCATTCTCTCAATCAAGCACACTACACGGTTTTACAAAGATCTATCTTGGTTGCCCCGTATATCAATGAACACAAGAATTTAATACGCCTCAAACACCCGGGGCAGTCTGATGAATGGATTATAAGTGAACACATGGCGAGTTTTGGCGGCTGGCTGCAAAGACTTCTCACGAATAACACCACTATTGGGGATCAGCTGTACTTGTTGGCCAGGACACCATCTTCGACTGTATGTACTTTCCAAGGGTACGAGATAAATGGGAATACATTTTACACGATAGGCCAAGATAAAAAGAGCACCAACAGAAAATAGTGGTGTCCGCTTCGATGCAGCAGAAGACAATGGGCAAAAGACCACGTATTATGGGTTTATAGAGGAGATATGGGAACTTGACTATGGACCTAATTTTAAGGTCCCCTTGTTTCGATGCAAATGGGTCAAAATAATAGGAGGGGGGTTGAGGTAGACAAGAAGTACGGAATGACAACGGTGGATCTCAACAATCTTATGAAGGTAGACAAGAACTTAGACGAACCATTCGTCTTAGCCAATGATGTGGCTCAGGTTTTCTATGTGAAGGACATGTCTACCAAACCGAAAAAAGAAAAAATAAGCAAACAGATACATCACACGATGAGCCAAAGCGTCACATAGTTCTTTCAGGGAAAAGAAACATCGTGGGAGTGGAGGACAAGACAGACATGTCAGAAGATTATAATAAGTTTGATGAAATTCCGCCCTTCAGAGTGAAGACTGACCCAACCATCCTGTTAAAAGGTGTTGATACTCCATGGTTACGGCCGACGCGATCATAAGATTGACTATATGTATTAATTGAGCCATTTTTGGCACACATATGTATCTCAACATGGAAATCAATGTCATATTTCTTCTGTTAACAGTATATGTATTAAATGAGCCATTTTTCTTCCTTCTATTTCTTCCCTCCATTTTTCTTCCCGCCATTTTTTCCCGCCATTTTTCTTCCCGCCATTTTTTCCCGCCATTTTTCTTCCCGCCATTTTTCCCGCCAGTTCTTCCCTCCAGTTCTTCACTATATATATATATGTAGGGTTGGCCTCCATTGTCATTGCACATCTCTAGACTCATATCTACAACCTCATCACTCTTTCTCATGGCTTCCACCGTAGCACTAACCCCCAGGGAGGCGGAGGCGCTTTGCGCCTCGAACTACCCCTGCCCACCGGGCTACTGTGTCCCCGTCGGCTGGATGCTGAGCGCCGGAGGCATGCCGGTTCCTCCTGTCCCTCTAGGTGTGGCGCGCCGGATGGCCATCACGAACCACTACTACTTCGAGCTCACGCCGGAGCAGCGGAGGAACCCCAGATGGCATCCCGACTATTTCCCTACTTGGGAAGCCTTCTTCATGGATCGGCGTGAGAGGGCGCTCGCCAGGCACGAGGAGGACGGCCCACCTCCTCCGAACTTCAATGAGGCCGGCCGTCGGCTATGGTGGCACGGTCAGACTCTCCAGAGCGTCATGGCCTATGACACTGCCACCGACTCTAACCCCCGTCTGCGCTACCCTCAAGTCCAGCCCACGCGTACTCAGCCTTCAAGGTTCAATTACGGCGGCCCCGACGACGACAGCGATGACGGCGGCGGCGAGTACGACGACTATAGTGGCGAGTATTACAGGTGTAGGCAGGAGCATGACTGAATCACTCCAACATTCCGAAACAAGTTCGGCCGATTGTTACTTAATCTAGCCATGTATCTTAATTTTCAGTTCTTTTATGTATCTTAATTTTCGGTCGTACTTTATGTAACTTACTATTAGTTGCATTCTGTATTTTAATTCCAGTTCTATCTCCTTCACAAAATGATAAGATGCTCATGATTTTTTACAAAAATCATTTTTAGGTTCACAATATGCTATTTTATCAAAAATCCAATGCAAGTTGAGCGAGGCTTTGTCAGATTCAAGTGTATACAAAAGATGCGGTATTTAAATATCCAATCAATTCAAAAAATTTAATACAAAATAAAATATGATTTGCTCTAATAAAATAGGGTTAGATTCCTTTTTAGATGCTTAATATTTCTTATGTTCAAAGTTTTAGGATTTGACAATTTATTTTTGTTTGAATATTGAATAATTAAAATTTATATGTAAGTGTTTTAATCATTTTGGAAATTTTCATCTAAAGTAAATATAAAATGTTTTTACATGAATGTATAGATATTATTTTTCTGAAAATTATGATATATTATTCATATTTTTCTGAGTTGAAATGAATAAGATATGAATTTTCTAAATTCATATCCTATTTTTTGAATTATAAATGCCCCCACCCCTTTAATGCATGAAATAAATGCCCCCCCTTTAACATCGGTTCCAGCCACGAACCGGTGTTAAAGGGGGCGCATTTATTTCGTTTCGCGCGCGCACACCCCCCCTTTAACACCGGTTCGTGGCTGGAACCGGTGGCTGGAACCGGTGTTAAAGGGGGGGGCGCGGGCGCGAAACGAATTCCCCCCCGTTAACACCGGTTCCAGCCACGAACCGATGTTAAAGGGGGGGTGTTATAACGAATTCCCCTTCCTTCTTCCCCCCAGCCAGATCAAAAGCGTCGTCTCCATAGCCCTCCTTCGGCCTCGCTCTCCGCCTCCGACGACCATCTCCGTCATCCGCGTCGTCTCCATAGCCCTCCTCCGGCCTCTCCGTCGCGCGCTACATGCTCAGGGTGAGCTTCCGGTTCGAAGGGACCACCTTCTCGTCCTCCTTCCGCTCTGTACCGAGCTCGCGTCGCGCGCCACTGCCCTTCGCCATAGACCACCGTCGTCGCTGCTGCTCCGGCGACCAAAAGCCAGTTGCGCCGCTAGTTTCTGGTCCGCCTGGACGCGCTCGCCCGAACGCACCACTTCACGCAGCCCCGCGCGCGCCCTCTGTCGCCGTCACCGGTGATAACCCGACGGTGGCCACTGTGATGACGTCACCGCGGCGTCACCCGACGTGGCCCGTGGGCCCGTTGACCGCTGACCGCCACGGTGGCATCCGATGTGGCCTCAGGCCCGTCCATCTGTTGCAGTGGCTAGACCCAGCCCCGGTGAGAAACAACCTGTCCCCTCTGGTGACGTCAGTCCTACGTCATGCTGACACAATAAAAGGTTTTTAAATGGTTTAATAATTTCAGAAATTGGTTTAAATCTTATAAATTCAATAACTAATTATTTATAAGTTAGAAAAATATGTATAATATATCAAAATGTCCATAAAATTGAGATCTATTTGTTTAAGCTATAATAATGCATTGTTAAGGAACTTAAATGACAATTTTAATTAGAGAACTAAATCAGCCCCTCATAGGTGTTCCGGGGTTCCCCTGTTCTAGGGTTTGTACCCTTCGGACCCTGTTTAAAATTATCAAGCATGCCCTAGGGTTTCATTTAAGATCTATTTAACTTGTCATATCATCATACTTGCTTGATCATTGCATCGATGCCATGTGTTGATTGTTGTTCTCCCTTTCTTTCCGATGTTTGCTTCTTCCCGGTAGAATACGATACCGACTCCGAGATCGAAGACCGAGATCAACATCATCGAAGCTTGAAGAACAATACTTGATCAACTATAATCAAGTCAAGCACAAGGCTTCTGAAGATCTATATCTGGGTATCAACAAACAAGGTAAGCATAGCCTCACACATAAAAGAATCCTATGATTTTGAAAGTATTTCATTCTTGCCATGATGCATACGATTCTACTATGGTATTTTATCGATAGATAGAGTATCCTATCCGTTGCATTATTCCCTATGAGCTTATATTACCCGATCCACTGCTCCTAGCATAACTAGGTTTGGCTTGTGTGCATTGCTAGAGCTTATATTTGTGTCTTGCTTAGCCATGCATAGCTATCAATTCCGGTTCATCCGGATGATGTATCAGATGCAAAGAATCTAGTATGACAGGAGAACGAGGTATACTGATGAGGTAAGAATCCAGCCACGAACCGGTGTTAAGGGGGGTCACCATCCCACGGGTCGTCATCCAGCTAGTGTATTTAGTTTAGGGTTATTTAGTGTATTTTATAGTTAGTATTAGTTTAGGGTCGTCACCTCGCTGCTCTGCAAGCGCCGCCGCTGGCCGTCGTCGTTAACGTCGCTCCGGTGACCCCTAGGTAGTGGCGCCGCCCGTTTTAGGTAGGCCGCATCACGCTGAGGCAAACCCGCTACCTCGCGCGCCCTAGGTCGCTCTCCAGCGCCGCCAGCCGCCGCTTTCTGGAGCATCCTCCGGTCAGCCACTGTAGCTAGCCCCTCTCATATGCATCCGGGATTTCTCCGAATTAGGGTTTGGACCCCTCAGAACTCGTTTAAAATGATCAAGCATCCTTAGGGTTTTAATTTCATTTGTGTATTTATTTGTGTATTTTTGTATGAATAATATGTATATTTGTGTATGAATCCAAGTCCACTTGAATGTTTACTCTCTTACTCTAGATAATATTATTGTTTTAGAAACTATGGATCCACTTAGTAGAAACCTTGAAGAATAAGAAATAATGGAGAACATTATCGATGAGGACACCTCACAATATCTAAACTTGGAGGGACATGATGACAGCTCAAGTAGTCATGGAGAAGATGAAGACTCCGGTGAACGCAATTTAGTGATTACAAAGTCCGGCGAGGTATATGCATTGATTAAGCCTCTGCTAACTTCCACCAACAATCTTCTTCTACATGTATTAATTAACGCTTCTTTCTTCTTTTAGCCCTCTGGATCGACCAGCCAGCAACCATCTTCTTCTACGAAAAAGAGCAAGCGAGGCGCGAGCCATCGGTTGAAAGATCGTGCAAAGTTCACGATCGAAGCAGTCCGTATTGATGGCAGGCCGATGGAGCCCAAAAAGGCCGCAGACAAATTTGTACGTCAGGCTGGAATTCTTGTTAGGGACCAAATCCCAATCATAATTGAATATTGGAATAAGCCAAAGAAGGGCGACGGTACCTTTGTCGATGAAAGATCCAAAGAAACGCTTTGCAATTCGCTGTTGGTAAATTTCACCCTTCCGCCAGAGGAGGATGAAAACAAACCGGTTATAAAGGAAAAGGTCAAAGAGTGGACTCTAAAGAAGATGGCTGACGCTTTCCGCAACTGGAAGACAAAATTGAACAAATTTGTCAAAGCTCGCGAGACTCCAGATTTTGAAGACGCATATTATGCGAAGATAAGACCTCACTGGCGCGAATTTGTGGCATACAAGAAAGGTGCTATAGCTACAAAGAGGTCAGAAACCAATACGCTAAATGCCCAGAAGAAGGAATATCACCAGAGGACAGGGTCAGGTGGCTACATATCTCAGAGGCCTAAGTGGGAGGAAGCTGAGAAGGCCCTGCGCGACAGAGGGATCACACCCCAGACACATGGGTGGGACCTACGTGCAAAGACTTGGTTCTACGGAATCGGGGTAAGGTTGGACCCAGAAACAGGATTGTGTATCTTCCCAACCCTCCTTGCCAAACCCGTCACTGAACTCATCACGGCATACGAGGAAACAGCCGCCAGGACCTTCCATCCCGACAGAGAGAATGACCAGCTCACACGCGCCATCGGTAAAAAAGAACACCCTGGACATGCACGAGGCACATGGGGTATGACGTGGAAGGATGGGTTTGCCGAGTGGAGCGACTCTTACAGATGGCGCGGCAGAAAAGAAAAGAGCGTACAGAGCGGATGACACAGATAGAACATGCACTTGTGGCGCTGCAGGTGCAAGTGAATGCACAACAGAGCCATCAAGCTACCGGCCCATCTCAGCGGCACGAAGAGCCTGCATTGGAATCTGCCGGCGGCCCAGACTCTACGCGGAAAAGCAGTGTGGCTTCCACGGAGAACGTGCAGCCCATGCTTGAAATGGCGGGTCCTCGATACCCCGTGGATGAGATCACGGAGAGCGAACACGTTGAGCTGCATGTGAGATTAATGGGCTTATCCATTAAGGTGGCTGTCGGCTATGCCTTACCTCCTGTAGCTGGTGGAACTTACCACTGCCGACCGATTCCAGATGGCTATGCTATTGTCGGGGTGGATGAGGTTGTGAAGGAATATGAGGAAGCACAGCTTGACCATGCTACAGGTGAAGGGGAAACTCAACTCAAATTTGCAGTGAAAACAACCATTCTTTGGAAGAAGGAACACATCGTGCTTCCAAATTGGAGGCCACTGGCACCCCCGCCGTCTCCGCAGCGTCAGCAGTCTGAGCCGCTTCAGCCATCTCCTACACGGCAGCCATCTCCAGCGCTTCAGCCATCTCCGGCGCGCCAGCCATCTCCGGCGCGCCAGCCATCTCCTGCCCGTCAGCCATCTCCGGCGCTTCAGCCATCTCCTCAGCGCAAGCGGAAGAGCACTGCCACGAAGAGCATCACTAGCACTGCCACAAAGAAATCCGCAGGAAACCGTACGCCAAAGAGTTCAAAAAACTATGTCTCGCAGCCTTCCGCCAAGCCATTGCCAGTTTTACCGTGGAATCGCAGCGACGAGGAGACCAATAGGATCTCGGAAGAAGAGGTCAAGAAATTCTTTGCACCTAGACGGGCCGAGCCAAAGGAGAAAATAGATCCGGCGGTGGTGGAGAAGTTTTACAAAAATCTTTTGAAACCTGAAACCCCACTTGTGCCGGACTACGAGCGCCAGATTTTGAAGGCGGATGCAAGGCGCCGTAGGGAGACTGAAAGTAGCAGTCGTGCGGCACCCTAGAAAACAGTTCCCATGCTCGGAGAGCAGGAAAACCAATCATGCGCCCAGCTCCAAGTGTTCGACACACGGGACGCTCCTCCCGTAAATGATTACGAGGCAGAGCTACAAAGAAAGGCCAATGAGATGGGGATGACTTACATTGCATACTTGAACATCATGGGAGACAACTTGCCCAAATGCGATGCCAACCCCATACAGCCATGGAAGTATGGGAAGAATCTCGTCAAGAAAGAGGAGCTCAAGAATCTACCAACAAAGATGCGAAGATTGCACAAGTGGTACCTTGATTTTGGCAAGACGAGAAAGGAAGAATGGATCACGGCGCATATAAGAGATGAGATTTTCTTGTGCGGAGACGACGAGATCGACTTCAACATTGAAGACTTGCATTTTCTATTCAATCAGAAGGAACTCGACAAAGCTGCCATCAGCCTTTATTGTGTGTAAGTACTATTTCTGTATTTTCTATCTCATCTCATTCACTTCATTAATTGCATGTATATATATATGCTCACCATATATGTATATACTATTATGCAGGAAAAAGGTTATGGAATGCATGAAAGGAGGACCTTTTGACATTGGGTTCGTTGACCCAAATAGAGTTCATGAAGAAGTGGTAAGAACCAAACCCGAGCAAACAGAAGATTTATTGCTAAGGTCTTTACTGAGACAACAAACCAAAAGGGAAATACTATTGCCTTACAACTTCTCGTGAGTACTGTTACCCTCTCTTGTACACATTCTGTTTCGGCTTACTCGATGTTAAGTGTAACTGATGATGAGTTATGCGTGCGTAGGTTCCACTTTATTCTGCTAGTCATTCAACCTGACTCAGGAAAAGTCCTTGTCATGGACTCGTTACAAAAAGAAAAAGAGCTATGGGCAGACTTTAGAGAGATGCTCCAGAGGTAATTTCAATCATATTATCGCACTAGATCGGCAACTTTCGTGACAACAAGTACTTAATTGCTCCTTTATCTATTTTCTTTGCCGGACAGGGTTTGGAAAAGGTTCACGGGCAGGGTCGTGGGTGAATGGTCAGAAGAACTAAAATTTGTAGACCAAAATGTAAGTAATACTAGCTAGCTAGGTCTGCGTATCTCTTTGATTCTGCTTCCAATTCCATTATATCATGCTTTATTGATTATTATTTTGATTGAACTCTCTATTCTCGTAAAGTGCGTGCATCAGGGACACGGCAATAACTTATGTGGGTACTATGTTTGCGAGTTCATTCGCAACACGGTATGTGCGACGGGCCAAGCCGCACTAGAACAACTTAGAGTAAGTAAACAAAGTACACAACATTATTTTATTACCATCAATTGTGTTGAGTTTTATTCTTATATATATATTGACCCCATTCTTCATATATATTCAGATCGAACGGATGCGGGACCAACTCCTACCATTTGACCGCATACGAGCCATTCAAGAGGAATTGGCGG
This sequence comes from Avena eriantha, assembly GCA_910589775.1. Taxonomy (NCBI): domain Eukaryota; kingdom Viridiplantae; phylum Streptophyta; class Magnoliopsida; order Poales; family Poaceae; genus Avena; species Avena eriantha. Next base: position 366,975,619 of record OU342741.1, read on the forward strand.
GGTTCATACTTGATGAGGTTGTCACGCCTAGCGGAGAACTCTTTAGATATCCACCAAAATGAACGTTGTATATATGCTTGAACGTGTTTGTCTTGTACTTGATGCTTCAACGTTTACGGAGAATACCACACAATGACGATGTTGTGTATAATACTAGTTGCTTAATTATTCATGTACTCGTATGTACCGATGACGATGTATATGTATACCGCTCCCGATCGATTCCCCCTCCCCCCTCCCCGTCCCCGCCGCGCCGCAGAAATACGCCCAGAACGGGGCAGGGGCAGAACTCTGCCGCGGCAGAGATTTAGGCCGTTTTCCTGCCGCGGCAGAGATTTATCTCTTTTTCCTGCCACGGCACAGAACCGGTGTTAAAGGGGGGGCCTGAGCCCTGCGGCAGCCCCACGTGCGCCACCCTTTAACACCGGTTCGTATAAGAACCGGTGTTAAAGGGGGGGCCCTCTAACACCGAACCCTCAACAGCGGTTCTACAACCGCTGTTAGAGGGCCCTCCAAACCGGTGTTAGAGGGGGGTGTGCACTAGTCTAGCTAGCTGGGCAAAATGCCCTTCTTCGTCTTCTACCTGCCTTCAGCAAACTGTTCATTCGCACTTGCACTAGTGAGCAGAAGTTGAAATTTGTTCAAATACGTAAAAAATTTATTTGTATTATCATAATTTGTGTTGAGTTTTATTCATATTTTTTATGAATAAATATATATTCATATTGATTTCCTTCTTTGTAGTTGGAAGCGATGCGAGAAAAGCTCCTACCATAGGACCACCTACTAGCAACTCAAGAGGAATTGGCGAGATTTCTGGTTGATGAGGTCATAGACCCATGCGGAGAATACAATATAGATAGTCTCTAAAGCATCCATGTAATGCATCTCCGTGTAATCAAATAGACAGGCTCTGGATATGGTTGGGACTCATAAACCAAATTGTATATAGATATATGTATAAGCTCGTATAAGAGAAATTATATTATATATGCATCAATGTGTACATGTATGTATATACGAAAAATAATTGAACATAAAACACAAAATAAAAATAAAAACACAAAATCCTAAACCCCGTCTCCTGCCGCGGCAGCCAAATGACCCAAAACGCTGCCGCTGCAGCGGCAGGGAACCTTTAGTCCTAGTTCGTGAATGTCCTCCAACCCAGCGCACGTCTCTAGTCCCGGTTCTAGAGGTGTGCTTTCTACTAGTGACATTTGAACAAAGAGAATAGTCGGTGCCACTTCCACATATTTACCCTGTTTTTATGTACACTCGCAACAATTTTAGTAAACTTAAATACCTCAGGTATATGCATCTAGAGTATACGATTCTAAAAAATATCTTCATTGAGTTCTCAGTGTGTACTTGCGTCAGTTTTACCTTTTTGCACGCATGCACGAGGATTGGAGCCTTGGAGGAGGCCACGTTGAGGTTTAACTGACATAAGAGAAAATAGAAAGTGTAGTTAAACGTGCGCGAGATTTTCGAGGTGGGCGATGAAAATAATACTCCCTCCGTCCAGAAATAACTGATTTGGTTTTGTCTAGATTCTAATGCTCTATACACTAAAATGCGTCTAAATACATTTAAATCTAGACAAATTCAAGTCAGTTATTTCTGGACGGAGGGAATACTAAAGGGCATTATACCTCCGGTCGTATGAACTCGGAATATCTGACAAAAATTCTCCGGATCTACAAACAAAAACAGTATCTAGCCATGTCTGAGCGTATCTAACGAAACACACATTTAGCTAGCTAGCTGCTGCTCGTATGTCTTACCGTTGGCCAAATCTCATGTTTGACTTTAGACGAGTGCAACTCTATCCTATCATGTCAACGAAATTGAGCCCGACTGTTCTCCAAGGCGGGGAAGAGCGGCTAGCGGAGCTAGTAAGTAGGAGTACTAGTTTTGGTGTCCCGAGCACTGTAATACTGACTAGTACTGGTAGTATTGTTGCAGTGCAGAGAGAGTTAGAAGGCGTATGCGCTGCAGATGGCCGGCGAGTCAAACAGCCGTCCAGCCGATCTTTTATTTACCACTTGACGCTTACCTCCCGAACTCCAAAACGAGACAACAGAGAGAAATTAATGAGCGACTAAACCAGCTAAGCTAGAGCTCCTCGAACCTCCTAATTAAGCTGGCAGCAAGGAGACCTCCTGAAACAAGCACGCAGCCGCCCTGACTGACGACTGCCTAAACAAAGGAGCATGTCCAGATGCGTAACTGCGCGCGGTTAGCCAAAACAGTGCAAGCGAAAACTAGATCCCGTCCGCTACGTTACGTAGCTCTCTGTCCAACATTTTCTATGATCCTTGACCAGATCCCGTTATTTTTAGAACTCTCTTGGTCGATAGGACCAGTCGAATCGTACTGCAGGTACAGCTAGCTTGCTAGTACTACTACTACTAGATGGTACTACCACTGTAATAACGCCGTGCCTCGATAACAGTGGTAGTTAAGATGGATGGATCGACGTAGTGGAGCACTGGAGCATCGGATGGGTAGCACTGAGACTGCGTGCGTGCGAGCTGCTGCTGGCACTGCCACACAGAGACAGCTTAGATTCAGCTCAAGCGCACTCAGCAAAAGGCAATCACACGAGCTAACCAGCAACCACATCGAATCGCCACGCACACGCCGAGCACCGCCCACCTCCAACCCACTTGCGAATGCTGCCCATGGAGTCGCCGCTCCCGAAGTCATAAATACCCACCACCTCCGCGCCAATCTTTGTCCACTCCCGAGTACCGAGAATCCAACCCCCGAAACACCCCACCCACGCACACAGAGCTATAGCTAGGACCATGGCGGTAGCCAAAGCAACCCACTCCGTCCTCCTGCTCGCCCTGGCCCTGTTCTTCGTCCTCACCACCTCCGCTGCCGCACGCCAGCCCCAGGGCGCCGGCGGCGGGGGATTCTTCACCGGGATGCCGTGGTTTGGTAGTGGCCAGCCGAGCGGCGGCGGCGGGTGGGGAGCCGGCGGCGTTGGGCCCGGCGGCGGATTCGCTCGGCGCGGTGTGGTGCAGCCGTCGACGGTGTGCGGGAAGGGGCGCTGCTTCAACAAGCGCCTCGTCTGCCCGTCCAGGTGCTTCAGCTCCTACAGCTACCACGGGAAGAACAGCGCGGGGGCTGGCGGCAGCGGCGGGTGCACCTTCGACTGCAACAGCTGCCAGGCTCACTGCTGATTGCTCAACCAACACAAACCAAACCCAGTCGATCGAGCTAGAGAGATGAAGAACTGGAGATCGATCATTAGCTTCATACTTACTGGAGTACAACACATCTACGACGACACCACCATGTACTGAAGAAATAATCCCACTAGTAGTAGCAGCAGACCAACAGTAGTAGTGAGCAGTAGGAGACCTATGCAGTGGAGATGCGCGCGTGCATGTAAATCGGGTTTACGACTAGTAGGTGTGTGTGGGATGGATGAATAAACATGGATGGAATAAATTGAAAGATGGTTTGAGTTCGGCGGTTGTTATGTTTGTAATCAAGTTTTCGCTTCAGATCGACTTCACAACTTCAGATTGCTGGTCTGCTAAACTACTAGTAGGACTGAACTATTTTTGTTATATTATTAGTGGAGTGCAGGGTTTGTGCTCCCATTTTAAAAGAAAAATGTTTTTTAATTTTCTTAAATATTTCGAAAATATTTAGGTGGATACATGCACATGCTCCCTACACTTCAGCCTGTAGGTGGGATAGGGAAGCCCACGGCGCCGCCAGCCCATCCCACCTATTTCCGCTAAATGGACAACCAAGGGCCAGCAAAATAATATCGTCTGTGGGGCAGGATCCAGTGGCTTCGTCAAAGAAGACGGAGAAGAAGGTAAATCACCCTCTCCTTCCTGCTTAAATTCAATCAGATCCATGTAAGATCCATGTACACTTTGTTTGGCTGATGACTGATGTTGAGCCTGATTAGAATAAATTAGCGCCGAGGGCATGCTAGATTCATCGCTATATGTTGTCTCTTTTTGCCAGTAAAACAAGGATCATGTTGTTATCTTAAAATATGCACAAACATTTGTACACACCTCGGAATCATCAAAAAACTATAGGCTTTTTCGGTGGAATAGCTTTTTGATCTACAATATGCTTGTACAATATGATTCAAATAACTTGATATTTTCCGGTTATAAGAATCATGTATATGCTGAAGCACTACGAGAAATCATGATTTTGCCGTGAGCATTCTATCGGGGCACACGGCAAACATAGATTTTCCATGAGCATTGGATAAAACTCACGAAGAACTGATGGTTCACGGCAAAACGGCAACAAAACTCACGGCAAACGACAGCTCACGACGAAATGGCGGCAATACTCGCGGCGAACAAGGACTCACAGCAAATTGTCAGCGATACTCACAGCAAAGAAGGACTCACGGCAAAGCTGCTGACACGTATCACGACCGTGAACTATAAACGGTTAGCATACAGCTAGAAAGCTCACGACAAATTTCCTATATAGTAGTCTCATTCCACCTTTGCTTCTCACGAAGGGAAGCTCCCAATGTAAAGTACGTTATGTATATATCCTTATTGCATCTCTTCTATGATCAGCTATCTGATTAGTGATTATTACCAATTAATTGGCAGTGGATCGCTCAAAACTTTGACCAAGGCGTCACCAAACTGTCCCATTTTCTCTAAGATTTACTATTATAGTACGATTTCCTGATGGTACAACATCAGATCTGTTTGCCAAAATCTGAAACTATACAATACTGAATTTGCTAAGACGACCTGAAACTGAAGATGGACTAAAAACTAAACTGGTATGTGTGCAAGTGTATCTATCTAGCTGAATCAGTATGTGTGCAAGTGAATCTGGCAGTGCTGAATTTGCTGAGATAACCTGAAACTGAAAATAGGCTACCATTCTTGTCTATGCCTTCCTATTATCAGATTTTGACCAAGTGATTTGTGAGTTTGATTGCTAAATTAGCCGAATATATAAATCGATAATATGTACACATCGTTTTGTAGTGTCAGATTAGGATATTGATAACGGATGCCTTTTTCCCAGTATTTTATTTATGTACAATGAGCTCATATGCAGGTTCTGCTTGATTGATTGCATAAATCAGATTTTGGAGAGCTGAAAGTGAACAACTTCACTGTTGTGTCTTGTGAGTTCGAGTCAGTGAACATGTGCAAGTAAACAAATTTGCAGTCTGAAGACAGTAGTTCTCCAAAACCTATAACAGTAGCACTGTTCTTGCAAGAGATGTACTATGCTCATGAATTCTGACATTTGTAACAGGATGCCAAGGTATACCCTGCACTTGACGGCTTGCTACAGTTTGGACGATTGTCTCAATGTGTAAGTGGCCTTATCTGGCTTGCGATCAGTTGTTTGTATTCTAGCTTTAGCATACCAAAAGCTAGCTTTAGATCCTGATTAAATTTATTATGTTACCATGTTCACTTATGCCATTTGCTATTGATTCTTTCTTGCAACCATAGGAGTGGATGGAACTGTACAAAACTAGGACCTGCATATGATATATCTATTTAATATGATGGTATCCTTGATATGTCAACTTGTCAAGGAAGGTACATTTGGGTTTGCTCTCAAGATTTGTGGTGCATTTTGAGTTTTTGACCATTACTGGTAAATTATGAGCTTTTATGGATGCATTGCCAGAAACAGAAAGCAGCAAATCTGGAATTATTAATTCTTGGAACTGAACTGGCAGGGCCGTTCGTAACATGGTACTAGGATGTTTGTTCAGAAGCAGTGAATGATCAACAAGATATCTGTCTGTAAAAACTCTTTCATACATGTGCATCGAGTTTAGGATCTCCATCTGAATTTTGGTTAAAGTACATTCTTCTTTGTTATTTTACTAGCCTGCTGGATGATCTTTCTTTGTTATTTTTCAAGAGATTTGTACTTGATTAAGGTCTGAATATTGAACATTTTTGTCAATTGTTCAGGGCATCATTCCAGCGTCAGGCGAGGTTATGACCATGCAACTACACAATAAGAAACAACATGCAAGTGATCACTAATACTCCATGTACTAGAGTAAAAGGCAATAGACTGTATCTAATCAGTGTACTAGCTTGATCCATGTACTGCTCCAGTGATTGTCCTGTGTACTAGTAATAAATTCATGTGTTGTCACATTTTCAAAATAGAATGATCTTGTGTACTAGTGTGATGAATTTGGATGCTTTTTCTGTGAATTTTTGTGTGATGAAGCTAGCTGATTTTTCATGTGTACTGTCCAAGCTTGCTGCAGGCAGCTCTCGTGGTATGTACTGAAGCTGGCGGGTATAGGTGGGCAAATGGGTGTTGTTTAAGACTAGCGGATTTAAATAGACAAGTAGCCAAAGCCCAATTACTTTATACGGCACAGGTGGGTTTGCTGGTGGGCAGCGCCTGACCTACACTACATGTCTGCAGAGTGTTATCGAATAATTCATTATATTTTGGCTACAAAAAAATCATAACATCGTGGCTTTGAAAAGACAAAAATAACTCTAATTTGTTTCAAATATTTGTCTATTTTGTACAGACTATCTACAAAAATATTTTTCAATGCAAAATTGGCCATACATACTAGACATGTATATGTACTTGTATATTTATTTTCAGACTTTTTTGAGTCAAAAATGAAGTTTTCGATCTTTTATAACCGAACTCATTGGATATTTGTTCAACGGAACTGAGCTTTCTCTTTGGGTGTGTTTGCTAGGCCGGATTCTCATTTCTCGCATCCATCAGGAAGAATTTGGCCCCTTTTTTCTGGGTCGCATCAATTTCTTGCACAACACGGGTTTTAAAACAGGCCAAAACTTGGTTTGCTGGGAACACCCAGATGAAGGGTTTCCGTGGGGACAAGTTGCGCTCGTGCAAAAAGGGGGAAGCAGCGCGTCGCCCATGCAAGATCGGTGATGGCGCGGGCAGCCGCTTTTTCTCAAAAGTCGGTGGGAGAAATTTCGTCACTGTCCGCCGAATCGCCATGCTATATATCACCGATTCTCTCACCATCAGTTGTCGCGCCACCATTTCCCCCCTTTTCGAGCTCTCAAGCCCGCCAAGATCTTCGTCGATGAACAGGTAAGAGGCGGCAACGGCGTTAATGGTTGTAGGACGGCTCCGGCATGCGTTCTTCTCTGAGCTCTTCACCGGCGACATACTCCGCTCCTCCAATGCCGGTGAGTTTTTTCAAACCCCACCCCTAGTAGTTTTGACCGGCTAGATCTGAGTGTAATTTGCGATAGAACTATGGTAGTACGCCTGATGAATTGCATGATGTAGTTATAGATCGATGATTTTGTGGCCTTATTGCATGTTTAGGTAGGTTATTTAGTCTAGATACTCATATGTGTGACGGTGATACATGTAGGACATGACTCCTGATGAGTTCAGCTAGACCCTCAATGATTCTCGGGAGACCTTTGTCGCTGACACCCAACCCCAGCTCCTGGCTTTGAGGCTCACCTATCCACGGTGCTCGGAGATCATGTCCCCGCCACCGATGAATGCATACACGATGGAGCAGATTGCAGAGCAAGTTGTCGCCATCGTGGCCAAGAAGAAGGCCGTCGAGGCTGGCAAAGCGCACATCACATGCCATAGTAAGGGGGTGAAGGGCACTATGAAGTGGGAACCCTTCCTCTCCACGTTCGTGTTGAACAAGATGTGTGAGATCATCAAGAGCGGCGTGAGAACGGAGAAGGGGTTCAAGGAGGTGCACCTGAACACTTGTGCCCAGAAGGTGTTTGAGTTTTGTGGCATCGAGGTATCCTCACAACAGGTGTACAACCACCTGCGTAAGTGGTGGACCAGGTGGATCCATGTGTCCAAGCTAAGAGACCTTAGCGGAGCTAACTGGGATGAGGAGACATGCACCATCATATTGGGGGATGCCCACTATAGAGGCCATATCTTGGTACTAACTAATTGAGTTCTTCCACTACTAACCTCCCTTTTGTTTGAACTAGCACTAACCTCCCTTTTGTTTGAACTAGCACTAACCTCCTTGCAATTTCTTGTCTTAGGATCACACCAAGGATGTCGAGTATCCAAACAAGCCAATCGCTAACTATGTGCATATGCAGACCATCTTCTCCCTCGACATTTTCACTGGCAGGTTTTCCATTTGCTCTAGTGAGCCTCCAAAAGAGGAAGAGGTCACTTCTGGGAGAGGAGGACGTCGCCTCCATCATGTGCATGACCGAGGCCATGAAAGCGGTGGCGGACGCCATCATCACTGCTTCCCCTCCCGATGTGCACCCAACTCTCTACAATGGCGTCATGAGCGTCTCGGCTTCATCCCTAAAGCTCTGATGGTGGCGCTGAGCCATCTCTTCGACAACATGGCCTAGGGCAACAACTTTGTTCAAATGGAGGAGGAACATAGGGAGCTCTGGCTTAGGACCTTCCTTATCAAGCACTACTATGTGTAGTGATTTCTCCCTGATCATGTAGATGGGGGTGTTGGTACATGCATGATGAAGAACAAGTTGTTGGTTGTATATTTTGAAATAGCTAGGGACCTGACGAGAACTTGTTCCATGGCCTGTTTATTGTGAGGTGGTATATACTAACCCCTCACATGATGGAGAACCTGCAGTGGTAGGATTACATCCCTTTTTGATGTGGTGGTAGGATGATACCATAGAAGTTGGTGGCGGTCGGTAGGATCACGCTAGCTTGGTATATTGAACTGCTGATGTTTTTTCCCACCTGATCATGAATGCTTAAATTGCTTATGTTGATTACATTGTGTTTCTGATCTTGATTTGCCCTTTTTAGTTGTGATCCTTATGTTGCATATGTTATGTCTTAAAGAAATACAACTAGTGTGTGGTGTACTATGGCAATAAACCGGGAATCTACAAGATATGGGAGGAGTGTAGCCAACAAGTGATGGGTTACCAGTATAACTTTCATAAGGGGTTTAAGACTCTAGAGAAGGCACAAATAGCCTAATCTGAGTTCTTAGCAGAGAGTCTATAGGAGACACATCCTCCACAAGTTATGAACAACAATGTCCCTCCATAGCATGTAGCTCAATAGGTTCATCCACAACAACAGCTTGCACCTATATAAGGTGAAAGTATGATCAAAGACATCATCATTACCAATTGTTCTGATTCATGTGATCGATGATGTAAGACCTTGAACCCTTAAACTCTGATAAGTAGTTGTCTGAACCCTTAAACTCTAGCTGCTGGTAAGCTCACCATTTTCCATGTGACATAACCATATCGTGCCTTATGTGGGCTCCCAAACATGCAACTTTGCATCAGACGAGCCCATTCTAGAAAACCAAACAAAGTGGGCATATGTGCTCTCCTCGTCCGGAAACCAAAACATAGGCTACCAAATAAAACACTCATCCAGACCGAACTCAATCTCCCCACATATAGCATCCGCCAAGCCAACTACCAAAAACGAGAAATTTCAGCCTGAGCAAGCAAACACGCCCTTTGTATGCGAGGCGTCCCTATATCTTTCCTTCTTGCACCACAGGATCAGTTGGTACATGGTCATTAGTAATATACTACATGCCAACATGTGAGATTGTGATGTCCCATTTTGATTTTGTGTGTGTTGTTCCAAGTCTCCGAGAATAAGCGTGTTCAAATCTCCTCGCATGTCGCACACAAATATTTGAGTGAAGGTATGGTGGACCACAGCCTCTCGCCGGCGGGAGGTTTTCTGTTCCTGTTTTTTAGTGTCTTTTTTAGGATGTTGAGGCGATGGCTACATCCTGAAGTTAGAATAAGGTCCTCCCTGCTTTATCTTCGTACCGGTGGTGCATCTAACACCGACGGAGGACGTGTGGAACCGTTTATCGGCGGATCTCCTAGGATTTTGTCTATTTTCATCTTTGTTGGTTTGTTTTCAGGTTTGTCTCTTTCGATATGTGTTCATTGTTGGCGATAGTTGCTGATATAGTGTGATGGTCCTTTGAGGCTTTAACACAGTGACTTCCCGTCTGTCTACTATAATAAGTTGTACTACGAAAGTTTTGTCTGGCTTCGGTGATGGAGGGGCGAGGACGACAGAGCCTTCACAATTTAGACACAATTTACCTCTTTCTAAGTCCTATTTGTATTTATGCATACATCACTGCACTTTCACTTGACACCTATTTAAGCGGCTCGTCTCGCCGCTACCTTATCCTTTTCTTAGGCATTTTTTTCTGCTTTCTGAACTTTCACTCCATGTGAAAGTAGTAATAATTATACATTCTCCTCTATCTAAAATATTAGAAAGCACTTCCTCTATCTAAAATATTAGAAAGAATGTATTATTAATAGATCCGTGGAATTTCGAAAAAAAAGATTTGAGAACAATTATCTAGGTTCTTATGATCACTTGTCATTTGTTAAAATGATATCTTTCTTCAAAGAAGGCGATATAGTCCAAAGAGAAGCACGGAAGAGCATCAATCTCTTCTCCCTGTCTCTCTCGTTTTTTTCCCTTCAGTGTTTCGAGAGAAGCAGAGCATGAATTTTAGGGAGCAAATCCAGTGTATGGATCCTGCTCTTGCACCATTTAGAAATGGAAGCATCCAATGGGCTGTTTTAGCGTAAGACAAGCCCAGCAGTCACACCATGCTCTGTGGGAGTAGAGGAGGCCTCAAGTAGGCTTTTCAGATAGTTTTCAGATAGAGTACTCTGTAAACTTAGTATTTTGTTCGGCCTGTGTAACAGCCCCTAATAGTATGGTAAGAATATAGCCCACGAAATTTCGGAAAGTCCTTTTGCTGCCTGAGCTCCGTGCATATTAAAAATAAATAAACTATGTTTATAAGTTTTAAAAAATTATAAAAAAATCTTTAATGTAGTTTATGATGTATCCCATAAACATGCAAAATCTCTCCTGGGATCCGTCGGTTTTCATGTTCGTTGGTATGGTTTCAGGCTAGTCTCTTTCAATCTACGAGCGTCATCATTGACGACAGTTGCTTCTTTAGTGCTTTGGTTCTTTGGGGTCTTAGCACGATGGCTTCCCGTCTATCTACAACAAGCTCTACTATGACAAGCTTTGTCCGGCTCCGATGATGGAGGGGCGAGGACGATGACGTGCCTTCGGCTCGTGCTAGTGTCTGTAATCGTCGCTAGGTGGTCCAATTACCTATTTGTAATTTTAGTTACTTTTAGAATTCTATGTATTACTGTTGATGATTATTAATGGATATGTGGAATTTTCGCAAAAAAAAACTTTGAAGTTCCATTGTGTACTAACTTCTAGTTTTATCAGGACTCTGCCATTCATGTGTGTTTTCAATTTATTCTCGTTAGTTAATCAATAATCGGATTGTTTGCTAAAACTAAATAGTACTATTTCAAAAGACAAAATGAAATCATTTCCAAGAAAAATGTAAATAAATAGTATTACTTTTTTTAGGGAAAAAATAGTATTATACTTGGGCCGAGTTTTATATCACGGTTGATTATGATTATTTGGTTTTCCGCACTTGCCTTTGCCTATTATAGAGTTTGTTTTACCACATTTTGTCTATTTTTATGGATAGTTTTGAATATGAAATTATCAATTAAAAATACTACAATGTACCACAATTAGACAGCTAACTCAGACCTACGATTTTAGTAATGAGATCTATTAAAAGATCGTCTGCAACTATATACGTCTGACTGAATGGTTTTCAAAATTATCACCCCACGTCATCATCATTCCTGAGATGATAAGTCAACATCATCCTCCGTTGATTCGTTGAATAACAAGCCCACAATCATCCTTGGGTAGAACGCAGATGGATCAGTTTCAAAAACAATAAAAAAGAAGGACTTAGTCGTGGAAGAATTTATTTAGGAAATAATATCACTGTAATGTTGGAGAAAAGACCAGTCCAGTCAAGGGACGGATATGGCCTACTGAGAAGCAAGCTCCTGCATGTGTGCTGACCGGCGAAATATTGCCCCCGATAAAATCGACTATCACAACTCACAAGGAATGTTTCCCACGCAACATCGTCGATCACAGTTAGCGACCGGTTATGCATCTACCTGACCCGACGAACTGCTGCTATCCAGCTGCTAGATTATGGCCACGTGCACGTGTAGCTGTTCCTGACGACTCCCTGAGCCACAGTTTGCTTGTTCTAAAATGGAAAGTTGTTTTCAGAGATAGCGTGAAAAATGAGTTTACAGAAAGAAGATAGCCGCCCGACAAAGAGAAATATATGCAGTATAGTGCAGTTAGTCAGCACCAATCCATCATAAGTTTGAATCGGGAGAATCCGTCGGCTGAGACGACCGACCATTTCTCATCAACAGCACTGAAATAGTCGGCGTCCATTTTCTTTTTTTGCGTGAAAGCAATCTCTTGAGTACACGTGTTTGGCTTGCACAATCATATAAGTATACACTCCGTCGGGTTGACACGGATTATAATTAGCAAATGAATGATACCGTGCAGATGAACCCAGGAAAGGAGTTTTCTTATTTAGATACAAGGAAAAATAGTCTTAACAAATTTAGGGAAATCCAACTCTACCTGAAATATGGGACCGGAAGTCCGGAACCCACACCTTCTAATGATTGAGCTGCAATTGTCACCGGTGCAAAGCACGTACTGTACTGAAATTCCTATCAATAGAAAGAAAAGGCTGCTATTTTGCCATCAACAAACGAGTCAATTGCTGGTACGCCATCAAACAAGTGTCCATTATTATATTTCATCCGTTTGAAAATAAGTGTCGCGGATTTATCTAGTTACGCATGTATTTACACACTCAGCCGCGTTTAAATACATGTGTGTCTAGATAAATCCATGGCACTTTTACGTAAAGAGAAAGCATAAAACAATATTTTGCCAATTCACCATCTCGGCTACTCTCCCTTTAGGTTTCATGTCAATCTCCTTGGACATTTCAGAGTTAATTGCAAAAATCCACCACATATATGCGAGAAGTTCGAAAATCCATCGGGTTTCGCTAATTTGCAAAAATCCACCGGCATTGCGCTGGTTCGTTGCAATGTGCACTGATTCGGGGATTTGGCCTCGATAACGACTTTTCTGACCGTCCGGTCCCACTGTCAGTGTCCACGTGGCCAGGAGGAGACGGCCGCTGCGGACAACCGTTAACGGCCGTGAACGGCGCATGGGGCCCACTGTCAAGCCTGTGTCCTAACCCTAGCTCTGCTCTGTGAAGCAGGCAGTTGCACACGTTCCCACCGCTCTGCTATATCCTTCCCATGGAGACTCCAAATCCAGGCGGTGGCGGCGGAGGCTGCGCCGGTGGTGACGCAGGAAAGAGAGGGCCCGCCGGCGGTGGAGGTGGCGCTGGTGGTGACGCAGGGGTAGTCGACCTCGGCCTGGATGACCTCGACTTCTGCGGCAGCTCCAATCCTCCCGCATGCACTTCACTGTTCCCGATAGCGGCGGCGTTGGTCGAGGTCTGGAAGGCACGGCCGACGGATAGCCATCGTTGGACTACTTCTCTCGGCGGCGTGGAGTAAGTTTTATCGTCTCTCTTCTCTTTCCCCCTTTTGTTCCCAAATTCATCCGTGTAAACTGTGTAAACTCGAGATTAGGTTCAGTATTAGTTTGTTAATTGTTTCTTTGATTTATCTGTAGCCTGGATGATGATATATGGGAAATTATGTTCAGTTTAGATGGTATAGACAATTTGGGGAGGAAGATAGGGGAATGTGACATTACATATCTGAATCTGCTAGCACTAATTCAGACATATGGTTATGGTATGGATGACAACATATATTTCGTGAGAGAGAGAAGGGCACAGGTAGGGCTGGGATGGAGTTGATTGACAGCATGGCCAAGGTTGAATCAATGGTTAAAATGTATGAGCGTGAGAAGGCAGTTTCAATTACTGTAATCAAGGGTAGAGGTGGGCTAACTGCAGGCATAAACATGCCAGATGTTGAAGAACAAATCCCCATATCACAGGAAGGAGTGGAAGTGGTTTACTCAGTAGATGTGCAAGGGGTAGCTTTTCAAATCCAGCACACAACAGATTCAGAGTACATGTATTTACCCACTCAACAAAGTCAGAAACAAATAGTTCCTGTTGGATCAGGGGATGATTATGTGCTGACACCACAGTGCACTATCCCAGTGGTGCCAATCAATTTAGAAGATGAGCCAGATTTATTTGTTGAAATAGACTCTGAATTAGATGACAGTGATTGCATTATAGAGTCGAAGAGTTATGTGAAGAAGCCTAAAAACCCATGACCAACCACAAGAAAACATTGTGAACCTGAAGAGGATTACAAGCCAGATTACATGCCTTCCTCTGCTGGGAAGCATGACAGCTACAAGAAGTAATTGCCAGAAGTATATTTAATTTGTCTTGTCATGTGTTGTTGAACAAGTGTCTTGTCATGTGTGTGATGTGCTAGAACAATGTGTGCTGCAACTATGTGCTTGAACAATGTGTGTTTGAACAATGGGCTGGAACTATTAGATATTGTTGTTGTTGTGAACAATGTGCATTGTGCTTGAATGCTTTAACATATGTGCTTGAACAAATGTGTTTAAACAATGTGCTTGAACAAATAGGAAGTACACAAACCATTCAACTACAACATTATATAGATAGATCCTTCAACAAAAGGAATGCTTCAACTACAAACATTACATAGATGATTCAACAACAATAATGGTTCAACTACAAACATTACATAGATGATTCAACAATAATAGTGGTTCAACAACAGGATTGGTTCAACAACAGGATTGGTTCAACAACAGACATTACAGTAATAATATGTTTTAGAAACTACAACCAACTCTCTAAAGGATCACTCATCACAGATTTCTTTAATTTTCTTCAGCCTGTCCTTGTGCACATGACTATCCTTGAACATATCAAACAATGTATACTCTAGTTTCTTATTTTCATCCTTTGTGGCCACTCTTTCAGCCTCCCACCTCTGCCTCTCTTCCATCAGGGCATCTTTGTGAGCCTTCCACTTCTTCTTCTCTTCTAGCAAGGCATCTCTTTCATCCACTAACCTTTTCTGTTTAACCTTAAACACTTCAGCCTGAGATTTTAACACATTCTTCATTTATTCTTTTGCACTTTCAGTACCTCAACTTCATTCTTCAGGGATTCCATGTGCTTCTCCCTCTGCTCATCCTCCAGCTTCTCTCTGTTCATCATATCAAGGTTGTGCATTTGTGCCTTCTTCTCAATGTCATCCAACCACTTGCGACCTTCTTCCAATAGACATGCATATTTCCTCTCAATTTTCTTTTTCTCATCCCAAGCTCCTTCATCATCTTTGAGCTTTTATATTTCTCATTAATATAAGCACTATTGGTCTCATTGTACATTGACCATTACTTGGACAGTGCATTCTTCAGAGTGTCAGGCCACTCTTCATCTACCCAAGAATGAAACCCATAGTTCATTACTTGCTGCAAATTAAGAATGGCAGTTAGGTTCAGTAAAATTAGAAGTTGATGCACATTTACCACCAACAACTGTCCAAAGAGATTACATTTACTAAAGTTAACTGAGAATGCACTTCTACTATATCTGTAAACCACATCTACAAATACCACAACTACATTTAGCATAGCTACATTTACCACAGCTACAAATACCACCAATTACAATTGACTGGGAAATTTGACATGGGCAATGTTACAGAATTAACAAATTACTCACATTCTCTATGAGGCATAGGTAGAAATGACGACCAGTGTTTGTGCCTTCAAATGCAACGCATCTGCGCGACACTTCCTTATGAAGGAAGCATAGTTCGCCGCTACCCACAACTATGCCTTGAAACGTTGGGTCTTCACATGTGGCAAGAGCAAGGTCTAGTTCGGTAAAGTCCTAATCAACAAAATAAAGCAAGAAATTAAATTGCATCGGCTTCAAATCGAGGAATTTCACAGATTCCCTTGAGGAAACCCTACAAAAACAAGGCTAGGATTCAAGCTAGAACTTACCTCAAGATACTCCTCGCTCGCAGAGGAGCCATCGTGCCAGCTCGGCATGGCGTTGTTCTCCTGCGGGCACAGGGGGCGGCAATGGCGGAGGCGAGGGTGACGACAATGGCAGAGGCGGCGGTGACGGACAGTGGCAGAGAAAGAGCGGCGGGACAGGGGAACGTGTGCAACTGCCTGCTTTAGGACACGGGCTTGATGGTGGTCCCCACGTGCTGTTCACGGTCGTTAAC
Source organism: Avena eriantha (assembly GCA_910589775.1). NCBI lineage: Eukaryota > Viridiplantae > Streptophyta > Magnoliopsida > Poales > Poaceae > Avena > Avena eriantha. The sequence continues at coordinate 366,991,788 of OU342741.1, forward strand.
AGCTGTCTGCAGCGGTCGTCTCCTCCTGGCCACGTGGACACTGACAGTGGGATCGGACGGTCAGGAAAGTCATTATCGAGGCCAAATCGCCGAATCAGTGCACATTGCAACGAACCAGTGCAATGCTGGTGGATTTTTGCGAAATTAGCCAAACCCGGTGGATTTTTAAACTTCTCGCGCACAAGTGATGGTTTTTTGCAATTAACTCGATATTTCACTATTACTCACATATTCTTAAAGTTCAAGGGGAGTTGGTTTCAATGCTAAAGATAGAAACTCTAATAAAGTTCAATATATATCAAATATACCAAGAGAGAGTGAAAGCCGTATGTGAAAGGTCCTAGAGCCACTAGAGACACGCGACCGGCGGGGTAACTGTCCCCCTCGCCGATGACGTCGTTGGTCCACTCCGCCTCCGATGGCCTTGGGGCCTTGAAGGTGTGACGTACCACGGTCCTCGTCGACGGGAGGGTTTTTCTTTTTTGATGGTGAGACTGCAACTACATCTTGAAGTCCGAATAAATCCTCCTCATCCTATCCTTGCTCCGGTTGTGCGTCTAGCAGCGATGGAGGGCGCCTGCAGACATGTGTCTGGTGGATCTCCTAAGATCCGGTCCGATTTTTGTATTCGTTGGTGCGATTTTAGGTCCATCTTTCCAATCTATAGTTATCGTCATTGACGATGATTGCTTCTCCAGTGAGCTCATTCTTTAGGCTCTTAGCACGACGACTTCCCGTTTGTCTACCACAACAAGCTCTACTACGATAAACTTCCCAAATCCGACGGCAGCACGCATTCGGCTGGCGCTAGTATCTGTAGCCGTCGCTAGATGGTCCATGAACATATTTTTTGAGTGCTCTTTGTACTGGTGTCGCTGATTATTAATAGATAGGATTTTTTTTACGACAAAGAGTGCAAATCAAACTTAACCATTAGTTTAAGTATGTAGTAATTCATATAAACATTTTCAAACTTTATAAGCTCGTGTTGACATCTATTTTAATTCCACAAATTGAATGCTACCAAGCTTTCCATAATAAAGAGATTGATATAGGGGAAAAAGTGATAAGAAGACCTGCCAGGCGCGCGCACATGTAGTTCGCGCGAACTGGCGCGCACACATGTAGTTCACGTAGACCCAGTAGGCCCACGGGGTGCGCTGCCCGAAGAGGACAACATGAAGTTTCTTGAGCAGGAGGCATGTGTTGTGAAGTGCGAGGTAGACACTATCCAGCCCACCCTCAGAGCGGAGCCGGCACATCACCTCCCCCGACACTTGGCATGAGCCACCAGAGGAGGACGTCATGTCACTCCACAGCATGCCACGCCAGGGACGATCCATCTTGGCAATTGTCCTCTTAGATAGTTGTGTCACTGACATCACATAAGCGGGGAGTGCCGATAGAACAGATATCGAGAGCGTCAGCCTAGCACCAAGTGAGGTGGGTAGATTTGCCAAGGGGGGATGCAACGCTCAATCTTCCCGGCAAGGTAGGCCAGGGCAGAGGCATGCAGCTTGCATTCCGACAGCGGGAGCTCTAGGTACGTCTACGGAAATGAGGAGACGGGGCACCCCAAGATGGCAAACAGATGTGCGGCATCCACAACAGGTACGCCAATGGGCATGAAGGTGCTCTTATGGAAGTTGATGGCGAGCCCCATCGCGTCCGAGAGTTCCTGAAGTATGTCACACAAGCGATGAATTTGACCGGCATCAGCGCGCATCAAGAGCAGCGTGTCATCGGCGTACTACAACACGGGGCACGAGAGATCATCCGCAAGGGGGTGGAAGAGCTGATGTTCGTCCGCATCCTTCAGGATCATCTGGCGCAGGAGGTCAGCATCTATCAGAAACATGTATGGTGAAAGGGGGTCCCCTTGGCGCAGCCTGTTCCTGCAGTTGATCCAACGCCCCTGAACCCATTGAGCAGCATATTGATGTCTACGCACGTTTCTATTCTTGTAGTCAGTGTTGGGTCCTCAAGTGCAGAGGTTTGTAGAACAGCAGCAAGTTTCCCTTAAGTGGATCATCCAAGGTTTATCGAACTCAGGAAGGAAGTGGTCAGAGGTATCCCTCTCAAGTAACCCTGCAATCAAGATACAAGAAGTCTCTTATGTCTCCAACACACCCAATATACTTGTCAGGTGTATATGTGCACTAGTTCGGCGAAGAGATAGTGAAATACAAGTAATATAGATGATTATAACTGGTAATTGCAATCTGAAATAAGAGTGGCAGCAAGGAAATATGTAACATGACTGATTGTAAACGGTGTTTCAATGCTTAGGAACAAGGCCTAGGGATTATACTTTCACTAGTGGACACTCTCATATAAATATCTTCTCTTCATTATGCTACCCTGAACTACTCTCCGGTTGGACGATATAGGGCTGTAACATCACACCTTAAAGTTCGCATTCCCCGTCTAGATAACCCCTCACTATCACCTTGAGCGCTAGATGGTTCCAACAAACACCACAATCTCATAGAGACATCCAATTCAAATTATACTCATGATAAGTATTTCTGTAACCTTAGCCAAAGTGCCACACGGTGTGCACAATGTCAACTTCACACACGTGGGGATTAGCAGAAATTAATTAAAGCACTTAGTAGCAGAATTGATCTATTACAAAGCTCATGATCTTAATAAGATCACGCATAGAGAGAGATGAACACATAGCTACCGCTAGAGCCCTTAGCATCGAGAGAGAACTACTCCCTCCTAATCATGGGAGTCAGCAACGACGATGGAGATGGCGGTGGAGTCGATAGAGATGGATCTGGAGACACTTCCTCGTCCCGGCAGGGTGCCGGAACATAGACTTCTGTCATTCGAATCTCCTCTTCAGTGGCGGCGGCGCTGTGGAACTTTTCATGAAATTCTGATCTAGGGTTTTCATCTCGGGGGGAATATATAGGCGAAGAGGCAAGGTCGGTGGAGCTCCAGGGGGCCCACACCTCCTGGTGGCGCGCCTAGGGCTAGCCGCGCCACCATAGGGTGTGGCCGCTTCCTGGGCCCCCTTCGGCTGCCCTTCGGACTCCGTGTTGCGTCGGGTAAAATATTACTTGGCTTTTGTCCCATCCAATTCCGACAATATTTTCTTACTAGCTTTTCTGAAACCAAAAATAACAGAGGCAACTGACACTGTGGCATCTTGGTAATAGGTTAGTTCCAGAAAATGTATAAAAATACCTCAAAATGTGAACAAAACAAAGATAAGTTGATATAAAACAAGTATGAAGCATCAAAAATTATAAATACGTTTATGACGTATCACATATCAGCTTTGCCGGTTTCAAGGAGGACACGGATCCAGGCACACCACCGGTCACCAAATCCACGTGCCCGGAGGATTGCATCTAAGGCATCCCAATTCACCGAATCAAATGCCTTTATGAAGTCCAGTCTCAGGGCAACCGCAGTAACCCCCTGGAGGCGGCAACACTGGATCAGGCCGGAGGCGTAGAGGAACCCATCAGTTATACATCGCCCCCGGATGAAACTGTCTGCTCGTATGCCACCAACTCCTCTATGATCCGTTGGAGATGCGATGTCAAGATTTTCGTAAGCCGCTTCACCACACAGTTCTGGAGGGAGATGAGCTGAAATCCGTCCGTGGTGACAACAACTTCAGACTTGGGGAGCAGGGCAATGTACGCGCGGTTCAGGCTGTCGAGCTCCGCACGACATTGATAAGTTTTATGGGCGTTTTTCCGCCATTTTCAATGAAATATGCAGGTAGGCCATTGAAATAAATAAAGAGATTGATATTGGACATACGTTGAGAGACGCAAGTTGTTGTATGTACATGCATGTGAAACAAAGCATGTTTGTTGAATGGCAATTTGGCAAAGAGAGGATTTGTCGATGGCAATTTCGTCCAAATGACGGGCCATCCTATCTGTATCTGCGAGCAGGGCGCACGGCCGTGTTTGATGTCCCCGGTCCCCACGCAATTCATTACCGCAATGCTCAAGCTCAACGCTATCACTCCGCGCAGTGCTGGCACGTCCCAAAAGTCAGCCATGGACCACGTCCATCTGCAAATGTGGGATCACGATTGCGACGGTATTGTACTTATCTGCAAAACTAAGACCAGCATATACTATACTATTCAATAATGCCGATACATGTAACTCCGCGATATTTCGCAATGGTGTCCTGTTACTTGTTACTACAGTCTCACCGATAGTGCCATTTGCATCCTCCCGTAGTTCCAAAGAGAGAGACGATGATGTGATGTGACCGTGGCTTGGTTTCAAGTTCTAGCTAGCTGCAGGCTCGTCCGTTGGGGTACAAAGAAAATTAAGATTGTGATCATCTGGGCTCAAGGATGGCGCACACATCATCTGATTCTTCCTACTCCTGCTACCTGACTGACTGCCGTCTTGCTGATAGCGCCATTTGTATCTTGCTATACTTCCGAATACGATCGATGTGCAGTTCCTGTATAAAACTATGATGAACGGAGAAAGATATGGTGTGACGACGATGGTTTGGTTCCTAGCAGCCGTTGGGATACAATACAAAGAACGTTTGGATAGAGCGCGCCAAAAACTTTCGACACTTAACAAGGGGTATTCATCCCTGTCAACAAAAAGGAATCCAGGGATGGTCACCCAACGATCCAGTTTGGAATAACCACTTCATTTGGACCGAGTGCAGTAGGAATCAAACTCACAGAAATTGCAAGGTGTATCGAAGTTTCTAGTAGACATCATCAATGGCATCTTCATTGCTAAGATTGCAGATTTATCATCTGCGCGTGTACACGGATTGCAGAACCCTTTATCATCTCCGCGTGTACTGTGCGTGTACACCCGTGTCCCAACCTTGTGATCACAAGTTAGTGGGCGTTGGATATCCACAGCAGCCACCCACCTGTAGCCTCGTCTTACGCTAAATGATACTCCTACACATTATTCTTTTTTGTACTGTACAATACAGTTATCGCTTTGAACAATACACAGATAGAGCGAAACAAAGACCAAATATATCAAATTCGACACATTGATCTCTCACTCTATATAAGCAACCCTCTCCTTTTTTGCCAAGCATAAGCAAATCCTCCATCTCTTCTTCGAGTAGAAAAAGGAGTAGTGCTAGTATTTGTTAGCGGTGTGATCAACGAGGGCGCGATTAACCAGCGGCAGCGGGCATGAGCCGAGTGAGCAGCGGCGGCAAGGTGGCGAGCTGGCTGTGGAGGGCGCCACGGCGGGCGCTGAGCCGCGCGCGCGACTTCTACGTGCGTAGCCTCACCAGCTGCGCGGGCCAGTTCCCGGGCGACGCCGCCTTCGGCTACCCGTCCTTCCCGAGCACGCCCATGTCCTGCAGCAGGTCCGCCGACTACTGCTACAGCTACTCCGCCTCCCCGTCCTCCTCCTCGCGCTCCTTCGGCGCCGACGGCGACCTGCGGGAGCTCATACGCGCCGCGTCGGAGAGGCGGGCGGCACCGGAGAGGGAGCTGCCGCCCGCCGTGGCCAGGAGCCGGAGCGTGGCCATGGCGAAGATCGACGAGGACCGCCCGTGCGACTTTGGTATCGCCAGCGGCGCCGGCGTGGCGTTTGGCAGGAGCCGGAGCTGCGCCGTCTCCGCCGGCGGGCAGAGAGGGAAGCCCACGCCTGTGCCGATGGCTTGATCAGTTGGATTGTTGCACCGCGAAGGTTCAGCCTCGAATCTGGCCTTCCTCTGTTTTCACCCTACTACTAGGAGTCTGGAGAAATCTGCAACCGTATACTGGAGTTGTTACGTTTGGGATTTGTTCTGGTGTGTTCAGTTCAGAATGCAAAACCATCAAACACAGCGACGCCAATGCCTAGTATTTTTATTTTGGCGCCTATTTTCCGTAGTCGAGGGGGCGCCACGTCTGCGACGTGAGCTTGATGGATAAACGTATCGCTAATCAAACTAACGATAATCGATCGCATCCCCAAAAATCAGGGATCTGATAATCGATCTCGACCTCGTGAGTCCGACTCCTGTGGCGCCGCCGACGACGCTGCACGACGTCCCTGACAAGCTCCTCTGTCTCATCCTGCAGCTCTTGATCGCCTCGCCTCTCTGTCTGTCACGTGCAAGCGGTGGCGCCGTCTCGTCGCCCACAGACGCTTCAGTGCCCCGTCGCAGTTTAGCGGTTTCATGCGCCCGCACCCCGTCGCAGGGAGCTACCACAACGACCGGCGCGGCGGCGGCCTCGTCTTCCTCCCTTCGTCCTCGACGCCGGTCGACGGCCGCCACTTCGCCCTCGACTTCCTCCCCGGCGGCAGCGGGTCGTGGGAGCTCGTCGACAGCCGCTCCAGCGTCCTCCTCCTCGCCAAGAAAAAGAAGTCCGGGTGGCGGCGCCGCTGCTTCCCCGACCTCCTCGTCTGCGAGCCCCTCAAACGGCGGTACAGCCTGATCCCGCCCATGGAGGAGATGAAATGCCACCACTGACTACTGGTTCATGTTACAGCGGCTGCCGGACTTCGCCCGAAGATCGATCGTGCGAGTCACTGATCACGACAGCGAGTACACCAAGATGCGTGTGATTTGCCTGCAGGGCAGCGAGCTCCAAGTCTTCGTCAGGTCGTGGATCCGCGACGCCGAGGAGTGGATGATTCAGAGAAGCCTCGAGTTGATGGAGGCGACACCAAGGCTGGCAGGGTATAAAGATGAGTACTTTCGCGGTGGTGCTCTCAAGTTCGTAACGGCCGGCATGAGGTCTCTAGTCCTAGCTCCGGCGACGGCAGAGACCTGGTCGTTCTCCGTCGACCTCGACACCATGGAGGTGGCGCGGTGCATGCGTACGACGAACGATCACGCGAGCCTCGTGGCTTATCCATGCGAATTACCGTGGCCACCCGACTTGCGTGCTCGTAAAATTCGGTGTACCAGACATGGGCGAGGGCCGTGTGCTCATATTTGTATCTGTCATTGTCACTGAATGTGCTGTAAACAGTTTTTTTTTTTAAGTAAACAATCAATAAATTGGGCAAGGAAGCCGCCTCATTAAAAACCATCCAGTCCCCTTAGATACCCTGGTAAGGAAAAAGTGCGTCTGAAACTTGCTGCCCCTCACAAAGAATTACGTCGTTTTACAATCATTTGTGATCAGATCTTGCACACAGTCAGGAGCCGCATCACGAAGGAGCCCAGAAAAGCCCGATTTGCCTAGCTGTGCCAACACATGAGCCACACCATTGCTAACTCGGTCTACTTTCCTAATAGCAATATCACAGTAAGTTTCCAGTAGACTTCTTTCTAGCTTCTCGTACCAGAGCCTAGCTGCTCGAAAGATCATGCCCATTTGAAGATATAGTTTGAACCGCCCGCAAGCAATCAGACTCCAGGATCGCAGGCCATCGCCAAAGTTTAATGAGGTGCTTCAGCCCTTGTAAGCATGCCTTCACTTCCGCCTCCTCAGCACTAGTGCACGATGACACAAATCTCCATTCCGAGAGCACAGGTTGCCCTAGATGATCTCGGATAACAATGCCAATACCTGCACTTTTTGATGCACCGTCCCAGCCCGCGTCAACGTTGGCTTTGATCATACCTTCAGAAGGAGCAGTCCATGCCGATGGCATACCAACCGTGTTGTTTCCCGAAGTGCTTGGCTTGTGGATCGCCGGGAAAGATTGATGGTAATTAAGGATGAAAGTAGACGAAGCAGAGATCGAAGCTTTACCATCTCCATGAACCACGTTATTGCGATGGTGCCAAACCCGCCAAAAGAGGAAGATAATCTAGGACCTCACGACCGTTGACACATTACATAGGAGCCGTAGAATCCACTCCTTTCCTGTCTTCTGAAACTCCTCCTCCTGTGGTAATTGCCAGTATCTCCTCATCTCATCGCGCAAGGCCCTAGCGAGTGTACAGCGGACACATGCATGATGGTCGTCTTCCTCCTCGCAGCCACAACCCGTACAGATCGGATCCATTCCAGGTATTCGACGATGTAGACCAGTACGAACAACGAGCGTGCCAATGGCCACTCTCCAAGCAAACAACCACAACTTTTGTGGTACAACGGCTTTCCAAACCAGTTTCCAAACACTCCTATCGCCAGAGGGTTTCGAGCTCGACTGTCCGTGGCTCAATTTCTCTAGCATGGGTAGCATACCGATGCGATACGCTGAACTGACACTAAATAGACCATTGCTTTCTCCGCTCCACGCAATAAAGTCCTCATCTTCTCTCGTAGGGAGCTGGATAGATAATATTGCCTCGGCATCCCTTGGAAAACAACACGCTTGCACCGCCGGCTCGTCCCAGGTTCTCGTCAGTGGGTTTATCAATTCAGACACCCACTTTAATCTCGAGCGTCCCCGTTTCCCTTCAACTTTCATCACGTCTGGCCTAGGGATCCAACTGTCACGGAAGATCTTCACCTTCGAGCCCGATCCAATCCTCCAAATGACTCCTTTTTTTAAAAGGTCCAGCCCATGAATGATACCCTGCCACGTTTTTGATTAATTCCGTATAAATGCTATGTCAAGTAGGTCGCCAGATGGGTAGTACCTGGCCTTCAGTAGTCTAGCACATAAACTATCCGGGTAGTGGAGCAGGCTCTAGGCCTGTCTAGCAAGCAAAGCTTGGTTGAAAACTCTGAGGTCTCGAAAGCCCATGCCACCTTGAGATTTTGGTCGAGCCATCCTTTCCCATGACATTCAATGCACGCGTCTTCTATGTTCATCATCTCCCCACCAAAACTCACGGATTATTTGCATTAGATCATCAGTTAACCCCACAGGAAATTTAAAGACCCCCATAGCATATGTGGATAAAGACTGCAACACTGATTTGATGAGAATTTCTTTTGCTCCCAAGAACATATATTTTTCCGACCAGTCTGAAGCATGCTTGGAGAATTTCTCCTTAGTAGGCTTGAACTTACCACTCTTCATCCTTCCTTCTGGCACCGGCAATCCCAAATATTTTTCTTCAAAGCAGTGCGTCTCATACCTCAGGATATTTTTCAGCTCACTTTGTACCTCTGGTGGGCAGCGGTCATCATACAATATTGAACACTTCCCCATGCTCACAAGCTGTCATGTAGCTCTTTCATATCGGTCTAGGATATATTTTACAATTTTGCCTTGTTCGATTGTGGCCTCAAAGAACAGGAGACTATCGTCCGCAAAAAGCAGATGAGATATACCCGGTGATCTTCGGCATATGTGTAGCTCTCTAAGGGAATTATTTTCAATATCATTCCTGATGAGACAAGATAAACCATCAGCCACAAAAAGGAAAAGGTATGGGGAAAGAGAATCACCTTGTCGGATGCCACGAGTAGGGGTGAAGGGGTCTATTAAATGTCCATCAAAGCGAATAGAGTAACGTACGGTGGTCACACATGCCATAACCCACCGTATCCACTGAGGATGAAAGCCCAACTTTGCTAACATCCCTTCCAAAAACCTCCAATCCACGCAGTCATACGCTTTGGGCATGTCCAACTTATATGCACAAAATTTCATATGATTAGCTGATCCCGTCTCTATTGAGTGTTTACACTCAAAGACCATTAGTGCATTATCCGTAATGAGACGTCCTAGGATGAATGCACTTTGCGTCGGAGATATGATATCCTAGAGCATCGGACGGAGACGATTCATCACGCACTTTGACACCACCTTAAAGATCACATTATAGAGGCTAATAGGCCGGAAATCCTCCAGTTCTTCTGGGTCATTCTTCTTTGGGATTAGAACAATATAAGTGTCATTAACCCCCTCAGGCATAATCCCCTCAATAAAAAATTGTTGGACCGCTCGCACAACCTTCTCTCTCAACAGGCCCTAGTTGCGCTGCAAGAAGCGGACGGGGAAACCATCTAGTCTAGGAGCCTTTAACGGACCAATTTGAAACAGGACGTCACTAATTTCTTTTTCTGAGAAGGGTGCACACATGGCTGTATTCATGTCATCATCCACCTGCTGGTGAAGCAGGTCAGTAATAATAGTCGGATCAATGTTGTCTTCTCTCGTATACAGGTTTTGAAAGAACTCTCTCGCCAAGTCCTCCATCTCCCTAGTGTCTGAAGTCCAAGTACCATCACAATGTTTGAGCTTACGGATGTTGTTCTTCTTCCTTCGCCATGATGCTATTCGATGGAAATACTTGGTATTACGGTCTCCCTCCCGTAGCCAAGAAATACGAGACCGTTGCATCCACATAATTTCCTCCCGATACAGAAGCTCGTCTATCTCCTTTTCCAAACCAGTTTTAGCCTCTAGACTAGCCTCATCATTGCGTTGATGCAACAATTCGAGTTGGGACCTTTTCTTCTCAATCTCCTTAGGAACTAACTTGATATTTGCATTCTTCCACTTGTAGAAATTTGTCATTACCGATTTTAATGAAGCCGAAACATCTCCTAGGTCCTGCCGCGGAATTCTTCGAGACCAGGCCTCCTCTACCGCGGCAGCCAGGGATGGCTCCCTTTCCCACATCACCTCATACCGCCTTATTGGACGATCTGGCCTGGTATTTGATGCTTGGTCCGCTGATAATAGAATAGGGCAGTGGTCCGATCGTGAGGACACAATATGCTTAAGCCTATGCTCCAGGAACATCGCAGACCAAGCCGGAGACACCACAACTCGGTCCAGCCGAACCTTTACATTATGTTCTCCTTTTCGTTTATTATCAAAAGTCCAGGGGAGACCCACAAAACCCAGATCATGGAGATCACGGTGTGATAGGACCTCGTGGATATCAAGCATCAATCTTTCTGATCTAGGAGTGTTTGAAAAGTGCTCTTCTTGCCACATTGCCTCGTTGAACTCACCCAACATGAGCCATGGTCTATCTGAATTAGGCTTGATTTCTCTCAGTTTTGCCCACATCTTATGACGGTCAGTGGGCTTGGTTCACCATAAACAAATGTACCTCTCCAGAGATGATCAAAAGGGCCACCACTGACATGTACATCTATGTATCTATTGCTGAAAGATAGGAGCTATACATTGACATCCTCAGACCAGTATAGACCAAGCCCACCCCCTTTTCCTTCACCTTTCACCTGAAAGAAACCTTTCATCCCAATACGGTACCTGAGATTTTCCACCCTTTCCTAATTTGTCTAGTCTCACAAATGAATAATAGACAGGGCTTATAAGTCTGAACGAGGCAAACTAGTTCTTGAACGGTCGCCGATTTCCCCGAACCTCGATCGTTCCATCCTAATGTCGTCATTGGGCCCGGCGGTCCACCTCCGTGGTGGCCACCGGTGTTTCCAAGTCATTTGTAGAGCCATTCACTTTCCTTTGATTCAAGCGATCACGTGGGTTAAGGTACTCAGGCGGAGGTGGATGCGCCTCCTTGCTCTTACCCATCTCTGTTTCAGTATACTGGTCGCCCAATATGGTATTCTTAGGGGTCATCTCTATGTCTCCCTCAAGATCTAGCTTCTTCTTTGCACTCCTGATTTCATTAGCATCCACCATATCCTCCACTGGTAGATGTTTCAATGGACTTTCTTCAGAGTCGCCAGTCTCCTCCTCCTCATCCAGCGAAGCATCTTGGGAAGACCTTTTCCGGGGTTTCTGCTGAAGGCCACCATGGCTAGACCACCCTCCTCTTGATGGTGTTCACGGGATAAAACACTGAGGTTCTACCGGAATATTAGCACGACGAGTCGCAAACATCCAAGCTCCATATTGAAGCTGTTTGGCCTCCCAAACACCGTCTCCGCATTCCTCGTGATCATGCCCTAGAAGACCACAATGCTTACAAAAAGGGAATTTTCTCATACTTTACCATTAACATCTTCCTTCCTTCTCCTTCCATAGGCCATTGAACACCACCTTCTCAGGGTCAACTCTCCCATCGTAGTCCTCTACTAGCAGTGCCCAGCCTCGGAAGGTCCAAGGCCCCTGATGAACCACCTTTTTCCAATCCCCCAAGCAATGCATCTGGAAGATGAACAGGTTCTCTCCCGCTTCACGGAAGATCTGCTCCCTGGAGAGGTTCCAGATCGCCTTCATCTTTGCGAACAACGCCTCCGCACTGAAGGAACGCATTGTGTGAACTCTGTCGATCGCTAACCATCTTGCATCCCTCTTATATGCCTCCACCTCTTTCGCATCAATCACCACTTCATCCAGTTCATCATCACGAAGATCCAGGTGCTTGAGCATGCCATATATCTCTACTTGTTTCTTTGCCGCCAAGGTCGACGAGCTACCTCCAGTTGCCTCCACCATTAGATCTTCCTCGGAAACCCTAGCCGCCAGCGAGAACGACCAGGTAGGAAACGGGAGACACATGATCTATTTCGATTAGGAGCCAAACGGGAACAAGAGTAGTGGACGGGACTAGGAGAAACACACGGATCATAGCCGATCTCACGGGGCGATCGGAGATCGCCGCCGAAGCACAAAAACCTTAACAAAGAGGGTAGTTTGTATTTTTTTGTTTTGTTTTGGAGTAGTATTTACTTGCACCAGAACATCTCGGTTGTTGCCTCCCAGTTCAGCTATCCATCCATATCGAACTCTGGTTTCATTTCTCCACAAAACCAACGCAGGCAGAACACAGGGTCTTCCTCTGTTTTTCGCTTGTGTATGCATAAATCTGTGAGTAAATTGCAAATAACCACCCCACATTGGGAACATCGCTTAAAAAACCACCACTTGACAATTTTTTGGCAAAAAACCACAACTATCCGGTAATCTAGTGCAAAAAAGACATTGATCATGCTATGGACAGGCTCTAACATCATTTCTAACAGACTAGACCCACACCCACACGGAGGCGTATGTAGCAGGTTGGAGACGGGGAAGGGGGAAGGATGTATACGTTGTTAATGTTGCTCGTAGCTGGTTTAACCAGGCCTATTCGGATTTGGTAGTACTAGGAACTTAGATCCTTTGGATGTTGCAACTTTATATTTTAAAAGGGTATATATGTATGACAGTAGGTGGTCTACACTACTTTTGACAAAATTTGTATAGTGTATATATGACGGCAGATGAATGTATAGTATATGATAGTACATGATAATATGAATGTACAATACATGAATGTAGAGTATTTGAAAGTATATATATATATGGCAATATATATATGACAGTAGATGATGTAGAGTACATGACCAAATTTTGACAAATAACCACCAATATATCTGACAATAGATGATGTACATCACTACCTTGTTAAAACAACTAGATTTTGCTGGAATGCAATGTTAGTACCAACCAAGTTGAGATTACAACCAAGTTCGTAACACAACCAAGTGCAGATAACAACCAAGTTCATAACACAACCAAGTGCAGATTACAGAGGCAATACAATAAAAGGTAAAATAAGAGTTCTAGGCAGATCAAATCAAGGACATCTATATGCCTTCTCTTTTCAGTTCCTCGATAGTTTTCTCATGAATTCCACTAGATGCCAGGTACCCTTTAAGCTTTGACAGTGGCCTTTTTCCCCTTATAGGCTTTCCACCAGCAACATTTGTAGTTGGCCTAGGGGATTTGAATGCAAATATAGCTGGTGGCGACATTGCAGAGCTTGCTGCTCTTTTGTTTGCTGCAACTAGTGCATTATTCGAAGATGTCCTTTTTGCTTTGTTGCCTGCTGCATTTGTTGGAGCAGACAACAAGTCTTGGAGCATAGGATGTATTTGTTGCTGCTGGAGTAGGAGCAGAGGATGACTTGCGAGAAGCCTATCCAGTACTATTCAGGTACACACTAATACAACTTCAGGACAAAGTTTTATTTAAGGGGGAAGACTGTAAAACCCTGGCGTTTAGGAACCACCGAAGGGTAAATATAGGAATATGTGCATGTGCATGCATTCATCTATAAAATTAGGGTAAATTTTCGCAAACTAAAACACTAGAGGGATCATGGTTTCTTTACCTCGATGAGTTAGGGTTTAGCTCATTCAAGTGAATGCTATAAGTTCGGACATGACCTCTGGATATGTTTGAATGTTTTGGGAAATTAGTTTGAATTGGCATTTGAATTTTGAATTGAAATTTGAAATAAAGTCAAGTTATAAATAACTAGGAGTTATCTTATTAAAGAATTCAGAATAATGTTTAATGAAATATTATTGTTATCACATATTGTATATTACAAAGTTATACAAGGATATAAACAAATTAGAATATATTAAAATTAATAATTACAAATAAATAAAAGTAAATATTTATTGAATAACATTTATTACAATGTCTTTGCAATTGAATAAAAGAAATTAAAAAGGGATAAAAGAAAAACCTATACTATTTTCATGTGTAATCCTGTACCTGCAAGTAAGCAAGGAAAAAAACGAATAAAACAAAGGGGTTTGTGTTAGTATTTATGCTCTCAGAATAAATAGTGTAATGCACTGTTAGTACTTCATCACTGAGCATATTTAGAATGGGGCAAGTTTCACCATAGAGCAATATATGTTCTTATTCAATATATTGTCTCAGTTCAACCTCATTGACAACTAGACAAAGGGGCAAATGTCACCAAAGGGGTTAAAAGGGAAAGAGTAAAAGCTTTGCTTTTACCTGAGCTGATCTGTTTATCACAGCAAGCAAGCACACAGATTACACAACAATGCATGTGTGAGGTTCTAGAGGCACATGAGTAAACCGGGGGGGGGGGGTAAGTACCAGTCGAGGAAGTAGAGAGCTCTCTCTCTCTGCTGAACACATCTTACCACCACAAGAATAGTAGGAACATCCCTCTCATCCCAGCCAGGTACTCATTAAATCAAACATCAATCCACCAAAGAAATCCAATAGCCATCAAGCCAACATGGTCACCTAAGGAGGGGGTGGTTCAAGTGTTGGGAAAGGCCAAGCCAGGAGGAGAAGGCTAAGATTTTCATAGGAAGGAGCTTGACAAGCTCATCACTAGAAGCAAGGGCAGCACAACCACCACAAAAACATCAACATCAGCAGCATGTTTGGTGTTTCCAAAAATCATACCTTGTATCATTTATTATTATTATTATTCGTAAGGACATTATTTGTTAGATTGGATAAAATCCCCATAGTTACACCAAAAAATCTCACCATTGGATATTTTAAAGCCACATGTAGCATATGTTCTCTATTTAATAAATGGATCAGGTCTCAGCCTTTGCATCACTGACCTGATCTAGTGCCAGAAGATATCAGCAAATAGTAGCAGCCAAACTTGTTGGTTGGTTGCTAATTGGCACATTCCAATTACCGGAAGCACCACAACAGCATCCTAGTTTCACAAGTAGCACCTCAGGTGTAACTGATCAAGCCATTAAACAATAGCTACAAGCTTTAGCAAGTAAAGAAACTAAATCATTTTCCTAACCTTAAGCTAGGAATCATTATAAAATTACGGAACTTTTATTATTATAATAGTAGTTGGATCATCAACAAGATAAGGGCCAGGCATATCTACAAACAAGGACCAAGTCCTTATCAAACATATGAAGTAAAATCATTTTGGAAGTTACTCTTCAAGTCAGCAAAATAAAGCTTAGTTGCATTGCCATTTGAACATCATTAACATACCCAACAAGAATTAGAACCAAGTAAACATGTGAAACGGTAATGGTATGCCAGTATAGATTCCACAAGCCTAGGTATATCCAAGATATTACTAGTATCTCATCAGAGACAACAATTGAGTAAAACTAACAGGAATCATTTTGTATTGCAACCAGAACCTAATATAACTAAGGTTACATCATAAGCAAACTAACAAGGTATCACTAGAACTTTCATTAGGAAATCCACAATAGTATGTCCAACGGAATACTATGAGAGTAGTAGTATGCTAGGCAAGAAATACTAGAACCAGGTTACCAGAAGGAGGAACCCTAACCCAGGATCAAACCCGATTTGGGGTTAAGTACAACAGTATAGTGAGTAGTTCATAGGGGGTTTGAGAGAAGAAGGAGAAGAAGAGCACTCACCTATGGGCCTCACTCAGCAAGAACATGTAGTAGAGGGAGGTAGCCGGCGGCAGGTTCACAGTGGCAAGAGGAGCACCGGCGGCGCTGCAACTCGCGCCGAGTCGTACCTGAAGCAATCATGGAAGAAGTGGACAACATGACACCACCAAGCCGCCATCAGAACACCACCAAGCCAGGGCAACGCGGTGAGACCGAAGTAGCCAGGACTCTAGGTTCCAATAGGGGGTTCACACAGCCAGAGGAATACGAAGGAGACTAATCGGTTGGGACTAGTCAACACAGCGTCGAGCACTTGGTCAGCAAGCGCGGCGGCGACGGACAAAACAGGCGGAGCCGACCAGAGTCATAGGTTGACTGCAGTGGCGACACGGAATCGCCAGGAAGAGGAGAGACGCGTGAGAGAGGAAGAGCGAGTAGAGTCTGGTCGGTTTGACCAACCCAGTGAACTGCGCGTGTGGTTAGGCCCAACCAGTTGGGCTGGGCTGAGCCAGGGCTGGACCGGCCCATAGGCCAGGTCCATGTTTAAAGATTTTTGATAAAAAAATCAAAGAAATAACAAATTACGATAATACCCTTAAAGTAATTAGGCTCTAAAAAATCATAAAAATACATATGATACCTTTAAATGTTCAAAAAAATATAAGCTATTCTATAAAAATATTATTTTGTCCTTTGAAATAATAAAATTAAAATGAAATATTTAAAGGTAGTAATTCCTTTCTAGAATTTTATTAAAATAAGATTAAGACTTAAAAACAAATAAAAATCATTTTTAAGATCCTAAATAAGTATATATGACTAAAAAATACTAAATATAGGATTCCCAAAGATTTTAAGATCTCTAAAGTACTAAGTTTCCCTTTTTATTTATTTGTTAAACAAAAATTAAAATTTTAATAATGTGGGTAAAACACACAAAGAAGGATTTACAATAAAAATAAACTAGTGCATGACATTACTACGCATATTCATCATTGCTTCTTTAAACATTGTTCTTACCGAACAATGATTGTGTTTTGTAGAAGCAAGAGCTCAGGGTCAAGTAGAAGCATCCTACTACACTATCTTGTAGTCACAAGGCAAGTTCATCACTTTCTCATGTCCTTGATGTGTTTTCCAAAGTATTTGAAATTTGTTGTCTGATCACTTATGTTTGAAAAAGGAGTCACAAAATAATATTTTCACAATAATATGAAGTATCGGTTATCATCTTATGTGATGGTAATCTATTATAGCTAGCAATGGAGTCTAGGTTTCCATGTGTAGTGAAGTTATCAATAGCGCTTAATAACCCATGACATCAATGATTCTAGCGCCGTATAATACGCGATAACTATGAGATTTGGAATGGTACGGTGAAGTTAGTTGGATCTTCTTTCTTTCGCATTTTGACGGATGCGCATGTCATGGCTGAAATCCTTGTAGCATGGTTTAATTCATAGAGGATATCCAACAGATGGGTGGGATACCATAATGTCCCACGATAGTTTTGGCATCTATAATGGTCTATGTGTTTATTGCTGTAATTCTAGGGGTGGGCATGATGTACACCAAGGAGGCATGTGGGGTCACGGAGAAGGGTAGTGATTGGATTGGGTTCTTATACTGGGCCCCACACCAAAGATCGTGTGGACAAGAAAGTACGCCCGATAGTGCAACATGGATAAGGATCTCTCATGGGTAAAGCAATGCACCTCGATAGAGTGTAAGAATTATGACATGTTACTCCCTATTCTTGGAAGGAGCTACAAACATGGCAGGAAAGAAACTCCATGAAGTTCTGGTCAACCTGTGAAGACTGATGGGCATAGATTTCAGAATAAAAGCAATATTTGAAGAAATGTTTATGAAAACTGCATAGAACCTAAGACTTATAGTCTGAGGTGGTAGCTAGAGCATCAAACAACTTGCATATAATGAACTTGCTGGGTAACGTTGTTACTCACTCTTTCCTTTGATCCCCTACTTAGACTTTGAAGACTAGGAAGATACCCCAATGTATACTACAGAGTGCCAAAATGACATATTCTATGAAGAACCAGATCTCTCCAGCAGAGTTGAAGGGATGGACTATGAGATACGTTATGGAGCAGAAGGCCATGAGTCAGAGTAGTGACCATAATAGTACTTAATCCTAGGTTGAGCCGAGCAGCACGAACTTTATAGAATAAGCTATTGAGCTCCCGCTATGTTATTTGATTTGGATCTTTCGTTCTTATGCTGAACTTCATGAGGGAAGTTGTCCGCTGGTTGTAAGTTTGAGAACCTCTGGATACAGTTCTTTTGGTATTGTAATAATAAGTTTGTATGTAATGTTGACCCACAATGTTTATGTTGTACCACTCTAAGGGATGTAATATTTATGGAATGGTGTTCCGTGAGTGTTATGTGCGTACTACAACATGCAGTGGTATGCTAGGTCACCACATATGATATCATATAAATTGCTTTGACCTTAGGTTGGAAACCTAGTAAGGGATTATACCTCTGGAGTATAGGAGCAACAGTAAAGGATTCTCTAGAAATATTATGATTATTCACTTGAGAATATCATTGTCATGTCTTTAGTGTGATAATTATTTATTATGATGCATCATTACTAATTATAAATATTTTGTATATAGCTAGGATGGCACCGAGGTTCCCTAAACATATTTTAGGGAAGAAGGAGGAGAGTCGGTGACCGAACACCTTCGACGACTTTTGAGGGTTTTCGGTTGTGAGACCGACATCCCCGTTAATACCTTTATGTTTTATGATGGGCACATGATAGCGAAGTATCATGTTAGTATCTACTTACCAAAGAAGCTTAGGTTGTGTCCAGCTATGCCTTTTGGAGAGGGTCGAAGTCAATTGGCAGCATATCATGTTGCCATAGTGGGGCGTTAGCCATTGTTCGAGAGCACAAAGACGAAGACTTTGCAGGAAGCAGTTATGATGTGATTCCTCATGATTCTATTGGCTCGGAGTTAGTACTAGATCACTTGGAGTTGGTTCAGAAGCATCCCGTTTTAGCTTCCAAGTTCATGGACAAATATAGACAGTTTATTGAGTATTTCTGTAATACCCATCATGTCATAGTGGAAGACAAGGATAGTATGCTGGAGGATCTCACCGATCCTCAGAGGAGGGAGGTTTTGGTAGCACGGTTACCTAGGGAAGCATGTGGTTCACCTAGTCCAGCACCCACTGATATCCACATAGACCCATCATCATATACACCATATCCTTATTCACCCATACCAGAGCCTACCCATTATCCTCATATAGGTACTAGTTACCAGGTACCTGATGTCTACGCACACTTCTATCCTTGTAGACAGTGTTGGGCCTCCAAGTGCAGAGGTTTGTAGAACAGCAGCAAGTTTCCCTTAAGTGGATCACCCAAGGTTTATCAAACTCAGGGAGGAAGTGGTCAAAGGTATCCCTCTCAAGCAACCATGAAATAAAGATACAAGAAGTCTCTTGTGTCCCCAACACACCCAATACACTTGTTAGGTGTATATGTGCACTAGTTCGGGAAAGAGATAGTGAAATACAAGTAATATGGAGGATTATAAGTGGTAATTGCAATCTGAAATAAGAGTGGCAGCAAGCAAACATGTAACATGAATGATTGTAAATGGTGTTTCAATGCTTAGAAGCAAGGCCTAGGGATCATACTTTCACTAGTGGACACTCTCATATAAATAACTTCTCTTCATGATGCTACCCTGAACTACTCTCCGGTTGGAAGATGTAGGGCTATAACATCACACCTTAAAGTTCGCATTCCCAATCTAGATAACCCCTCACTATCACCTTGAGCGCTAGATGGTTCCAACAAACACCACAATCTCATAGAGACATCCAACTCAAATTATACTCATGATAAGTATTTATGTAACCTTAGCCAAAGTGCCACACGGTTGCACACTGTCAACTTCATACACGTGGGGATTAGCAGAGATTAATTAAAGCACTTGAGTAGAAGAATAGATCTATAGATTACAAAGCTCATGATCACATAGAGAGAGATGAACACATAGCTACCAGTAGATCCCTTAGCCTCGAGAGAAAACTACTCCCTCCTCATCATGGGAGTCAGCAACGGTGATGTAGATGGCGGTGGAGTCGATGGAGATGGCTCTGGGGGCACTTCCCTATCCCAGTAGTGTGCCGGAACAGAGACTTTTGTCCCCAAAATCTCCTCTTCGGTGGCGGCGGCGCTGCGGAACTTTTCGTGGATTTCTGATCTGGTGTTTAGGATTTTCATCCCGGGGTGAATATATAGGCAAAGGGGCAAGGTTGGTGGAGGCCCGAGGGGCCCATACCACCTGGTGGCGTGACCAGGGGGTACCCGCGCCACCATAGGGTGTGGCCAGCCCCTGGCCCTCCTTCGACTGCCCTCCGAACTCCGTGTTCCTTCTGGTAAAATATTGACTTTGGCTTTTGTCCTATCCAATTCTGAGAATATTTCCTTACTATCTTTTCTAAAACCAAAAACAGTAAAAAATAGGCAACTGGGACTGTGGCATCTTGTTAATAGGTTAGTTCCACAAAATGTATAAAAATACCCCAAAGTGTGAACAAAACATAAGAAAGTAGATACTAAACAAGCATGGAACATCAAAAATTATAGATACGTTTACGACATATCAACATCCCCAAGCTTAACTCCTGCTCGTCCTCGAGTAGGTAAGTGATAAAAAGAATAATTTTTGAGGTGACATGCACCATCATAATCTTGATCAAGGTATAAGTAAAACATTGATAGCTGGGATCATAGTACTCTAACATAGACATGAAAGATATAGTTCTAACAATAAGACGTAGGAACTATGTTGTAACATGAGAAGGTACAAACAAACATTCAAGAATAACAATTATTTTAAAGACGTTTGTTTGTTTCACATATAGAAAACATAATGAGAATGGAATTCATGCTGTCCCTCATGGTATAGAAAAACATAAATGCATAGGCTACCTTCAAAGTTCATAAGGGTGACTAGACACAAATAGTTTAAGAACAAGCAATATCAAAGTTATGAATCAATCAACAAGTTTTGGGACAATGCACATTAAACTAAGAATGACCACTATGCTCTCTCAATAGGTGCATAAAGATATAAGATGGAGACTCAATATAAAAGTAAAAGAAAGGCCCTTCATAGAAGGAAGCAGGGATTCAAGTCTCATAAAGAGCTTCCAAAAATTATGGTACTTATTATCTTTCATCTCTCATTGCCCCTATCATAAGCATCTTTAGGTGGTTAAGTTTAAAGTGAGCAAATATGAGGATATGCTTGACAAGTTATAAGCTGAAAATCTCATGCCCCTTGCTTACGAGTACCGTTCCTCATGCTACTCAACTTTAGTCACAAGTAAGTTCTTGTCATTGTAAGTGCATGTGTACCATAGAGAACCGCCAATAGGGTACCCCTTACCCATGATACAGGAGCTTTCCCATATCAAAATGACAAGGCAACAAACAATGAGAATCTCAGTGATCCTTTTATTTGCTATTTGTATAGGGTTTTCCCATTTTTTAATTGACGATGCTTCACAGATTGCTCACTATGGTTATGCTACAAGTTTCCACCATGATTAGACATGGCTTAGGCTAGCCGCCCAGGCATTTATATAACACATATACAAACTCCATGAGCTTACAAGCTCCCCTTTTATTTCACACCGCCGAGATCCATAAGCAAAAGAACATAATATCAACTAAATAAAGTGCAATGTTGAAAGCGTTCCCCATGGTAACATGGTTCTGCTAATTCACAACTTACAAAATGCAAGCATATATGCAACATAGATGGGCACAATGATGGGTTCGTAGCATGTAAAACAAAAATTTTCTACCGCAAGAACAAACAAAACCCAGATTTAATGTAGATAAAAGCCAAGATCTAATATATTAGACATGAGAAACGTGATAGATAGGAACTAACCCTCGTAGATCCGAAAGCGTTAACGAGATTAGATCTCGTGGTTGATGTAGTCGATCACTTGCCGATCTCAAGATCGTGTGGTTTAATCCTTCCGGCATCGCGTTCCGGCAGCGCTTCCGCAGTCGGTCAAGTGGACGATCCTTCCGGCGCCGCGTTTCGGCAGCGCTTCCGCAGTCGGTCACACGTGCGGAGTCGAACCAGACCTTCCTCTCCTCGTTCCAGCGAGCAGCGGAGTTAGTAGATCTTCTCCACGGAATCCCAGCAGCACGACGGCGTGGTGGTGGTGGTGGAGTAGAGAATTATGCAGGGCTTCGCCTATGCCTGTGCAGAAGAAAGGAGGAGGAGAGAGGCGGCAGAGATTGGAGTTGTGGGAGCAGGGCTTGGAGGGGGCGCCCCTGCCCTTCTATTTAAGGGGGGGAGGGCGCCTTGGGGAGGGGGAGTCCTTGTAGGACTCCCCTCCTCTAGGGCCGGCGGATTGGGGAGGGGGGGAGGAGTCCTCCTCCCCCACGACTCCTAGTCTTGACCCACCAGGACTCCTTTGATCCCTTCCTTGGTTTTCAAGCAAACTCTAAGAAACCTTCCAGAACCTTCCGGAACATTCCGAAACCTTCTAGAACCCTCATACAAATACTCCGGAACATTTCCTAACTCAGAAAATGATCCCCAATATATGAATCTTATTCTCCGGACAATTCCGGATCTCCTCGTGATGTCCCAGAACCATTCCGAGACCCCGAACAACATTCGGTCTCCAACGCACATTCCATATCTACTTAAAACAACTTCGAACCTTAAGTGTGTCACCCTATGGTTCGTGAATATGCAGACATGACAGAGACACATCTCCTATCAATAACCATCAGCGGGACCTGGAGATCCATAATGGCTCCCACATACTCAACGATGACTTCGTGATCGATTGAACCATTTACATACGAAACTAATTCCCTTTGTCTCGCGATACTATACTCATCCGAGGTTTGATCGTTGGTATCTCCATACCTAGTTCTACCTCGTTACTGATAAGTACTCTTTACTCGTTCCGTGATATGTCATCCCTTGTGACCTAGTCACATGCTTGCAAGCTAACTAGATGACATTCCACCGAGAGGGCCCAGAGCATATCTATCCGTCATATGGATAGACAAATCCCAATCTTGGTTCATGCGCTTCAACACATACTTTCAGAATACCCAATGACACCTTTATGACCACCCAGTTACGAAGCGGTGTTTGATGTCATCAAAGTACCCATCCGGTGATGGTGATTAACACAACCTCATGGTCGAAGGATTAGGTTACTATGCATTTAAAAGCTTACAGCAATACGAACTTTAATGACTTGATCTTATGCTAGGCTTACTATGGGTGTATGTCCATCACATCATTCTCCTAATGATATAACCTTGTTATTAATCACATACTTATGTCTATGATCAGGAAACCATGATAATCAATCAATCAACAAGCTAGTTCAACAAGAGGCTTACTAGGGACTCTTATATGTTTACAAAACACACATGTATTAGTGTTTCCTAATAATACAATTATAGCATGGGATGTAAACATTCATCATAAACACAAAGATATAATAATAATCACTTTTATTATTGCCTCTTGGGAATATCTCCAACAGTCTCCCACTTGCACTAGAGTCAATAATCTAGATTACATGGTAATATACCGAACACCCATGGCGTTCTGGTGTTGGTCATGCTTTGCCCTAGGAGAGGTTTAGTCAATGGATCTGCCACATTCAGATCAGTGTGTACTTTGCAAATCTTTATGTCACCATCTCGGACATACTCGCGAATAGCGTGGAAACGTAGCTTGATGTGCTTCAGCTTGCTATGTGACCTTGGCTCCTGTGCATTAGCTATGGCACCTGTGTTGTCACAGTAGATGGCCATCGGGTCCAACGCACTAGGAACCACACCAAGTTCACTAATGAATTCCTTCATCCAAATGGCTTCTTGTGCAGCCTCCGAAGCAGCTATGTATTCCGATTCAGTTGAAGATTTCGCCACAACGCTTTGCTTCGCACTCCTCCAGCTCACTACAACACCATTCAAAATAAATACGTATCCCGACTGTGAATTTGAGTCATCCGGATCGGTGTTCCAACTAGCATCGGTGTAACCGTTTACAACAAGCTGTTCATCACCTCCATAAGAAAGAACCATATCCTTAGTCCTATTTAGGTACTTTAGGATATTCTTGACCGCTGTCCAGTGCTCCATTCCAGGATCACTTTGATATCTGCTAGTCAAACTAACAGCATGTGCTATATCCGGTCTTGTACACAGCATAGCATACATGATAGAACCTATGGCCGACGCATAGGGAATATTATTCATTTTCACTCTATCTTCTGCCGTAGCTGGACTTTGAGTCTTACTCAAGGTCTTACCTGACAACATGGGCACGAACCCTTCTTGCTATCTTCCATTCTAAACTTCTTTAGAACTTTGTCCAAGTATGTACTTTGTGAAAGCGCTATTAGGCGTCTTGATCTATCTCTATAAATCTTGATGCCTAGAATGTATGCCGCTTCGCCAAGATCCTTCATTGAAAAACTATTATTCAAATAGGTTTTGACGCTATTAAGAAGTTCTATATCATTCCCAATCAACAATATGTCATCTACATATAGTACTAGGAATGCTACAGAGCTCCCACTCACTTAACCATGGTGGGAGAGACAGACACCCGCAAAGCCACTTGTGCAAAGCAAGTTGCACGTCAAGCGTGGAGCAAGTCTCATGTGCGATGACATGTAATGTTAGCCCGAGTCGCTTCATCCCACCATGCCGCAAGATGCAAAGTACACGCTAAGACACCATGATTAGACATGGCTTAGGCTAGCCGCCCAGGCATTTCTATAACACATATACAAACTCCATGAGCTTACAAGCTCCCCTTTTATTTCACACCGCCGAGATCCATAAGCAAAAGAACATAATATCAACTAAATAAAGTGCAATGTTGAAAGCGTTCCCCATGGTAACATGGTTCTGCTAATTCACAACTTACAAAATGCAAGCATATATGCAACATAGATGGGCACAATGATGGGTTCGTAGCATGTAAAACAAAAATTTTCTACCGCAAGAACAAACAAAACCCAGATTTAATGTAGATAAAAGCCAAGATCTAATATATTAGACATGAGAAACGTGATAGATAGGAACTAACCCTCGTAGATCCGAAAGCGTTAACGAGATTAGATCTCGTGGTTGATGTAGTCGATCACTTGCCGATCTTAAGATCGTGTGGTTTAATCCTTCCGGCATCGCGTTCCGGCAGCGCTTCCGCAGTCGGTCAAGTGGACGATCCTTCCGGCGCCGCGTTTCGGCAGCGCTTCCGCAGTCGGTCACACGTGCGGAGTCGAACCAGACCTTCCTCTCCTCGTTCCAGCGAGCAGCGGAGTTAGTAGATCTTCTCCACGGAATCCCAGCAGCACGACGGCGTGGTGGTGGTGGTGGAGTAGAGAATTATGCAGGGCTTCGCCTATGCCTGTGCAGAAGAAAGGAGGAGGAGAGAGGCGGCAGAGATTGGAGTTGTGGGAGCAGGGCTTGGAGGGGGCGCCCCTGCCCTTCTATTTAAGGGGGGGAGGGCGCCTTGGGGAGGGGGAGTCCTTGTAGGACTCCCCTCCTCTAGGGCCGGCGGATTGGGGAGGGGGGGAGGAGTCCTCCTCCCCCACGACTCCTAGTCTTGACCCACCAGGACTCCTTTGATCCCTTCCTTGGTTTTCAAGCAAACTCTAAGAAACCTTCCAGAACCTTCCGGAACATTCCGAAACCTTCTAGAACCCTCATACAAATACTCCGGAACATTTCCTAACTCAGAAAATGATCCCCAATATATGAATCTTATTCTCCGGACAATTCCGGATCTCCTCGTGATGTCCCAGAACCATTCCGAGACCCCGAACAACATTCGGTCTCCAACGCACATTCCATATCTACTTAAAACAACTTCGAACCTTAAGTGTGTCACCCTATGGTTCGTGAATATGCAGACATGACAGAGACACATCTCCTATCAATAACCATCAGCGGGACCTGGAGATCCATAATGGCTCCCACATACTCAACGATGACTTCGTGATCGATTGAACCATTTACATACGAAACTAATTCCCTTTGTCTCGCGATACTATACTCATCCGAGGTTTGATCGTTGGTATCTCCATACCTAGTTCTACCTCGTTACTGATAAGTACTCTTTACTCGTTCCGTGATATGTCATCCCTTGTGACCTAGTCACATGCTTGCAAGCTAACTAGATGACATTCCACCGAGAGGGCCCAGAGCATATCTATCCGTCATATGGATAGACAAATCCCAATCTTGGTTCATGCGCTTCAACACATACTTTCAGAATACCCAATGACACCTTTATGACCACCCAGTTACGAAGCGGTGTTTGATGTCATCAAAGTACCCATCCGGTGATGGTGATTAACACAACCTCATGGTCGAAGGATTAGGTTACTATGCATTTAAAAGCTTACAGCAATACGAACTTTAATGACTTGATCTTATGCTAGGCTTACTATGGGTGTATGTCCATCACATCATTCTCCTAATGATATAACCTTGTTATTAATCACATACTTATGTCTATGATCAGGAAACCATGATAATCAATCAATCAACAAGCTAGTTCAACAAGAGGCTTACTAGGGACTCTTATATGTTTACAAAACACACATGTATTAGTGTTTCCTAATAATACAATTATAGCATGGGATGTAAACATTCATCATAAACACAAAGATATAATAATAATCACTTTTATTATTGCCTCTTGGGAATATCTCCAACAGTCTCCCACTTGCACTAGAGTCAATAATCTAGATTACATGGTAATATACCGAACACCCATGGCGTTCTGGTGTTGGTCATGCTTTGCCCTAGGAGAGGTTTAGTCAATGGATCTGCCACATTCAGATCAGTGTGTACTTTGCAAATCTTTATGTCACCATCTCGGACATACTCGCGAATAGCGTGGAAACGTAGCTTGATGTGCTTCAGCTTGCTATGTGACCTTGGCTCCTGTGCATTAGCTATGGCACCTGTGTTGTCACAGTAGATGGCCATCGGGTCCAACGCACTAGGAACCACACCAAGTTCACTAATGAATTCCTTCATCCAAATGGCTTCTTGTGCAGCCTCCGAAGCAGCTATGTATTCCGATTCAGTTGAAGATTTCGCCACAACGCTTTGCTTCGCACTCCTCCAGCTCACTACAACACCATTCAAAATAAATACGTATCCCGACTGTGAATTTGAGTCATCCGGATCGGTGTTCCAACTAGCATCGGTGTAACCGTTTACAACAAGCTGTTCATCACCTCCATAAGAAAGAACCATATCCTTAGTCCTATTTAGGTACTTTAGGATATTCTTGACCGCTGTCCAGTGCTCCATTCCAGGATCACTTTGATATCTGCTAGTCAAACTAACAGCATGTGCTATATCCGGTCTTGTACACAGCATAGCATACATGATAGAACCTATGGCCGACGCATAGGGAATATTATTCATTTTCACTCTATCTTCTGCCGTAGCTGGACTTTGAGTCTTACTCAAGGTCTTACCTGACAACATGGGCACGAACCCTTCTTGCTATCTTCCATTCTAAACTTCTTTAGAACTTTGTCCAAGTATGTACTTTGTGAAAGCGCTATTAGGCGTCTTGATCTATCTCTATAAATCTTGATGCCTAGAATGTATGCCGCTTCGCCAAGATCCTTCATTGAAAAACTATTATTCAAATAGGTTTTGACGCTATTAAGAAGTTCTATATCATTCCCAATCAACAATATGTCATCTACATATAGTACTAGGAATGCTACAGAGCTCCCACTCACTTTCTTGTAAATACAAGCTTCTCCATAAGTTTGTATAAATCCAAAGTTTTTGATTACTTTATCAAAACGTTGATTCCAACTCCGGGATGCTTGCTTCAGTCCATAAATGGAGCGCTGAAGCTTGCATACCTTGTCAGCATCTTTAGGATCGACAAAACCCTTGGGTTGTACCATATACAACTCTTCCTCAATGTCACCATTAAGGAACGCCGTTTTGACATCCATCTGCCAAATCTCATAATCGAAATGTGCAGCAATTGCTAACAAAATCCTCACAGACTTTAGCTTCACTACTGGTGAGAAAGTCTCATCATAGTCAACTCCTTGAATTTGTCGGAACCCTTTCGCGACAAGTTGAGCTTTATAGACGGTACCATTACCATCAGCATCTGTTTTTCTCTTGAAAATCCATTTGTTCTCGACAACCTTACGGCCATCCGGTAAGTCCACCAAAGTCCACACTTGGTTTTCGTACATGGATCCCATTTCGGATTTCATGGCTTCTAGCCATTTGTCGGAATCTGGGCTCACCATAGCTTCTTTATACGTCGTAGGGTCATCAGCGTTGTCCACTAACATGACGTTCAAGGCAGAGTCATACCAATTAGGAGTGGTACGAACCCTTGTTGACCTACGAGGTTCAGCAGTAACTTCGTTTGAAGTTTCATGATCATTATCATTAGCTTCCTCTCCAATTGGTGCAGGCGGCACAAAAACATCTTCCGGTGCTGCGCTACTCTCAAATCCGAGAGAAGGTTCAATAACCTCATCGAGTTCTACTTTCCTTCCAGTCACCTCCTTCGAGAGAAACTCCTTCTCAAGAAAGGATCCATTCTTGGCAACGAAAACTTTGCCTTCGGATCTATGATAGAAGGTATACCCAATTGTTTCTTTAGGGTATCCTATGAAGACGCGTTTCTCTGCTTTGGGTTCTAGCTTATCAGGTTGTAACTTCTTTACATATGCTTCGCAACCCCAAACTTTAAGGAACGACAACTTAGGTTTCTTACCAAACCACAATTCGTACGGTGTCGTTTCAACGGATTTAGATGGTGCCCTATTTAAAGTGAATGCGGCTGTCTCTAATGCATAGCCCCAAAATGATAACGGTAAATCTGTAAGAGACATCATAGATCGGACCATATCTAAGAGAGTTCGATTACGACGTTCGGACACACCATTACGCTGTGGTGTTCCCGGCGGTGTCAACTGCGAAAGTACTCCACATTTCTTTAAATGTATGCCAAACTCATAACTCAGATATTCACCTCCGCGGTCAGAACGCAGAAACTTAATCTTCTTGTTACGATGATTTTCCACTTCACTTTGAAACTCCTTAAACTTCTCTAAAGTTTCGGATTTATGTTTCATAAAGTAGACATACCCATATCTACTTAAGTCATCCGTGAAAGTGAGAACATAATGATATCCACCACGCGATGCTACACTCATTGGACCGCACACATCGGTATGTATTATTTCCAATAAGTCTGTAGCTCGCTCCATTGTACCAGAGAATGGAGTCTTAGTCATTTTTCCCATTAGACATGCTTCACATCTTTCAAGTGATTCAAAGTCAAGTGATTCAAGAAGTCCATCAGAATGGAGTTTCTTCATACGCTTCACTCCAATGTGACCAAGACGACAGTGCCACATGTATGTAGAATTACCATTCAATTTTATTCGTTTAGCATCTATGTTGTGAACATGTGTATCACTACTATCGAGATTCAGTAAGAATAAACCATTCATCTCAGGTGCATTACCATAAAAGATATTACTCATATAAATCGAACAACCTTTATTCTCGGACTTAAAAGAGTAACCGTCTCGTAGTAAACAAGATCCAGATATAATGTTCATGCTTAACGCAGGCACCAAATAACAATTATTTAAATTTAAAACTAATCCCGAAGGTAGATGTAGAGGGAGCGTGCCGACGGCGATCACATCAACCTTGGAGCCATTTCCAACGCGCATCGTCACCTCGTCTCTCGCCAGTCTTCATTTATTCCGCAGCTCCTATTTCGAGTTACAAATATGAGCAACCGAACCAGTATGAAATACCCAGGCACTACTACGATTACTAGTAAGATACACATCAATAACATATATATCAAATATACCTTTCTTCTTGATGTTGCCGTTCTTCAGATCCGCCAGGTACTTGGGGCAGTTACGCTTCCAGTGACCAGCACCCTTGTAGTAGAAGCACTCAGTTTCAGGCTTGGGACCAGCCTTGGGCTTCTTTGCAGGTGCGGCAGCTTTCTTGTCGTCCTTCTTGAAGTTGCCCTTGTTCTTAGGCTTGCCCTGTCTCTTGAAATTGGTGGTCTTATTGACCATCAACACTTGGTGCTCCTTCTTGATCTCCACTTCAGCAGTTTTCAGCATGGACGATAGTTCAGGCAATGTCTTGTTCATGCAGTGCATGTTGTAGTTCATCACAAAGTTCTTGTAACTTGGTGGCAGTGATTGAAGGAGACGGTGAATCCCCAATTCATTAGGAATCGATATTCCCAACTCTTGGAGCTTCTTTGCGTACCCAGACATGGTGAGCACGTGCTCGCTAACGGAGCTTCCCTCTTCCATCTTACAGTTAAAGAACTTTTCGGAGGCCTCATAGCTCTCCATGGCCGCGCGAGTCTCAAAAATTAGCCTGACCTCCTTAATGATCTCGAACGGGTCATGGTGCTCAAAACGGTGTTGGAGCTCCGCTTCTAAACCGTACAGGATGGCACACTGAACTGTGGAGTAATGATTTTTCCGAGTGGCGAAAACATTCTTTTCGTCATCGGTGGCATTATCTGCAGGTGGGTCGCCTAGCGATGCATCGAGCACATAGGTCAACTGACCAGCCCTGAGGACGATCTTCAGTCCACGGAACCAGTCCGTGAAATTGCTTCCATTGTTTTTAAGCTTTTCTTTCTCTAGGAACGCATTGAAATTGATGGAGGGGTTCGCCATAATCTACAACAATTTGCAAGTAGTTTAGACTAAGTTTATGACAAATTGAGTTCAAATATAATTTTTAAACTAACTAGGTGAACTCCCACTCAAAACAACATCCCTCACATTGTCTTAGTGATTACAAGAACCAAGTTCACTACACCAAGTCCGATCTTCACGAGAGAAGATGTAGTTTCATTGGCGAACAATCTTCATGTTCATCATATCATTTATATGACTCATGCTCTACCTTTCGGTATTCCGTGTTCCGAGACCATGTCTGTACATGCTAGGCTCGTCAAGATAACCTTAGTTTTTGCATGTGCAAATCTGGCTTGCACCCGTTGTATGCACACGTAGAATCTATCACATCCGATCATCACGAGATGCTTCGAAACGACGAGTCTTAGCAACGGTGCCAACTAAGGGTGAACACTTTATTACTTGATATTTAGTGAGAGGGATCATCTTATAATGCTACCGTCGTGATCTAAGCAATACAAGATGCATAAAGGATTAACATCATAGGCAATTCATAATTAGTGTGATATGATATGGCCTTTTCTTCCTGTGCCTTTGATCTCCATCTCCAAAGCACGAACATGATCTCCATCATCACCAACATTGCGTCAAGGTCTGTGGCGCCGCTTCATGGTTGTCCATCATCACTAGCAACTATTACAACTACTTGGAATAAAGCTATTACAAGATGAATAGACACGCAGGTCTTAACAGAATTAAAGACAACCATTAGGCTCCTGCCGGTTGCCATATGACAACAAGGATCATTGCATACATCAAATACAATCACAATCACACGATGGCCATATCACATCACAAAACCCCTGCAAAAACAATTTAGACGCCTCTAATTTTCTTTGCAAGTTTTACGTGGTTTGGGGCTTTCGCATAAGACCGATCTTACCTACGAACAAGAACCACAACGTTGATACAAGTGTTGTCAAGATGCTCATTGTAAATTGAATCTTAACCATGGTGGGAGAGACAGACACCCGCAAAGCCACTTGTGCAAAGCAAGTTGCACGTCAAGCGTGGAGCAAGTCTCATGTGCGATGACATGTAATGTTAGCCCGAGTCGCTTCATCCCACCATGCCGCAAGATGCAAAGTACACGCTAAGACACCATGATTAGACATGGCTTAGGCTAGCCGCCCAGGCATTTCTATAACACATATACAAACTCCATGAGCTTACAAGCTCCCCTTTTATTTCACACCGCCGAGATCCATAAGCAAAAGAACATAATATCAACTAAATAAAGTGCAATGTTGAAAGCGTTCCCCATGGTAACATGGTTCTGCTAATTCACAACTTACAAAATGCAAGCATATATGCAACATAGATGGGCACAATGATGGGTTCGTAGCATGTAAAACAAAAATTTTCTACCGCAAGAACAAACAAAACCCAGATTTAATGTAGATAAAAGCCAAGATCTAATATATTAGACATGAGAAACGTGATAGATAGGAACTAACCCTCGTAGATCCGAAAGCGTTAACGAGATTAGATCTCGTGGTTGATGTAGTCGATCACTTGCCGATCTTAAGATCGTGTGGTTTAATCCTTCCGGCATCGCGTTCCGGCAGCGCTTCCGCAGTCGGTCAAGTGGACGATCCTTCCGGCGCCGCGTTTCGGCAGCGCTTCCGCAGTCGGTCACACGTGCGGAGTCGAACCAGACCTTCCTCTCCTCGTTCCAGCGAGCAGCGGAGTTAGTAGATCTTCTCCACGGAATCCCAGCAGCACGACGGCGTGGTGGTGGTGGTGGAGTAGAGAATTATGCAGGGCTTCGCCTATGCCTGTGCAGAAGAAAGGAGGAGGAGAGAGGCGGCAGAGATTGGAGTTGTGGGAGCAGGGCTTGGAGGGGGCGCCCCTGCCCTTCTATTTAAGGGGGGGAGGGCGCCTTGGGGAGGGGGAGTCCTTGTAGGACTCCCCTCCTCTAGGGCCGGCGGATTGGGGAGGGGGGGAGGAGTCCTCCTCCCCCACGACTCCTAGTCTTGACCCACCAGGACTCCTTTGATCCCTTCCTTGGTTTTCAAGCAAACTCCAAGAAACCTTCCGGAACCTTCCGGAACATTCCGAAACCTTCTAGAACCCTCATACAAATACTCCGGAACATTTCCTAACTCAGAAAATGATCCCCAATATATGAATCTTATTCTCTGGACAATTCCGGATCTCCTCGTGATGTCCCGGATCCATTCCGAGACCCCGAACAACATTCGGTCTCCAACGCACATTCCATATCTACTTAAAACAACTTCGAACCTTAAGTGTGTCACCCTACGGTTCGTGAATATGCAGACATGACAGAGACACATCTCCTATCAATAACCATCAGCGGGACCTGGAGATCCATAATGGCTCCCACATACTCAACGATGACTTCGTGATCGATTGAACCATTTACATACGAAACTAATTCCCTTTGTCTCGCGATACTATACTCATCCGAGGTTTGATCGGTGGTATCTCCATACCTAGTTCTACCTCGTTACTGATAAGTACTCTTTACTCGTTCCGTGATATGTCATCCCTTGTGACCTAGTCACATGCTTGCAAGCTAACTAGATGACATTCCACCGAGAGGGCCCAGAGCATATCTATCTGTCATATGGATAGACAAATCCCAATCTTGGTTCATGCGCTTCAACACATACTTTCAGAATACCCAATGACACCTTTATGACCACCCAATTACGAAGCGGTGTTTGATGTCATCAAAGTACCCATCCGGTGATGGTGATTAACACAACCTCATGGTCGAAGGATTAGGTTACTATGCATTTAAAAGCTTACAGCAATACGAACTTTAATGACTTGATCTTATGCTACGCTTACCATGGGTGTATGTCCATCACATAATTCTCCTAATGATATAACCTTGTTATTAATCACATACTTATGTCTATGATCAGGAAACCATGATCATCAATCAATCAACAAGCTAGTTCAACAAGAGGCTTACTAGGGACTCTTATATGTTTACAAAACACACATGTATTAGTGTTTCCTAATAATACAATTATAGCATGGGATGTAAACATTCATCATAAACACAAAGATATAATAATAATCACTTTTATTATTGCCTCTTGGGCAAATCTCCAACACAAAATGGTTCAAGTTTATTAAGTGCAAGAAAGTAAAGTGTGCCATCAAGTTCGTGAGAGCTTTAATCACTAATTTTCGCATAACAAGTTTAATTTGGAAGGTAGATAAAAACATGAATATACTTGGAATAGCAATAATGCTAATAGGTAGGTATGGTGGACTCTTTGGAATAAATTTCTTTTAGTTGGAGTTGGATGCATCAGTGGAAGTCATACTTGGTACATGTGGACGCTAGCAAAAGACTGGGAGCGGCCAACTAAGAAGCAATAATGGCCATAATCATGCAAACGACAAAATATTATTAATTAAAGCATAACGTGATATTATAAGTCAAAAACTAAATGATCATAGAGGCTATGGTGACTTGGTATAGTCTTAACATGGTGTGAGCATGCGCCAAGTCAACCCAAATAAAGCATCAAAGGAGAATACCACAATATTATGCTTTTATATGCTAAAACAATGCATGATTCTTTCAAGGCACATTAAGCAATCTCAATTGTTTGTAACAAATCATGTTACAACAATCATCACTAAGAATAAAGTCAAAGCAATATCAAACATGACATGATAAAGTCTAGGCTACAGTCAAAACAAGCTTCCTCTTGTACCACTATAAGCATGAAACTTCCAACTGTTTTCCAACACCAATCGACTTATTTGAAACAACTCTCAAAGATAATAATCAATAAAGACCAGAGAGCTTGTCTCACCCATATACATAGAAGAACTAAAAAGTTCTAAGCCAAAAGAATAAGAAAAATAAAGCTAAACGCAGTGCTAGCAAAGGAGAACACTCACAGAACAATAAGAGTGAAAACTAGAGTGTTTTAGGCAATGAATAACAGGGTGTGTCTCTCTCCAAAAGAAGTTAGTTGGGATCCAACTAACTTATTTAAGCAAATCAAACAGAAAAAAGTAAAAACAAAAACAAAAACAAAGACGCTCCAAAAACAACACAATTGTGCATGAAACAATAAAAATGAAGTGTTTTGGAAGAAAACCTGAGATTTTTATTGATGAAGAAGGGGATGCCTTGGGCATCCCCAAGCTTTGACGCTTGTACTTCTTGAATATTTCTTGGGGTGACACGGGTGGCATCCCCAAGCTTGAGCTTTTGTCCATACTTCATCTTATCACATTGTTCTTCCCTACACTTGAAAATTTTCCTTCATACAAAACTTCACACAATCTTCATTAGCAACATTAGTGTACTCAAGATAATAAGTCTTTCGGTTCAGTTTCAACACAAGTAAAACTTCCATTAAAACACAATATACTGTTGCAATTCCTTTTAAAAGTTCAAGTTATTGGCGAGAACTCAAAGAGAAAGATATTAAGAGGCAAATGCCAATAATGGCAGAAATCTGTCAAAACAGACCAGCAGGTAAAAACCGATTTTTTCGAAGACTTTCTGTTGCTCAAATCGAAAAGTGATAAACTAATTAAAGTTGGATAATAACCTGGGGCAGAAGCACAAAAAATTACAGCTCAATCCTAAGTACAGAGATTTTTTCACGAATTTTTACAATGAAGCACAAAAATCTGTTTCGGGACAGCAACTTTCCCAAGTCTTACTTCTCTCTCATTAGAGGTTATTCTCGGCACAAAAACCATGCAAAAAGGATAAGGAGAGGTTATTACAGAAGTAATACCAAGACTCAACAAAACAAAAATAAACTGAAAGTAAAAATATAATGGGTTGTCTCCCAAAAGCTCTTTCTTTATAGCCATTAAGATAGGCATGATAATTTCGATGATGCTCACATAAGAAATATGAATTGAAGTAAAAGAGAGCATCAAGAAGAAAATATAAAACAAATTTAAGTCTAACCCACTTTCTATGAAAAATAATCTTGTAAAGAAACAAGTCATGAAAGCACAAAGCAACAAGCATAGGAAAGCAAAACAAGTGCAACTTCAAAATTTTCAACATAAAGAGGGGAAACTTAATATTGTTGAGATACATAAGACCATGTTTCCCTCTCTCATAATAACTTTCAATAGAATCATGAATAAAATTAACAATATAACTATCATATAAAACATTCTTATCATGAGCCACATGCATAAAAGAATTAATACTCCCCACATAAACATAGTCATTCTTATTAATTATAGTGGGAGCAAATTCAACAAAATAGCTATCATTATTATTCTCATCACCTTAGTCATCAAATATAGGAGGCATATTGTAATCATAATTAATTTTCTCCTCAATAGTAGGTGGACTGAAAATATCATATTCATCATTGTAATCATCATATATTGGAGGTATAGTCATCAAAGTAAATTTTATCCTCCGTGCTTGGGGGACTAAAAAGATCATTTTCATAAAAAGTAACTTCCCTAAGCTTAGACTTTTCCATAGCATTAGAATAATGGTGTTCAAAGAATTCCTACTAATAACATTGCTATTAGCATGCAAAGAAAGTTCCATGGGTTTTTTAATTTTCTTTTCAAATCATTCATGTTCTACCTTAGGAAAAATACTAAAAATCTCTCTAATTTTTTTGTTGTTTTCCATTTAAGCCTAACTAGTGAAAATAAAAACAACAAAAAGATATAATTACAGAATCTAAAGGAAATAACTTCGAGCACTCACACACCAGCAACCGTACTAGAAGATAACTTAGTATCCATAGGATGTGAGTACCTTTTACCTTACCTCCCCGGCAGAGGCGCCAGAAAAATAGCTTGATGTCTACACACGCTTCTATCCTTGTAGACAATGTTGGGCCTCCAAGTGCAGAGGTTTGTAGAACAGCAGCAAGTTTTCCCTTAAGTGGATCACCCAAGGTTTATCGAACTCAGGGAGGAAGTGGTCAAAGGTATCCCTCTCAAGCAACCCTACAATCAAGATACAAGAAGTCTCTTGTGTCCCCAACACACCCAATACACTTGTCAGGTGTATAGGTGCACTAGTTTGGCGTAGAGATAGTGAAATACAAGTACTATGGATGATTATAAGTGGTAATTGTAATCTGAAATAAGAGTGGCAGCAAGCAAACATGTAACATGACTGATTGTAAATGGTTTTTCAATGCTTAGAAACAAGGCCTAGGGATCATACTTTCACTAGTGGACACTCTCATATAAATAACTTCTCTTCATGATGCTACCCTGAACCACTCTCCGGTTGGAAGATGTAGGGCTATAACAGCACACCTTAAAGTTCACATTCCCCATCTAGATAACCCCTCACTGTCACCTTGAGCGCTAGATGGTTCCAACAAACACCACAATCTCATAGAGACATCCAACTCAAATTATACTCATGATAAGTATTTTTGTAACCTTACCCAAAGTGCCACACGGTGTGCACACTATCAACTTCACACACGTGGGGATAAGCAGAGATTAATTAAAGCACTTGAGTATCAGAATAGATCTATAGATTACAAAGCTCATGATCTCATACGATCACGCATAGAGAGAGATGAACACATAGCTACCGGTAGATCCCTTAGCCTCGAGAGAGAACTACTCCCTCCTCATCATGGGAGTCAGCAACGGCGATGGAGATGGTAGTGGAGTCGATGGAGATGGCTCCGGGGGCACTCACCGTCCTGGCAGGGTGCCGGAATAGAGACTTCTGTCCCCTGAATCTCCTCTTCATGGCAGTGGCACTGCGGAACTTTTCGTGGATTTCTGATCTGGTGTTTAGGGTTTTCGTCCCGGGGTGAATATATAAGCAAAGGGGCAAGGTCGCTGGAGGCCCGAGGGGCCCACACCACCTGGTGGCGCAACCAGGGGGTATCTGCGCCACCATAGAGTGTGGCCAGCCCCTGGCCCTCCTTCGGCTGTCCTCCGGACTCTCTGTTCCTTCTGGTAAAATATTGACTTTGGCTTTTGTCCCGTCCAATTCCAAGAATATTTCCTTACTATCTTTTCTAAAACCAAAAACAGTAGAAAACAAGCTACTGGCACCGTGGCATCTTGTTAATAGGCTAGTTCCAGAAAATGTATAAAAATACCCCAAAGTGTGAACAAAACATAAGAAAGTAGATACTAAACAAGCATGGAACATCTAAAATTATAGATACGTTTACGACGTATTAGTACCACGGAGCTCATTGGGGCAATGGTTTCGGAACTTCCCATTGAGAACTAGGCGGGATGGAGGTTTGAGTCGCTGATGGCGCAAAATATATTCGAGCTTGTTGGGAAACCCCAAGAGGAAGGTATGATGAGCACAACATCAAGTTTTCCCTCAGTTATGAAACCAAGCTTATCAAACCAGTAGGAGCAAGGAAACACCTCCAAGGTGTTGTTTCCAACTTGGAATCCTGCACAACACAACCACAGAACTTTGCCCCCAACTTACAGTGAGGTTGTCAATCTCACCAGTTTTGCTTAAAACAAAGGATTAAACGTATGGTGTGGAAGAAAGTAGAAGCTTGCAGAAAGTAAACAAAAAACAGTAAACAGTTGTAGATTGATGGTAAAAGAAAGGACCAGGGTCTATAGTTCACTAGTGGTGATTCTCCTTAAGATAGATGACATGTTGGGTGAAGAAATTACAGCGGGGCAATTGACAAACATCGATAAAGCATACATGCATATACTAATCATCTTGACTCCTTTGAGATTTGATTGGGCATTACAACATTATACATAGACCGTAATCCAACTGCATCTATGACTAATAATCCACCTTCAGGTTATCATCCAAACCCCCTCCAGTATTAAGTTGCAAGCAACAGATAATTGCATTAAGCAAAGTGTGTAAAGTAAATAATACGATTGTTCTATGAACAACGGATTGCTATTTTCTCCCTAGTAGCAACAGCACATCTAGTACCTTGGAGATTTCTATCACTTCCCTAGATTACTAGAGGGATGAACCCACTATCGAGCATAAATACTTCCTCTTGGAGTTACTAGCATCTACTTGGCCAAGATAGCTACTAACAACAGAAAGCATGCAAGATCACAAATAATAAAGACATGATAGAATCAACAATCAATCTGAAATAGCATCTCAATATCCATCGGATCCCCACAAAAACACAACATGTAGGATTACAAATAGATGATCTTGATCATGAATGGAGCTCACAAGATCTAAACATTATAGCACAAAGGAAAAGAACCAACCATCTAGCTACTACATGGACCCGTAGTCCAAGGATGAACTACTCACGCATCACACCAGAGGCAGGCATTGTGATGAAGAAGGCCTCCAGGCTGAATTCTCCCCTCCGGTAGGGTGCCGGGAAGAGCTTCAGATCCTTCCCGAACTAGGGATGGAGATGACGGTGGCTACAGACTCTTTCGTGGAATTTTGATCAGGTACTTAGGGTTTCTGTATCAGAGGCAACATATAGGAGAAGAGGGAGGCCAAGGGGGTGCCCGAGGCGGCCGCACCACCCCTAGGCGTGGGCTAGGCCGGGCCGTGTGGCCAGGTGGTGTGGCCCCTTGAGGCCCTTCTCTGTCTCGTCTTCTAGCTCCGTGTTCCCCTCGGTGAAATATTGACTTTTGCTTTTTTCCGGTCCAATTCCAAGAATATTCATTTTCCAGCTTTTCTAAAACCAAAAACAGCAGAAAACAGGCAACTGGCACTGTGGCATCTTGTTAATAGGTTAGTTCCAGAAAATGTGTAAAAATACTCCAAAGTGTGGACAAAACATAAGTAAGTAGATATAAAACAAGCATGGAACATCAAAAATTATAGATACATTTGCAACGTATCAACATCCCCAAGCTTAACTCCTGCTCGTCCTCGAGTAGGTAAGTGATAAAAAGAAAGAATAATTTTTGAGGTGACATGCACCATCACAATCTTTATCAAGTTATTTATAACATTGATAGCTGGGATCATAGTACTTTAACATAGCAAGCAAGATATAGTTCTAACAATAAGACATAGCAACTATGTTGTAACATGAAAAGGCACAAACAAAAGATTCATGAATAACAATGCTTTGAAAGACGTTTGTTTGTTTCACATAAAGAAAACATAATAAGAATGGTATTCATCTTGTCCCTCATAGTGTAGCAAAACATAAATGCATGGGACACCTTCAAAGTTCATAATGGTGACTAGATACAAGTAGTTTAGGCACAAGCAGTATCAAAGTTATGCATCAATCAATAAGTCTTGGGACAATGCACATTAAACTAAGAATGGCCACTATGCTCTCTCAATAGGTGCATACAGATAGAAGATGGAGACTCAACATAAAAGTAAAAGAAAAGCCTTTATGGAAGGCAGGGATTCAAGTCTCATAAAGAGCTTCCAAAAATTATGGTACTTATTAGCTTTTAGCTCTCATTTCCCATATCATAAGCATCTTGAAGTGATTAAAGTTAAAGTGAACAAACTATGGAGTATATGCTTGACAAAGTATAAGTTGGAAATCTCATATCCCTTGAATACGAGGGGCGCTCCTCATGCTACTCAAGTTTAGTTACCGGTAAGTTCTTGTCATAGTAAGTACATGTGTATCATAGAGAACCACCAACGCGGTACCCCTTGCCCGATGATATGAAAGAATCCCCATATTAAAATGACAAGGCAAGCAGACAATAAGCATCTCAGCAATCTTCTTATTTACCATGGGAAAATGGCGCTTTTTTCTCTCTTTCCTCTTTTCTCATCTCTTTTTTTTTCTCAAACTCTATCTCTTTTTTTATAAGAAGAATGCTTCATAGATCGCTCATTATGGTTATGCGGCAGGTTTCCACCATGATTAGGCATGGATTAGACCAGCCGCCCAAGCGTTTCTCTAACACACATACATAACTCCATGGACTTACAAGCTCCCCTTTCATTTCACACCGACGACATCCATAAACAAAAGAGCATGATATCAACTGGGTACAATGTAGAAGTGCAATGTTGAAAGCGTTCCCCATGACAACATGGTTCTGCTAATCCCCAACGTATAAGTGCAAGAATATACGACATAGATGACACAATGATTCAAGTTTATTAAGTGCAAGAAAAGTAAAGTGTGCCAACAAGTTCGTGAGAGCTTTAATCACTAATTTTCACATAACAAGTTTAATTCGGAAGGTAGATAAAAGCATGAATATACTTGGAATAGCAAATGCTAATAGGTAGGCATGGTGGACTCTCTAGAATAACTTGGTTTTGTTTGGAGTTGGATGCATGAGTGGAACTCATACTTGGTTATGGAGGCTAGCAAAAGACTGGGAGCGACAAACTAAGAGAGAAATAATGGCCATAATCATGCAAAGCAACGAAACATCATTAATTAAAGCATAAAGTGATATTACAAGTCGAAAAGGCTATGGTGACTTGGGATAGTCATAACATGGTGTGAGCATGCGCCAAGTCAACCCAAATAAAGCATCAAAGGAGAATACCACAATACTTTGCTTTAATATGCTAAAACAACACATGATTCCTTCAAGGCACATTAAGCAATGTCAATTGTTTATAACAAGTCATGCTACAACAATAATCACTAAGAATAAAGCCAAAACAATACCAAGCATGACATGACAAAGTCTAAGACACCGTCAAAAAAAGCTCCTTTTTACCACTTAAGCATGAACTTTCCTACTCTTTTCCAATCCAAACCAACTTATTTGAAAACTAATGTATGAATGAGGGGGTCCAACCAATTTATTCAAGAAAACTAAGCAAACGAAGCGAACGAAAACCAAAAACAAAAACAAAGACGCTCGAAGAACAACACAACTGTGCATGAAACAATAAAAATGAAGTGTTTGGAAGAAACTTGAGATTTTTATTGATGAAGAAGGGGATGCCTTGGGCATCCCAAAGCTTTGACGCTTGTACTTCTTGAATATTTCTTGGGGTGACACGGGTGGCATCCCCAAGCTTGAGCTTTTGTCCATACTTCATCTCATCACATTACTCTTCTCTACACTCAAAAATTTCCTTCATACAAAACTTCACACAATTCATTAGCAACATTAGTGCACTCAAGATAATAAGTCTTTTCGTTCAGTTTCAACACAAGTAAAACTTCCATTAAAACACAAGCTACTGTAGCACTTCCTTTAAAAATTTCAAATGGTCCAAGAGAACTCAAAGAGAAAGAGATTAAGAGGCAAATGCAAATAATGGCAGAAATCTGTCAAAATAGACCAGGAGGTAAAAACAATTTTTTCGAAGACCTTCTGTTGCTCAAATGGAAAAGTCTTGAACTAACGGAAGTTGGATAACAACCTAGGGCAGAAGCACAAAAAATTACAGCTCAAACTGATGTACAGAGATTTTTCATGAATTTTTACAGCGAAGCACAAAAATCTGTTTCGGGACAACAACTTTCCCAAGTATTACTTCTCCCTCATTAGAGGTTACTCTTGGCACAAAAACCACACAAAAATAATAAGGAGCGGTTATTATAGAGGTAATAACTTCCAAGACTCAACTAAAACTTTTGGGTTATCTCCCAATAAGTACTTTTCTTTAACGCCTTTAAGTTAGGTATAAGAAGCAAGAAAAGAATCAAATATTCTCAAATGCAGAAGCATTAAAACCAAATTTATTGCCCTTCCCTCTCTTACTTTTATTCTAAACCTTGGGGAACATATGATTGTTTGGTGGAGAAGCAAAATGCATGGTGCCCTTTTCCACATCTATTATTTCTCCAAGGAGTTTTATAGGGATCTTCAAAGTGTAACACTAGTAGAAAACGGACCTTTGGTCCAGGGGTATTAGTCCCGGTTTTGCTACAAACCGGGAGTAATGCCCCAGTCCCAACGGCTCTATCTGGCCGTAGGGGCAGCAGACACTAGTCCCGATTCGAACGGACCCTTTAGTCCCGGTTCGTGTAACAAACCGGGAGTAAAGGGTTTCAGGCAGTCTGGATCCGGCGCTAGACACTTTAGTCCCTGTTTGTTATACGAACCAGGACTAAAGGCCTGGCTATATCTTCTTCCTCCACCTGCCAGAGCCACCATTTCAAACTGGTGGCTCCTCTCTATTTCTTGCTTCAAGCTCGAGTTCATGTCCAAATTTTTCTCAAGATTTGTCAACATTTTGTGGTGCCCCATCTATCCAAAGGTTCTAAAAGGTGAGCAACTTCATCCTTTGAACTCACATTACTATATTAGCACATTTCATGCTCTATCTTGTAGATGGATTTGTGGATATAGTTTGGTAGTAACTTTTGCAATGATAACATGAGATCGACGTTTAGATTCCATCTATCTTGTATTAATGTAAGGAATTCCAAGGTAAATATCACAATATATGGATTCTATCTATATATCTTGTTTTGGCACATAGTCTCAAAATTTGATTTTAGAAGCACACACATGCGTGAGTTCATCATTCTAACTAGCTGGGAAAAGTACCCTTCTTCGTCTTCTACCTGCCTTCAACAAACTAAAAAAATTGTAACAAAGATAGGGTTAATTCATAAAAGCTTGATAAGAAGACATCACATTACATCTTCGAGAAGCTATAGATTAATACGCCGTAAGGGTGTCCCTCTCGCACCATCTTGGAGTTAATAACTTCTCTAGCTATAGATTAATACGCCGAGTAACTAAAAGAATTCACATATTAGGGAGTGCCTTTATGGAGAGCTCCTCGAAGATGTCTGAGGACGGGATCCTAAGACATCTTCGAGAAGCTCTGCCGTAGTGGTGTCCCTACTCTCGACACCATCTTTCAGTTCATATCTTCTCTAGCTAGAACAGTATCTTCTCTATGGCGAGCTCCTTGAAGATATCCGAGGACGAGGTCCTAAGACATCTTCGAGAAGCTCCGCCGTAGTAGTGTCCCTGGTCTCGCACACCATCTTACAGTTCTTCACAAGAATGCATACCTATTTATAGATTAAGCAGCACAACATAGTGTCGGGCACTAAAGACATAATGTCGACACACTCACCCCTGGCATAGTGCTGCCACCCACCCAAAATAGTGTCATCATTTACTGGCTTAGTGCTGCCCACTGAGGACATATTGTCGACATGTTATCGCCACATCCATATTTAGTCCCGGTTGGTGCCTCCAACCGGGACTAAAGGTTCATCATATCTTTAGTCTCGGTTGTTGGATTTAATTTTGTTTTTTAGACCAGTACTAATTTTATCATCATTATTCTAT
Source organism: Avena eriantha (assembly GCA_910589775.1). Lineage (NCBI taxonomy): Eukaryota > Viridiplantae > Streptophyta > Magnoliopsida > Poales > Poaceae > Avena > Avena eriantha. The sequence continues at coordinate 367,035,640 of OU342741.1, forward strand.
TTGATGTACTTAATTATATAATGCAGATGAGCCGGCAATGGATGTACGCTGACCGACTCTCTTGCGAGTTCATTAAAGGAATGCATTCTTTTCTCCTTGTGGCCGAGGCAAACAAGCGGAATGGTTTTATGTCTTGTCCATGTGGTGTCTGTTAGAATCATAAGGAATACTCTTCCTCAAGAGTCCTTCACAGCCACCCGTTTCGGTCCGGTTTCATGATCAGCTATAATTGTTGGACCAAGCACGGAGAAAGAGGGGTTATGATGGAAGACAACGAAAAAGAAGAGAATGATAACGACTACCCTACTATGTCCCCTAAATACGATAGTACTACAATGTAAGACAATGATGAAGAAGAAGATGAAGAACGGGCATCAGATCTGCCCGATGATGATCTTAGTCGGGCCATTGCTGATGCCCAGGAAGAATGCATAACTGAAAGGGAGAGGTTGAAGTTCAAGCAAATGTTAGAGGATCACAACAAATTGTTGTACCCAAATTGTGAAGATGGGCACAAAAAACTAGGTAGCACACTGGAATTGCTGCAATGGAAGGCAGAGAACGGTGTGACTGACAAAGGATTTGAAAAGTTGCTGAAAATAATGAAGAAGTTTCTTCCAAAGGATAACGGACTACTCGCCAGTACCTATGAAACAAAGAAGGTTGTTTGCACTCTAGGATTAGAGGTGCAGAAGATACATGCATGCATTAATGACTGCATCCTCTACCGCAGCAAGGAGTACGCGAATTTGGATGCATGCCCAGTATGCACTACATTGTGGTATAAGATAAGACGAGATGACCCTGGTGATGTTGAGGGTGAGCGCTGCATGAAGAGGGTTCCTTCCAAGGTGATGTGGTATGCTCCTATAATACCACGGTTGAAACGTTTGTTCAGGAACAAAGAGCATGCCAAGTTGTTGCGATGGCACATGGAAGACAGTAAGAAAGACAAAATGTTGAGACACCCCGCTGATGGGTCGCAGTGGAGAAAAAACGAGAGAGAGTTCCTGAACTTTGTAGGTGATGCGAGGAACATATGGTTTGGTCTAAGTATAGATGGCATGAATCCTTTTGGGGAGCAGAGCTGGAGTCATAGCACCTGGCCCGTGACTCTGTGTATCTATAACCTTCCTCCTTGGTTGTGCATGAAGCGAAAGTTCATTATGATGCCAGTGCTCATCCAAGGCCCGAAGCAACCTGGCAACGACATTTATGTGTACCTAACGCCATTAGTTGAAGAACTCTTACAATTGTGGCATGGACAAGATGTACATGTGTGGGATAAGAACAAGCAGGAGGAATTTGACCTACGAGCGTTGTTGTTCATAACAATCAATGATTGGCCTGCTCTTAGTAACATTTCAGGACAGACAAACAAGGGATACAATGCATGCACACGCTGTTTAAATGAGACTAAAAGTATATATTTGGATAAATGTAATAAGAATGTGTACCGGGAAATCATTGTTTTTTTTCGCCCACGCACACCCTAAGAAAGAAAGGTAAGCATTTCAATGGTGAGGTAGACAACCGGTGTAAGCATATCCGCCGTACTGGTGATGATGTATTTTATATGGTGAAGGATTTAAAAGTAATCTTTGAAAAGGGTCCTGGTAGACAATCTGTTTTGAAGGACGATGTCAGACACGCACCCATGTGGAAAAACAAATCTATATTTTGGGAGCTACCCTATTGGAAAGTCCTAGAGGTCCGCTCTGCAATTAACGTGATGCACCTGACAAAGAATATTTGCGTGACGCTGCTAGGCTTCTTGGGCGTGTATGGGAAGAACAAAGATACACCGGAAGCACGACAGGACCAACAACGTATGAAAGACTGAGACGGCATCATCCAGAGATGTTTGAAGGTACTGCCAGCTACGCTCTTACCAAAGAAGAGAAGGAAATGTTTTTTGAAGTCCTTTACAGTATCAAGGTCCCGTCTAGTTTCTCGTCGAACATAAAGGGAATAATAAATATGGCAGAGAAAAAATTTCAAAACCTAAAGTCTCATGACTGCCACGTGCTTATGACCCAGCTGCTTCCGATTGCATTGAGGGGACTCTTGCCGGAAAATGTTCGAGTACCCATTGTGAAGCTATGTGCGTTTCTCAATGCAATTTCTCAGAAGGTAATCAGTCTAGATAGTCTACCAAGGTTACAAAAAGATGTGGTCCAATGTCTTGTCAGCTTCGAGTTGGTGTTCCCACCATCCTTCTTCAATATTATGACGCACCTCCTAGTTCACCTAGTCGAAGAGATTAATATTCTCGGTCCTGTATTTCTACATAATATGTTCCCCTTTGAGAGGTTCATGGGAGTCTTAAAGAAATATGTTCATAACCGTGCTAGGCTAAAAGGAAGCATCTCAAAGGGATATGGAACAGAGGAGGTCATTGAGTTTTATGTTGACTTTATTCCTGACCTTAAGCCCATCGGTGTTCCTGAATCACGGCATGAGGGTAGACTAGGTGGAAAAGGCATGCTAGGAAAGAAAGAAAGGATATGTATGGACGTACATTCTCTCACTAAAGCACACTACACAGTTCTGCAAAGTTCCACCTTGGTGGCTCCGTATATCGAGGAACACAAGAATATTGTACACTCCAACAACCCGGGGAAGCCTGGCTCCTGGATTAGAGATGAAAACATGAGGACTTTTGGCGGTTGGTTGTAGACACATCTCATGAATGACATCAATGTTGGAGAGCAGTTGTACTTCTTGGCCAGGTCACCATCTTCGACTATATTGACTTTCCAAGGGTACGAGATAAATGGGAATACATTTTACACGATTGCCCAAGATAAAAAGAGCACCAACCAAAATAGTGGTGTCCGATTTGATGCAACAGATCACGAGAATGGGCAAAAAGATACATATTATGGTTACATAGAGGAGATATGGGAACTTGACTATGGAACTTATTTGAAGGTCCCTTTGTTTCGGTGCAAATGGGTCAAGCTGACAGGAGGCGGGGTTGAGGTACACTAGAAATATGGAATAACAACAGTGGATCTCAACAACCTTACGTATAGAGATGAACCATTTGACCTAGCCAATAATGTGGCTCAGGTTTTTTATGTGAAGGACATGTCTTCCAAATCGAGAAAAAGGAAAGATAAGCAAAAGAATACATCATACAATGAGCCAAAGTGCCACATAGTTCTTTCAAGAAAAAGAAACATCGTGGGGGTGGAGGATAAGACAGACATGTTAGAAGATTATGATAAGTTTCATGAAATTCCGCCCTTCACTGTGAAGGATGACCCAAGCATCCCGTTAAGTAAGGAAGATGCTCCATGGTTACGGATTAGAAGAAAACCCTAACAATAGAGATGTGTGGATGTTGGTGATGGACAATATTATTAAACATATATTTTAAATGATCTACTTATATATATGGATATGAACTGTCTCGATCTCAATAGGTAGTATTGCAACTTGCTGTGGCCAACAACAAAGACATTTATTAATATTAAAACATAAAAATTAGTCATAATCATATCTAGCCCTATAGTACATAGCTTCAGGGTCGTCTTCGGAATCGTCATCGTCATCATCGTCGCTCGTAGCACGCAGCTGGATCCTCAGCCCTTCCCTGGCTTGTGCACGGGGGAACGGGGGAGGGGCACCTGCCACTCCGGCCTCGAATTCACGACACGCGGGCGAGGGGCTGTAGGGTTCTGTAGCAGAAAACAATTTTTTTCTATCTACTCGAACACTAATACCAAGAGCTATACTATGTAGACAGAAGTAACGGAGAAGGGATATGGTATTCATACCTTTGAAGACCGAGGCACGCCTTACGTAGGAAGGCGTATATTGATGAAGACGAGCAGCACCCCAAGTGTGGTGCCTCCGAAGTACTACACACGTCCAGTGTAGGCGGCGTCTCTCGGGCTCCGATCCAGCCGAGCAGCGGAAGAAGAAGATACCGGACCGAAGATCACACGACGGTAGTGTGAAGGTGGAGAACTCAAATCCCTCGAGTTCCTCTCCAATATTACGGAGAAGTCCTCAGAGGAATATGAGAGAGAATGAGATAATTGGATGCCTCCAAAGGGGTGGGGGAGACCCCTATATAGTAGGAGGGGGTGCACCACCTAGGGGCCAAGCGGGGTGGGACTAAACCCCACACCCGCCGGCACCTAGGGGCTGCCGCCGGCCCTAGGTGGGCCCCACTTGGGCGGCCCACCAAGCCAATGCTGGCCGGCCCCTTCTCCCTAGGCGCCTTGCCCTATTGGGCCTCCCTTTGGGTGAGGCTCATTAGCATTAAGAAGCCTTTAATAATAAAATAAAATATATATTTAATATTAATTCTCCAATTAACATTCAAATACATATATTATCATATTCCTTTACTCTAGAACTCCTCCCAAACCCCTTCTGATCACCATCGGATGTTACCCGAAACTATTCCGGTTTCTCTCTCTATATTTCTCCTATGGTACCTCATCTATCCCTAAGCGCCCCCACCCTTAAGCGTGACATCTTTCGGTTCGGGAACACTCCAGACATGATTGAGAATCCTCTCACATCAATGATCATCAGCAGGACCTGGATGCCCATGATGACCCCCATGCATTCCACGAATCTTATCGCTCGCACCGTGAGTAGTCGTCCCCGCTCCCTTTGCCACTTGATACCTAGTTCATCCGAGACTTGATCTTTGGTATCTCCATACCTTAGTTCGATCTCGTTACCAATGAACTTGTTTACTCGTTTCCATGTCATTGCATTCCGTGACCCAGTAACATGCTTGCAAGCTTAATTAATGCAACGTCACCGAGATGGCCACATATGTATCTATCCGTTACATGGACTGGCAAATCCTGGTCTTGATATGTACTCCTCTACGCGCTCCTTCGAGAAACCTGAGTGGCACCTTTTCGATCACCCAGTCACGGTATGATACTTGATAACCATCTAAGCTCCCTCCAAAACGGTGATTTGCATTACCTCACAGTCTAAGGATCAGGTTGCGAGGTTTCATGCGTTTTATCATCAATGGTGAACTTTGTAACTAGATCTCATTGAGATATAACTATCGGATGTTTGTCTATCACGTCATTCAACCAATGACGTGACCTCATTGTCAATTGGCATAAATGCCCATGATCTTGAAACCCAGATCATCCTCATGACCAATGAACTAGTTCGCTAGAGGTAACTAGAGACACGGTTTGTTTACATACCACACGTGTATTAACATTTCATATTAACAGTTAAAGCACAGTATGAAACGTATTATGAACATATAGGAGATATATCAAACAATACACTTTATTATTTGCCTCTAGGGCATAACTCCTTCAGTCTCCCACTTGCACTAGAGTACAAATTAATCTAGTTTACAATAGGCAGGAACCTAACACCAATGGCATCACGGTGTTGTTCGTGCTTGGCTTGTATGAGAGCTTTAGTCAACGGATCTGCCACATTCAGATCCGTGTGTACTTTGCAAATCTTGATTTCACCTTCGTCAATGTTCTGCCGGATGATGTGAAATCGTAGCTTGATTTGTTTGGCTGCGGAATGAGTTCTTGGTTCCTTTGCGTTTGCAATAGCGCCCATGTTATCATAATAGATTGTCACGTGATCTTGTGCACTTGGAACAACTCCCAGTTCAATGACGAAATTCCTTCCAAATTGACTCATTTGCCGCATCAGCAGGAACAATGTATTCTGACTCCATTGTAGATTGTGCAACTACCAGTTGCTTCTTGCTCTTCCAGCTTATCACCCCACCATTCACCAAAAACACAAATCCTGTCTGAGACTTCGAGTCATCAGGATATGAGTGTCAGCTCGCATCCACGTAACCAGTTATGTTTAGAGCTTCATCATTGCCTCCATAGACTAGGACCATATCCTTTGTTTTCCCGAGATACCTTAGGATATTTTTCACAGCTGTCCAGTGATCCATTCCTGGATTACTTTGGTATCGGCTCGCCAAACTGAGAGACAATGCCACATCAGGTCGAGTACTTAGCATTGCATACATGATAGAACCCATGGCTGAGGCATAGGGGATGTAAGACATCCTTTCTCTATCGGCATCCGTTACCGGACATTGAGATAAACTCAGTATGCTACCTTTTGTTATAGGTGCCAAACCTCTTTTGGCATCCTCCATTTTGAACCTCTTCAAAATCTTCTCAAGGTAAGTACTTTGACTTAATGCAATTAGGAAACTTGATCTATCTCTATAGATTTTGATACCTAATATGTACGCAGCTTCACCTAGATCCTTCATGGAAAATTGACTACTCAAATATGCTTTCACGCTTCTCATAAGATCCACGTCGTTTTCCATGAGTAATATGTCATACACATATACTACTAGGAATACAACTGAGCTCCCACTCGCTTTCTTGTAAACATAGAACTCTTGTTGATTTTGGACAAATCCAAAACTCTTGATCACTTGATCAAAACATTGGTTCCAGCTCCGAGATGCCTGCTTCAATCCATAAATGGACCGCTGAAGCTTGCACACCTTTCCAGCATCCTTAGGATCAACAAAACCTTCCGGTCATATACAACTCTTCATCAATGTGACCATTGAGAAATGCGGTCTTGACATCCATCTGCCAAATTTCATAGTCGAAATGGGCAGCAATTGCTAGTAAAATTCGGACAGCCTTAAGCATCACTACGGGAGAGTAAGTCTCATCATAGTCGACTCCTTGAATTTGTCAAAACCCCTTTGCGACAAGTTGAGCTTTGTGAATGGTCACATTACCATCCACATCTGTCTTTTTCTTAAAGAACCATTTATTTTCCACGGCCTTGTGGCCTTCAGGAAGATCTACCAAGGTCCAAACTTGGTTCTCATACATGGATCCTATTTCGGATTTCATGGCTTCTAGCCATTTCTTGGAATCAGCACTATCCATTGCTTCTTTGTAGTTTGAAGGTTCTTCCTGTTCATCTAGGATGACAGACATCACAAGACTACTGTACCAATCAGGAGTGGCATGAACTCTTGTAGACCTGCGAACCTCAAGAGTCTTGACGTCGTTGTTTTGATAATTATCATTAGGATCTTTCTCCATGTTGGAGAGTGGTTTCGGAACAACTTCCATTGCGCTACTCGGAATTTGGAGAGAAGGGTTAACAACTTCATCTAACTCAATTTTCCTTCCACTAATTCCTTTGGCGAGAAACTCTTTCTCGAGAAAGGTGTCGGCTTTCGCGACAAACATTTTGCATTCGGCCTTCTTGTAGAAAGTATACCCAATTGTTTCCCTTGGGTACCCCACAAAGATGTATTTTTCCGATTTAGGTTCGAGTTTGTCAAGCTGTAGTTTCTTGACGTAAGCCTCAAATCCCCAAACTTTCAGAAATGACAACGTTGGCTTCTTGCCATACCATATCTCATATGGGGTCGTCTCCATGGATTTGGATGGTGCTCGGTTCAAAATAAAAGCAGCGGTTTCAAACGCATATCCCCAAAATGACACGGACAATCAGTCAAAGACATCATGGACCGCACACTATCTAATAGAGTACGGTTACGTTGTTCCGACACACCATTACGTTGTGGTGTTCCGGCTGGCGTAAGTTGTGGTATTATCCCATAGTCCTTTAAGTGCATGTTAAACTCATAACTGAAAGACTCGCCTCCCCGATCCGATTGAAGATGCTTGATTCTCTTGTTAAGTTGATTCTCTACTTCCTTCTGAAATTCCTTGAACTTTTCAAAGGTTTCAGACTTGTGTTTCATTAAGTAGATATATCCATATCTACTCAAATCATCAATAAAGGTAACAAAATAACGATAACCATTGTGCGTTGAGACACTCATTGGTCCACATACATCCGTATGTATGATTCCTAATAGGTCTGCAGCTCTCTCCATCGTGCCGGAGAAGGGTGTCCTAGTCATCTTGCCCATAAGGCATGGCTCACATGTATCAAGAGATTCGAAATCTAATGATCCAAGAAGTCCTTCTGAATGAAGCTTCTTCATGCGCTTTACGCCAATGTGGCCAAGACAGCAATTCCACATAAACATGGAATTATCATCATTATGCTTACAATGTTTAGCATCAATATTATGGATGTGAGTATTGCAATCAAGATCTAGTAAGAATAAACCATTACTCATAGGCGTATGAACATAAAAGACGTTATCCATATAAATAGAACAACCACTTATTCCAGATTTAAACGAATAACGATCTCGCAACAAGCAAGATCCACTTACAATATTCATACTCAATGTGGGTACATACTAGCATTTATTCAAAACTAGAATCAATCCCGATGGCAGATGTAGAGATAACGTGCCGACGGCCACCACATCGACTTTCGTGCCATTTTCTACACGCATCATCGCCTCGTCCTTTCCAAGATGCCTCTTACTCCGCAGCTCCTATTGGGAGTTACATATGTGAGCAACAGAACCGGTATCAAATACCCAGGTGTTGCTCCTGGCATTGGTAAGGAACACATCTATAACATGTATATCACATAGACCTTTGTCTTTGGCGGCTATCTTGCTGGCTTTATTGTCCTCAATGTACTTGGGGTAATTGTGTTTCCGGTGCCCATCCCCTTTGTAGTAATAGCACGTGGTACCGGACCTAGGGCTGGGCCTAGCAACCTTAGAGGTGTTGGCAACTGCTTTACCATCCTTCTTTGGCTTGTTGCCCTTACCCTTTGTCCCTGACCTTTTAAAGTTAATGGTCTTATTGACCATTAACACAGTGTGCTCTTTCTTGATTTCTATCTCAGCAGTTTTGAGCATGGCGGACACTTCAGCAAGGGTCTTAGTCATCCCTTGCATGTTGTAGTTCATCACAAAACTCTTGTAGCTAGGGGGCAGCGAGTGCAACACCCTATCAATCGCAAGCTCTTTCGGGATTTTGCAATCCAAAGCATTCAAGCGCTTAACGTAGCCAGACATTTTGACTACGTGCTCACTAATACTGCTGTGCTCTTCCATCTTAGCGGAGAAGAAGAGCTCGGAAGCATCATACCTCTCTGCACGAGCTTGTGGAGCAAAGACAGCCTTGAGATCTTCAATTATCTCGAAAGCATTCATCTTCTCAAAACTCTTTTGAAGCTCTGGCTCCATGGCATAGAGCATTCCACTTTGGATGAGGGAGAAATCATCCGCCTTGGACTGCCATACATTCTTTTCGTCCTGGGAGGCGGAATATGCAGGCTTAGCTGGAAGCTCAGCCTCGATGACATAAGTCAACTTGTTGGGGACTAGGAGGATCCTAAGATTGCGGAACCATGTGGTGAAGTTGGTTCCATCAGTTTTTAGCTTGTCCTTCTCGAGGAAAGGGCTAAGGTTGAAGGTGGGTGGGCGAGACATCTACAAGGGACTTGCAAAGTGTTTAGACCATGTTCATAATAATGAGTTCAAGTTTTAATTCATGTTCCTAAACTAAAACAAAAGAACTCCCACTCAAGTGAACATCCCTCTATTCATTTCAGTGATCACATGATCCCAATCCGCTGCAGCTCCCCCGATCGTCACGGCCATCAGTGCAGTTTCAAAGGTGGACATTCCTCAATGTCGATCACATCAACCATGTGATTCATGCTCGACCTTTCGGTCTTTTGTATTCCGAGGACATGTCTACACATGCTAGGCTCGCCAGTTCTAACTTGTGTGTATCCGTAGTGCAACATGGCTTACACCCAGCGTATGCGAACGCAGATATGTCTGACACCCGATCGTCACGACCTGCCTCATAACGGAGAACTTTCTTGGTGGTGCACACACAAGGGGAATACGATAACTGGAATACTGTGAGGGATTATCTTACTATGCTACCGTCTAATATAAGTATACCAACATAATAAGTAATACTTCAAAAGTAAAGTGTTATGACATGGTTATAGCTTTATGATCATCATCAATAGCTTCAATGAGAGTTTCACAAACTTGTCATTGCCATGTTATAATACTTGCCCCTATGCAATAATAAAGATAGACGCTTCTATATTATCTATTGCATGTTTTACGAGGCTTTAGGGCTTTCGTAGTAGAACCCCTTCCCACCTACGAACGTTGAGCCACAACATGGATTCAATGATTGCCGTTCTTCTTCCCTTTTCAGGGCCCTCTAGTGTTAATGCCATATCAACTACTATAGAGACAGACACCCCCTAAGCCACTTTGATTTGTGGACCAGTCTCGTGAATCACCACGTGAGGTCGGTTGGGGGCCGCTTCATCAAACAGTGCCGCGATATGAACAAGAACATAAAAGAGGGTAGCAACTAGAGAATGAATGCCCACATATTGCTATGTGTTCTATCCGTACGACATGTCTACCCATAGACCCGCTCTGATACCACTGTAGGGTTCCTTAGCAGAAAACAAAAAAAATTCTATCTACTCGAACACTAATACCAGGATCTATACTATGTAGACATAAGTAACGGAGAAGGGATATGGTATTCATACCTTTGAAGACCGAGGCAAGCCTTACGCAAGAAGGCGTATATTGATGAAGACGAGCAGCACCCCAAGTGTGGTGCCTCCTAAGTACTACACACGTCCGGTGTAGGCGGCGTCTCCCGGGCTCCGATCTAGCCGAGCAGCGGAAGAAGAAGATGCTGGACCAAAGATCACACGATGGTAGTGTGAAGGTGGAGAACTCAAATCCCTCGAGGTCCTCCCCAATATTACGGAGAAGTCCTTAGAGGAATATGAGAGAGAGAATGAGAGAATTGGATGCCTCCAAAGGGGTGGGGGGAGACCCCTATATATAGTAGGAGGGGGGTGCACCACCCAGGGGCCAGGCGGTGTGGGACTAAACCCCACACCCGCCGGCCACCTAGGGGTTGCCGACGGCCCTAGGTGGGCCCCACTTGGGCAACCCACCAAGCCAAGGCTGGTCGGCCCCTTCTCCCTAGGCGCCTTGCCCTATTGGGCCTCCCTTTGGGTGAGGCCCATTAGCATTAAGAAGCCTTTAATAATAAAATAAAATATATATTTAATATTAATTCTCCAATTAACATTCAAATACATATATTATCATATTCCTTTACTCCGGAACTCCTTCCGATCACCATCGGATGTTACCCGGAACTATTCCAGTTTCTCTCTCTATATTTCTCCTACGGTACCTCATCTATCCCTAAGCGCCTCACCCTTAAGCGTGACATCCTTCGGTTTAGGAACACTCCAGACATGATTGAGAATCCTCTCACATCAATGATCATCAGCGGGACCTGGATGCCCATGATGACCCTCGTGCATTCCACGAATCTTATCGCTCGAACCGTGAATAGTCGTTTCCCGTTCCCTTTGCCACTTGATACCTAGTTCATCCGATACTTGATCTTTGGTATCTCCATACCTTAGTTCGATCTCGTTACCGATGAACTTATTTACTTATTCCCATGTCATTGCATTCCGTGACCCAGTCACATGCTTGCAAGCTTCATTAATGCAACGTCACCGAGATGGCCACATATGTATCTATCCGTTACATGGACTAGCAAATCCTGGTCTTGATATGTAGTCCTCTACGCGCTCCTTCGGGAAACCTGAGTGGCACCTTTTCGATCACCCAGTCACGGTATGATACTTGATAACCATCTAAACTCCCTCCAAAACGGTGATTTGCATTATCTCACAGTCTAAGGATCAGGTTGCGAGGTTTCATGCATTTTATCATCAATGGTGAACTTTGTAACAAGATCTCATTGAGATTCAACTATCGGATGTTTGTCTATCACGTCATTCAACTAATGATGTGACCTCATTGTTAATTGGCATAAATGTCCATGATCTTGAAACCTAGATCATCCTCATGACCAATGAACTAGTTCGCTAGAGGTAACTAGAGACATAGTTTGTTTACATACCACACGTGTATTAACGTGTCGTATTAACACAGTTATAGCACAATATGAAACGTATTATGAACATATAGGAGATATATCAAATAATACACTTTATTATTTGCCTCTAGGGCATAACTCCTTCAGGGGGCTCCCGGATGACGACCCTGGTACGCCCTCGGCCTTCACTAGCACCACCATTCTTGTGGCTATGTGGATGGTGAAAGTGCGGGTACCTCAGGCGAGGATGGTCTCCCATGGGATGTAGCGCATCACGCCGGCGATAGTCCGGTTTGCCCACCACAGGGGGTGACCGGCCTCGTTGTGGTTCACTGGGGGCGGGCCGTCACCCTCATACCTGGCGAGCTCCCTTTCCTGCCGGTTTGCAAAGAAGGCATTCCAGGTGTCGAGGTTGTTGGGATCCCAATGGGGATCCATTCGCTACTCAGGCATGAGCTGGAGGTAGAAGTGGTTCGTGATGGCCGCCTGGCGGGCCGAACCTTGAGGCACAGGAGGAACAGGAACCCTCCAGCGCTCAGCATCCAGCCGACGGGAAGCCGGTACACCGGCGAGCATGGGTAGCTAGAGGCGCATAGCGCCTCGGTCTCCTCAACCTTCAGAAAGTCCCAATAAGCGGTGTCCATTGTTGTGAGAGAGAAGGTGTAGATGTGGGGATGGACATGGCGGTCGACCTAGATATAGTGGGAAATGGCGAGAAAACATGGTAGGAAGCGGAGGGAAATGGCAGGAAAACATGGCGGGAAGCGGGGGAAATGGCGGGAAAACATGGCGAGAAATGTGGGAAATGGCGGGAAAACATGGCGGGAAGCGGGGGAAATGGCGGGAAATATCTAGTCCCGGTTAGTGGCTCCAACCGGGACTAAAGGCCCGCGAAATATCTTTTAGTCCCAGTTACTAGTTTTAGTATTAAATATTATATTTCTAATGAGTATATTATTTTTTATGAATATTTTGGTATATTATATGTATATTTCTGTTTTTTAAATAATAAACTATATTTTTCCAACATTTATACTAAATATAATACTTGTTAAACAATAGATAATTTCATTTAAATTGTATAATAGAGTATGATAATAGATTTAAATTATAGATCTTCTTTTTCTGAAAATTTTGATATATAATACATAATTTTCTGAAAACTACAAACCATTTTTATTTTTCACGCCAAAAAATACCTTAGAAACCGGGGCTAAAGGGGTATGTCGTGCGGGAATAGCGGCGAGCCAAAAACACCTTTAGCCCTGGTTTGTAAAGGGTGACCTTTAGTCCCACTTTGTATTACAAACCGGGGCTAAAGGTGGGGGGTATAAATGGGCCTGTTCGTCTATGGTACCAAAGTTCGCAGGCCAGCGCATGGTGGTACCTAAGTTGCCTGAAATTGCCATGTTTCGAAAAGTTGGACCGCCAACTACTGAGAGGGCCCATTTCGAGGCAAACTCATCTCACCCCTTCCAAAATTCAAACATTCCATTAAACTGCCCCGTGAAGTAGACGGTCGGGACCCTCATGTCAGTCATCTGTCCGTGATGCGAGCGCCAACGTTGCAACCTCTTAGGAAAATCGAGGAACTAAGTGGATTGGATGCATTGACCAATTTCACAAATCCATTCCCACCTTTCCCCTGGCACCGACGGCGTCGGAATCCACCCTCCAGGCAGGATGGTCCCTTTGGACATTTGACTTCCGGTGCCAAGTTGCTACGCCTAGTTGCTGCGCCCAGTCGCTGATCCTGAGCTCCAATGGTGCATGCCGTAGCCGCCGTTGCGAGGCTCTAGACCACCTCCGCCATTGACGAGCCGAGCAGCTCGGAGGATGGTAGATCCTACTACCAAGGAAGAAGAAGTTCTGGCTACAAGCGAGTGAGCTACCCTTCTCTTTGTTATTCGCACTAATTATAAGTGCTAGCTGGCTACTGAACCTCAAATTGTTTGTTAGCCCAATGATGACAAACATATTTTGTCCACAGTTTTCTGTCAAGTGGGATCTTCGCGGACCACCCTTACCTAGTTACGGTAGTCCTCTTCAGGTACGACTCTAAGGGCAAGTGGTATGGACACCATTGTATCACGATGGAAGAAGCGCCTATGCAGATCTGCACTATATCTGGTATGGTTGTTGCTCTACGTAATCATGATGAATTATGGCCGAAGCAGACTACAAAGTTCAGCTTCATGGATGAACGTGGCATCATGGTTCCTATAACGTGTGACAGTCAGCTAATTGGGTTGATGAAAACGTATGCTTCGGCTGCCATGTTTGAGCTGAAATGTGATGTACTGGATGTGGAAGCTGCTGCAACTGGGAGTCGCCCTTCTATTCTTGGACAGGGTGGTTGCTCGAACCCAATTAGCTCCTGGTAAGCAAAGGTCTCTTGGGGTTCACATGTTTGTGCTGAATTGTAATTTTTGTTTTATTTACTCTGTAGATATTGGTCAGTTGTGCAACAATCCTGTTTCTTTGACAGGAAGCGCCGCAAGGTTAGAAACATGACTACCGGGTCAGTCATTTTGTTGCCCGAAGAAATTAAAAACGAGTGGAAAGATGATGCTGGACATGATTCTGGTGCCCATTGTCTCGTCGATGCAGAGTACGTGCAGCTAAGAAAATTGGCACCGAGGAAGAGGAAGAAGGTAGGAAATGAAGAAGCCCGTGGACATGAAGGCTTGGCACCCATGCTGCGGAAGAAGGCTGCTGGCAATGAAGATGCATAGTAATGTGTTGAACTTAAACCTATATATGTAATTCAATTAAATTCTGGAGCTCTGTGTGGTATTTTGCTGGGCAAAACAATCTACCCACGTTCTCTAAGTAAAATGTACCGCGACTTAGGGTTTGGAAACGCCCGAGTCAATAGTTGAATCCGAAATTGTGATTGTGCCACTACTATCTGAAAACACGCAGCACTGGTTCCACAATTGCTGAGGGGCAGGAGGTCTCCAAATATGACGGAATGTAAGTGGCACATAAATAAATCATTTAAGCTGCTTCACTCCACGAAGCAATAACTTATTTCAGCTGCTGCACACAATGACATGGCAACATAAACAACAATGGCAACCGATAATGCTCATATGAGGAGGAAATTGGTACCACTTTCTGGCCTAATCTTGAGCCCGTCTATCTCACCGCCTCTCTGCTCCTGCATCCCCTGCATTTGGCGAGGCTCCCGGATCTCCAGTAACCGGGTGTACGTGCTTCCACTTATAAATTGTGGTTGTGCCATTTGCATGCGGCAAAATCCACATAGATTACGTTTAAACAAACCACCAATGTCAGAATACACTAGAAAAGGGGTCTTTGGTCCACGGTCATGTTCCCAGTCCGGGACAGAGATCTAAATCGAGGCAAAAATTGATCTAAATCACAAATTCTTCCACAAATTAATCGAGACAGAGATCTAAATTGAGGCATTTCATTAATTCAACCACAAATTCTTCTAAACAAAGGTGCGATTTCACATACTACATTAATTCAACCACTAGTCAACACATTCACTTCCGCTGCCGTTGTCCTGCGAGCCGCCGGCTTCCTCGTCTTCATCGCATGGAACCTCCACGATTTCCGCTTTGTTCGCGAGACGGAGCACCTCTTCACGGCGAGCGGCGGCAATGACGGTGTACTTGGTCCATCCAGGGATGGACCAGAACCTCTCCCGCCCTTCTCGGTTGCGGAGATCCTGGTGCACCACGCGCCCGTAAATGATGCGGTTGCCAATCTTGGCCTTCCGCTCCTTCTTGAACAGCGCCGGCCAGTACGTGCTGGCCGCCGCGTACCGAGGCAGCGCCCTCTTCCACACGGGCATCTGGCGGTGGCGCACCGCGATTTCTCTCTCCATCACGGCTCTACCGGGGATGAGGAGCGGAGCCACCGGCACCCTCGCATAGCTGATGCGCCATCCGTGGGGCACCTTCGCGGCCGGCGGCGCGAGGATGTCGAAGTACGTGAACATCACCGCCTCGTACAAGTTCAACAAGGGAATCTCCATGGCGGCGCAGTGGAGATTGGAGAGGGAGGGAGGGGATGGACGACGAAGCGATGGCGCGGTGGAGATTGGAGAGGGCGAGGGGATGGACGATGAAATGATGCGCTGTGGTGCCTCCTATTTGTACACGAGGACGACGAAGCGACGGGCGGAATATCCAAGGGGAATTGGTCAGACAAAAGGAAGTAATGTAGGGTTAAGACAGATTAACGGGCGACCAACTTTTTTCCTCCCAGGACTCCAGGGCCAATAGTTCAGACCGCTAGGTCAACAAGTATAACTATTACAACTTAAAAAAGGCACGAAGCTCAAGCTAAATAGAACTAGTTATCACAGATCTCCTTGATCTTCCTAATCTTAGCCCGATGCGCATCTTCCTATGAGAGCAAGGATCGAATCATCTGCTCCTTCCTTTTAGCATCTTCCTTGCACAGCTTCAATTGTTTCTCTGCATTTTTCCTCATGCACTTGTCAATACTCGTAGTTGTGAACTGCAGGACTTTGGCTTGGTGAAGATCCTTGCTTGCTTGAGTCAGTTCTTGCTCTGCTTTAGCCTTTAGGGCCAACTCCGCGTCCCTCTCCTTCTCGACTTTGCTAACCTTGTCTTCCACCCACCTGAGATCTCGCTTATGCTTGATCGTGTCAACTGGTTCCCATAGCTTCATCTCAACACTGTCAAGAAGTGAGCTGAATGCGGATTCTTTCAACTTAACAGTCATTTCCCATAGTTTGTCCGGCGTTTTCTGCATCGATTTGAGCCACTCTAGATCTACCCATTTAACAACACTGCAACTTCCGCCTCGCATCATTGCACGATGTCCTTGACACCATAGAAACCTCCTGCCTGCATTTCGGCCTTCAAACGCTACAAATTTAGCGGGCACATATCCATGTTTACATACCAGAGGACTGTCTTCATCCGCTAAACCGTGATAGGCGGCATCATACATCATCTGGTTGACCTAACACATCATACACACATGAGTAAACTAAGTAGATCTGGCTCAAAAAATAGATAACTGGCCATGGATGATAGAGATAGAGATGAGGAGACTCACATCGAAATCACCGTCCCTGTCATCACGACGCGTTTCCTCATCGTCTCCCCTTGAATCCATGGCGAGAGGGGAGGGGGGGGGGGGGTGGTTGATGACCCACAAGTATAGGGGGTGTATCACAGTATTTTTGAGGGAAGTGAAACCCAATTTATTGATTTGACACAAGGGGAGCCAAAGAATATTTATAAGCCTTAACAACTGAGTTGTCAATTCAGCTGCACCTGGAAACAATCTTGCTCACAGCAGTTTATCAGTAGCAACAGTTTTGTAGTAGGAATAGTAAAGTAACACCAGTAGTAAAGCAAAGACAGCAGTGACAATAGCAGTAAATAGTGGGATTCGAGTGCGGTAGGCATAGGGATGGATCGACGGGCATTGCATGCACAAGACAATCAACGTAGAAATCAGAGCAAAGGGCAATTGCAGATAAATAAGATAAAGCATCCAAGTACTAGACAATCCTAGGCATGTGTTCCATATATAGTCATACGTGCTCGCAATGAGAACTTGCACAACATCTTTTGTCCTGCCAACCCATTTGCAGCGGGGCCTCAAGGGAACTACTGGCAATTAAGGTGCTCCTTTTAATAGAGCACCGAAGCAAAGCATTAACACTCCGTGAACACATGTGATCCTCACATCAAAGCCATTCCCTCCGGTTATCCCAATTTCTGTCACTTCGGGGCCATTGTTTCCGGACAACAACGTGTGTATACAACTTGCAGATAAGACCATAAACAATACTATCACAATGAATCAATAACATGTTCAGATCTAAAATCATGGCACTCGGCCCCTAGTGACAAGCATTAAGCATAACAAGTCGCAACAAAGTAAAAAAACACTAATAATAGATACTAGGCACCATGCCCTAACAATCTGATGCAATTACATGAATGATCTCATCCAATCCCTACCATCCCCATAGCCTACAGCGGGGGATTACTCACTCATAGATGGGGGAAACATGGATGGTCGATGGAGAAGCGATGGTGATGATGATGGCGATGATATCCTCCAATTCCCCGTCCCGGCAGGGTGCTAGAATGGAGTTTCTGGTTCCGAATCGTGGAATCTGGTGGTGGCAGTGGAGCGGAACTCCTTCTAGAAAAACGTCGACCCCCCTTGAGTTTTTAGGTCAGAAGGCAACTTATAGGCGAAGAGGGAGACCGAGGGGGTGTCTGGGGCGGCCAGACCACCCCCTAGCACGGCCAGGTGGTGTGGCCTGGGCCTAGCCCCACTCCGTCTCGTATTCTGGCTCCGTGAGTCTTCTGGCGAAATAGGATTTTTGGCATATTTTCTGGGATTTTTCCTGATAGTTGATTTTCTGCACAAAAACTAGACACCAAAGTAATTCTGCTGAAAACAACGTCAGTCCGTGTTAGTTGGATCCAAATCACACAAGTTTAGAGGAGAAACAATAGCAAAAGTGTTCGGGAAAGTAGATACGTTTTGGACGTATCAACTCCCCCCAAGCTTAGCTTATTGCTTGTCCTCAAGCAATTCAGTTGAAAACTGAGTGCGATAAAAGAAATTTTCACGAACACATTTGCTTCATATGATGTATATATTCTTAGCATGCGATCAACTACTTAGAAAATTCATAATAAGGAGTTTGCAAATAAGTTTACTTAATAGGCATTGCAAGCTATGAATAGATTCCAACTCAAAAATAATAAGTAGCATGAAGCATAAACATAAGCAACATTACAATGCTCATAACAAGGTATGATAGAGTGGTATCTCGCTTGCCTTTTTATTGTGAATGCCAAGGCACCTCTGAAGTTCAGGTGAAGACTAGAAGTAAGGATATCAAAGATACAAGCATCAAAGTCATAACACAAATAATCAAGTTTTGAGACAAGCACATTACACTAAGAATGACAACTATGCTCTCAAGAAGGTGCTCATAGAATAAGTGGAGACTCAACAAGGAAATGAAAAAGGTTTTGAATAGTTTGAAAGGCTTCCAAATGCTGAAAGTATGGTACTCATTAGCTTTGAGCTGTCATTGCCCCTATCATAAACATCTTTAATATGGTTAAGGTGAAAGTGAGGTCCAATCTGAGTTATATGCTTGATAGACTATAAACTGGAAATCCCATGTCCCTTGAGTACGAGGGCCGCTCCTCATGCTACTCAACTTTAGTTACCGGTATGTTCTTGTCATCGTAAATACATGCGTATCATAGAGAACCGCCAATGGGGTACCCCTTGCCCGATGATACAGAAGAATCCCCATATCAAAATGACAAGGCAAGCAGACAATGAGTATCTCATCAATATTCTTATTTACCATGGGAAAATGGTGCTTTTTTATCTCTTTCCTCTTTTCTCAATTTTTTTCTTTTTCTCAATCGTAATCTCTCTTTTTTTATAAGAAGAATGCATCATAGATACTTATTATGGTTACACTGCAGGTTTCCACCATGACAGCATGGATTAGACCAGCGGCCCAGGCGTTTCTCTAACACACATACATAACTCCATGGACTTACAAGCTCCCCTTTTATTTCACACCGACGACATCCGCAAACAAAAGAGCATGGTATCAACTGGGTATATATTTACAGGTGTTGAAAGCGTTCCCCATGACAGCACAGTTCTGCTAATCCCCAGCTTATAATTTGCAAGCATATAACTTTCATGGACAGTCACAATGGTTCAGGTTTATTAAGTGCAGGAAATAAAGTGTGCCATCAAGTTCATTAGAGCTTTACTAACTAACTTTCTTATAACAAGCAAACATTTTATTCAGAAGAAAACAAGGCATACTGAATATGCATGGAAATAGCAAATGATGCTAATAGGTAGGTATGGTGGACACATTTGGCAATATTTGGTTTTAGGGAATTGGAAACACGAGTAAAACATACTCAGTGTAAGTGAAGGCTAGAAATAGTAAGGGAGCGACAAACGAGAGAGCAATAGCTGTCATAATCATGCTTGCAACAAAGCAGGACTAATCATGGCATGAAAGTGATTCAAGACCCTCAAGGCAATATAATTCATCGAGGCTTAACTGATTATTTCAGTCATATGCATGCATGGGCATGTGCCAAGTCAATTCAAGTGAAACATTCAGAGGAGGATACCACGGTGTCATACCAAGTTATGAATAGAGTAATGCAAGCAAACATTCATATGACATGCTACAAACTATTAGCAAGCTGGAACTAATCATAAGAAAGCAAGAAATACTAAGCATCCATGAATAACATACACTCTACATGAACAGACTAAGCATGCCCACAATGATGAGTATATGTACAAAAATGAAAACAAATAGAGTTCGTTACCAGCCTCTTACCACACCTCAAGTTGTCATTAATCCTCATTATTGCCCATCACTTGTGTGGCTTGAATAATAATAATATGAAACCAAATCCCACTGAGGACTGCTGAACCCTGCAACAAAACTCACAAAACCAAAGAAGAACATCAAATATTTTTGGTGTTTTTTATTTTTAAAATAAGAACCAAAAAGGGAAGAACAAGCAAAGCAAAATCTTTTGGGGTTTTTCAAATAGTTCAAACAAAGCAAAAAGGAAAAAGCAAACCAAGGCAAAAAGAAAGAAGCAAAACAAAGAGAAACAACAGAAATATTTTTGGTCTTTTTGTGTTTTAGAAAGCAAAAGAAAAGAAAGAACGAAAACTAAAAATAGAACGAAACATGAATATACAAAGTACCGATGCAAAATGATATGGAGATGAGTGCGATGTCGACGTACCTCCCCCCAAGCTTAGGCTTTTGGCCTAAGTGGGTATCAATCCAGATACGAGTAAGGGTTCCAAGCAGGTGGGTCATTGTAAGAATGATCGTAGTTAGGCCCGTGGGAAGAAGAAGAAGCTCCCCAATCATAGGTAGGCTGCTGATATGAAGACTCCCCCTCATTCGAGGGCTGGACTGAATCATCTGTGACCTCCCTTCTAGTATCCTGCTCCTGTTGGGAGAGCTCTCCCAAGTACGTATCAAACTCCTCCTCTGTGAGGGACCATCCTACCCTATTATCAAGGTTAAACAAAACAGGTGCAGGCAAAAGAACAACACGCTTGGACTTGCTCCTTCTCCAACCAGCTTTGAGAAAGATTATTTCATAAGACAACTCACTGAAACTAGCCCACGAGGAAACAAATTTATGCTCTATCTTGGAATTAAGATCAAGCCTTTCTATGGGAAACTGTAGGTCTAGATGATGAGGCACTAAACCATGCAATGCTAGTAAATGAGAAGCAATGAGGCCCCCACAAATTCCACCTTTCTCGCGGTTAGCAGCAAGACGGAAAGCTATCAAAGCACCCAAGTTGTAAGACCTATCTTGTTTAAGAGCAAAGAGATGAATGCTAGATCATATGAAGATAACCTATTGGCAGTTTTCCTAGCAAGAACACACTTGGCAATAAAGTAGGCAAAGTAGCAAATGGAGGGGAGATGAATGTTGCTAAGATTTTCCCCTTTTCACTGAAAGGGGAAGCTAAAACATGGTTTAGTAATTTACCTCCTTGATCTATTGATAGCCCTGATTGCTTGATTAGTACTTTCCTGCAAAAATATTTTCCTCCTAGTGCTAGACATGCTATTTTGCAGGAACTTTTTGATTTTAAACAGGGAGAAAAAGAGATATTGCCTGAATCATGGGCAAGGTTTTGTGCTTTGATTCATGCACAGGCTGGAAGTCCACTACCTAAGAATGAGCTTCTTGATATATTTTATAATGGACTAACTGAAGAATCTAGAACATACCTAGATAGTTGTGCTGATTGTGTTTTCAGGAATAGGACTCCCAAGGAAGCTAAGGAATTAATGGCTAAAATAAGCAAGAACTATGAAGATTGGAATCCTCCTGAACCAGCTATACCTGAAACAATTATACCTGAACCAGCTATACCGACACCTATACCATCATCTAAGAAGAGGGGAGTTATTGAATTGAATGATGAAGTGATGAAGGAAGCTAAGAAATGTCTTAAGGAGAAGGGAATTAAAGTTGCAGATGTCAAGAATTTACCTCCTATAGAAGAATTATGTAAGCCAATTCCCCATTCATCCACTATTGAGGTACACTCTCTCCAACACTTTGATGAAGGTGATGTTCCTTACCTCAAACCTCCTGATCAATGCTTAGAAGAATTCGATATTTTCATTGTTAAGCAAGATAATTTTAATAAAAGGGTGCAAAATCATCTAATGGAAAACACTAGAGCTATTGTTGAGTTAAAAGATATTGTGGAAAGAACCTCTAATGATGTTAAAATGATTGTCAAACATTTTCAATGGTTCAAACTCAAATAGATCAACTTATTAAGGTACAAAAAGACTTGCTAGTTAATGCTGCTAAGGAAAAACATGCTTATGAAATTAGAACTAGAAGTGGTGCTGCTACCCAGGATCCTCTATATCCTGAGGGGCATCCTAAAAGAATCGAGCAGGATTCTCAACAAGCTAAAAATAGTGGTTCTACTCGTAAGAAAGAAAAAAGAAACATAAAAATATTGTAGAATCCTCTAAACTTGCTAAAGATCCTAATAGTATATCTGTCTCTGATGCTGAAACTGAAAGTGGTAATGAAGAAAATGATGTTCCTGATAAAGAAAAAGTTGAAGAAGAACCTGAAAAGCACACTAAGAATACAAAATACCCTAAAGAAAATTTTGTTGCTAAGTAACATGGTAGTGAAAGAGAGCCTTGGGTCCAAAAACCTATGCCTTTCCCTGATAAGAAACACAAGTCAAAGGAATATGAACACTATAATAAGTTTTGTGAGTGGATGAAACCTTTATTATTGCAAATTTCTTTGACTGATGCTATTATCCATATTTTTTGATGTTCCATGCTTGGTTTTATCTACTTTCTTGTGTTTTGTCCACACTTTGGAGTACTTTTCATATGATTTCTTGGACTAACCTATTAAAAAGAGCCACAGTGCCAGCTGCCTATTTTCTACTGTTTTTGGTTCCAGGAAAGTCAGAAAATGAATATTCTCGGAATTGGACGGGACAAAAGCCAAGGTAACTTTTTCACCGAGGGACACTAGGAGCCAAAATACGAGACAGAGAGGGGCTGGGGCCCGGCCACACCACATGGCCGCACGGGCCTGGCCGCGCCAGGGGGTGGTTTGGCCGCCCCAGGCACCCCCTCGGCCTCCCTCTTTGCCTATAAGTTGCCTCCTGAGTAAAAACCCAGGGGGTTCGACGTTTTTCCAGAAGGAGTTCCGCTCCGCCGCCACCACCAGATTCCATGATTCAGAACCAGAAACTCCGTTCGGGCACCCTGCCGGGACGGGGAATTGGAGGAGATCATCGCCATCATCATCACCATCGCTTCTCCATCGACCATCTATGTTTCCCCCATCTATGAGTGAGTAATCCCTCGATGTAGGCTATGGGGATGGTATGGATTGGATGAGATCGTTCATGTAATGGCATCATATTGTTAGGGCATGGTGCCTAGTATCTTCTATTAGTGCTTTTTGACTTTGTTACAACTTGTTATGCTTAATGCTTGTCACTAGGGCCTGAGTGCCATGATTTCAGATCTGAACATGTTACTGATTCATTATGATAGTATTGTTTTTGGTCTTACCTGCAAGTTGTATACACACGTTGTTGTCCGGAACCAAAGGCCCCGAAGTGACAGAAATCGGGATAACCAGAGGGAATGGCTTTGATGTGAGGATCACATGTGTTCACGAAGTGTTAATGCTTTGCTCCGGTGCTCTATTAAAAGGAGCACCTTAATTGCCAGTAGTTCCCTTGAGGCCCCGCTGAAAACGGGCTGGCAGGACAAAAGATGTTGTGCAAGTTCTCATTGTGAGCACGTATGACTATATATGGGACACATGCCTATGATTATTTAGTACTTGGATTCTTTATCTTATTTATCTGCAATTGCCCAATGTTCTGATTGACATGTGAATTGTCTTGTCCATGCAATGCCCGTCCGTCCATCCTATGCCTACCGTGCTCTAATCCTACGGTTACTGCTATTGTTACTACTGTCTTTACTTTACTACTGGCGTTACTTTACTATTGTTACTACAAACTGCTGCTACAGATAAACTGATGTGAGCAAGATTGTTTCCAGGTGCAGCTGAATTGACAACTCGGTTGTTAAGACTTATAAATATTCTCTGGCTCCCTTGTGTCGAATCAATAAATTGGGTTTCACTTCCCTCGAAAATACTGTGATACACCCCCTATACTTGCGGGTCATCAAGACTATTTTCTAGCGCCGTTGCCGGGGAGCATAGCTTTATTTATCAAGTCCACTTGGAATCACGTTTGTTCGAGCTTAGTTTATTTCCGCCTTGTTTGCTTATTTCTTTATCAAAAATACAAACAAAAATAGTTCCTACTCTAGTTGTTATTTTCGTTGGTTTGTTATTGTCTTGCTTTATCATGCTTTCTATCAATGGTTGGTTTCTTTGAAACTGAATCTTATTGGAAAGGTGGGTTCACAGAAGAACAAAAATATTATTATAAGGAACACCACTTGTCACAAAAAGGGAAACACTTATGGGAACAAATTCATAAATTGTATACCATTGCTATAAACGTGTGCTCTACTTATAATGTATTTTATTGCTTTGATAAATCTTGTTGCTACAGGAGTACAAACAGCTCCCTTTTCAATGTGAGTATAATGATGATGTTACCATATCTTCTTATGTTAAAGGAAATTATGACTTTTATGATGTGGAACAAATTGAGGAATTTATTGCTTGGAAGGGTGCATTTGAACTTGCTAGTTTGCTTGAAAATATTGATGATTCATCTTATAAATATGAGGTTTATGATATACTTAAATTTTGCTTTGATAATTACAAGGAAGAAAATGGCTATATTCTTGAATATATTAATAGATCCTTTCCACAAATGGAAGAGACTAATGCCTTGCAGGATCTTATGGAAGAAGAAATTGATGAACCTAAAAGCTCATTAGATGAAAAAGAGGAGGAGAGTGATGGATAAAAGGAGGAAGAATGGACTAGCTACCCATGCCTACCTTCTAATGAGAGTAACTCTTTATCCCTTACATTATTTGATTATCCCCCATGCTTACCAAAGGAGGATGAATGTTATGCTCATATTATCTGTGATAATCCTTTATTTGTGCCTAACTTCGAGATGCATGGTACTAAAGAGTTTTGCTTAGAAATTGTTTATGATAAAGCTCTAGACGATGGTCCTATATTGAATGATCAGTCATCTTGTTATAGAATTGTTAAAAGTGGGTTTGAAGGTTTTAATCCCACTATTTTTGAGCTTGATAAAAATTATGTTTTTGTAGAACATGAAAAGCATGCTTTATGTGATAGTTATATTGCTGAGTTTATTCATGAGGCTACTGAAAATAATTATGGGAGAGGAAAATATGGTTGTAGAAGTTTTCATGGTATTGAAACACCTCTCTATGTGCTGAAAGTTTTGAACTTACTCTTGTTTTATCTTCCTATGCCTGTCACTTTGTTCTTTGCAAATTTATTTGCATAAAAGATTCCTATGCATAGGAAGTGGGTTAGACTTAAATGTGTTTTGAATTTGCTTCTTTATGCTCTCTTTTACTTCAATTCATATTTCTTATGTGAGCATCCTCTCAAACTATCATGCCTAACTTAAAGGCGTTAAAGAAAAGTACTTATTGGGAGATAACCCAAAAGTTTTAGATGAGTCTTGGAAGTTATTACTTCAGTAATAACCGCTCCTTATCCTTTTTATTTGCTTTTTGTGGCAAGAGTAACCTCTAATGAGAGAGCAGTAATGGTTGGGAAAGTTGCTGTCCCGAAACAGATTTCTGTGCTTCAACGTAAAAATTCGTGTAAAATCTCTGTATGTCCTTTTGAGGCGTGCATTTTTTTGCTTATGCCCCAGGTTGTTATATAACTTTCGTTAGTTCAACACTTTTCGATTTGAGCAACAGAAGGTCTTCAAAAAATTCATTTTACCTGCTGGTCTGTTTTGACAGATTTCTGCCATTATTTGCGTTTGCTTCTTGTTGGTTCCTTTTTTAGTTATTTTTGGGAATTGAGATTTTTGAAGGAAGTGCTACAGTAGATTGTGTTTTAATGGAAGTTTTATTGGTGTTGTTACTGAACCTAAAGACTTATTATCTTGAGTGCACTAATGTTGCTAATAAAGATTGTCTGAAGTTTTGTATGAAGAAAAAATTTCAGGTGTATGAAAGGAATGAGTAATGAGATTAAGGATGGACTAAAGCTCAAGCTTGGGGATGCCACGCGTGTCACCCCAAGAAATATCCAAGAAGTACAAGCGACAAAACTTGGGGATGCCCAAGGCATCCCCTTCTTCATCAATAAAAATTCCAGGTTTCTTCCAAACACTTCATTTTTATTGTTTCATGCACAGTTGTGTTGTTCTTGGAGCGTCTTCTTTTTCGTTTTTGTTTTTGTTTTTCGTTTGTTTAGTTTTCTTAGTTTTCTGAATAAATTTGTTGGACCCCCTCTTTCATGCATTGGTTTTCAAATAGTTTGGTTTGGAATGGAAAAGAGTAGGAAAGTTCATGCTTAAGTGGTAAAGAGAGCTTGTTTTTGACTGTGGCCTATGCTTTGTCATGCCATGCTTGATATTTGATGGGTCATTGTTGATGTAGAGCTCGTTGGGAACCCCAAGAGGAAGGTATGATGAGCACATCAGCAAGTTTCCCTCAGTTATGAAACCAAGGTTTAATCGAACCAGTAGGAGCAAGGAAATACCCCAAAGGTGTTGCTAGCTGAGCCTTGGTAGGGCGCACTACCGGTGCTAGTAGCAACGTGGAGACCTGCACAACACAACCACAGAACTTTGTCCCCAACTTGCGATGAGGTTGTCAATCTCACCGTGTTTTGTGGAAAACAAAGGATTAAACGTATCGAATGGAAGGAAGTAATAATTTGTAGAAAGTAAACACAAAACAGTAAACAGTTTATAGATTGTATGTAAAGAAAAAGGACCAGGATCCATAGTTCACTAGAGGTGGCTCTCCTTGATAGATAACATGCTAGGTGAACAAATTACAGGGGGGCAATTGACAAACATCGAGAAATCAATACATGCATATACTAATCCTCTTGACTCCTTTGGAACTTGATTGGCATTACAACATTATACATAGACCGCCATCCAACTGCATCTATGACTAATAATCCACCTTCAGGTTATCATCCGAACCCCCTCCAGTATTAAGTTGCAAGCAACAGATTATTGCTTTACGAATTGCGTGTAAAGTAAACAATACGATTGTACTATGAACAAAGGATTGTTGTTTTCTCCCTAGTAGCAACAACACATATAGTACCTTAGAGATTTCTGTCACTTCCCAGATTACTAGAGGCATGAACCCACTATCAAGCATAAATACTAACTCTTGGAGTTGCTAGCATCTACTTGGCCAAGATAGCTACTAACAATGAAAAGCATGCAAGATCACAAATAACAAAGACATGATAGAATCAATAATCAATCTAAAATAGCATCTCAATATCCATCGGATCCCCGCAAACACAACATGTATGATTACAAATAGATGATCTTGATCATGAACGGAGCTCACAAGATCTAAACATGAAATCACAAAGGAGGAGAACCAGCCATCTAGATACTACATGGATCCATAGTCCAAGGATGAACTACTCGCGCATCACACTGGGGGCTTGCATGGTGATGAAGAAGGCCTCCAGGGTGAAATCCCCTCTCCGGCAGGGTGCCGGGAAGAGCTTCAGATCCCTCCCGATCTAGGGATGGAGATGACGGCGGCTACATACTCTTTCGTGGATTTTTGATCGGGTACTTAGGATTTTCGTCCCGAGGGCATCTTATAGGCGGAAGGAGATGCCGAGGGGGTGCCTGGGCTGGCCACACCACCCCCCGGCGCGGGCCAAGCCTGGCCGCGCGGCCAGGTGGTGTGGCCGCCCTCTGGCCCTTCTCTGTCTTGTATTCTGGCATCTGATGACTTCTAGAAAAATAGGCACTTTGGCTTTTGTCCCGTCCAATTCCGAGAATATTCATTTTCTGACTTTCCTGGAACCAAAAACAGCAGAAAACATGCAGCTGGTACTATGGCTCTTGTTAATTGGTTAGTCCAAGAAGTCATATGAAAAGTACTCCAAAGTGCGGACAAAACACAAGAAAGTGGATAAAACCAAGCATGGAACATCAAAAATTATAGATACATTTGCAATGTATCAACATCCCCAAGCTTAACTCCTGCTCGTCCTCGAGTAGGTAAGTGATAAAAAGAAAGAATAATTTTTGAGGTGACATGCACCATCAAAGACTTGATCAAAGTATTTGTAAAACATTCAAAGGTGGGATCATAGTACTTCAACCATAACATGAAAGACAAGGTTCTAGCAATAAGACAAAGAAACTATAATGCAACATGAAAAGGCACAAACAAAAGATTCATGAATAACAATGCTTTGCAAGACGTTTGTTTGTTTCACATAAAGAAAACATAGCATAATAGTATTCAGCTTGTCCCTCATAGAGTAACAAATGTATATGCATAGGACACCTTCAAAGTTCATAGGACACCTTCAAAGTTCATAGAGTAACAAATGTATATGCATAGGACACCTTCAAAGTTCATCAGAGTGACTAGATACAAATAGTTTAAAACAAGCAATATCAAGATATGCATCAATCAACTAGTCTTGGGACAATGCACATAGAACTAAGAATGGCCACTATGCTCTCAAAGTAGGTGCATAAAGGTAGAAGGTGGAGACTCAATATAAAAGTGGAAGAAAGGCCTTTATAAAAGGAAGTAGGGATTCAAGTCTCATAAAGAGCTTCCAAAAATTATGGTACTTATAGCTTTCAGCTCTCATTGCCCCTATCATAAGAATCTTGAAGGTGATTAAGGTTAAGGTAACACAACTCAGATGATATGCTTGACAAGTTATAAACCGAAATCTCATGTCCCTTACTTACGAGGACCGAACCTCATGCTACTCAACTTTAGTCACGAGTAAGCTCTTGTCATTGTAAGTACATGTGTATCATAAAGAACCGCCAACGGGGTACCCCTTGCACATGATCCAGGAGCTATCCCATAATCAAAATAACAAGGCAAGCAGATAATGAGCATCTCAGCGATCTTTTTATTTGCTATTTGCATAGGTTTTTATTGAGGATGCTTCATAGAGTGCTCATTATTGTAGTGCTACAAGTTTCCACCATGATTAGGCATGGCTAAGGCTAGCGGCCCAGGCGTTTCTCTAACACACATACAAACTCCATGATCTTACAACTTCCACTTTTCTTTCACACCGCCGGGATCCATAAGCAAAAGAACATGATTTCAACGGGGTACAAAGTACAAGTGCAATGTTGAAAGCATTCCCCATGATACATGGTTCTGCTAATTTCAACTTATAAAGCGCAAGCATATACGCAACAAAGAAGGACCCAATGGCTCAAGTTTATTAGATGCAAAAAAGTAAAGTGTGCCATCAAGTTCCTGAGAGCTTTAATCACTAGTTTTCTCATAACAAGTTTAATTTGGAAGGTAAAAAAAGCATGAATATACTTGGAGTAACATAAGCTAGTAGGTAGGTATGGTGGACTCTTTGGAATAACTTGGTTTAGGGAGTTGGATGCATGAGTGGAACTCATACTTGGTTGTGGAGGCTAGCAAAATACTGGAAGCGACAAACTAAGAGAGCAATAATGGCCATAATCATGCAGAGCAACAAAACATCATTGATCAAAGCATAAAGTGATACTACAAATTGAAAACTAAAGGATCATCAAGGCTATGGTGACTTGAGATAGTCATAACGTGGTGTGAGCATGCGCCAAGTCAACCCAAATAAAGCATCAAAGGAGAATACCACTATATTATGCTTTAATATGCTAAATCAACGCATGATTCATCCAAGGCACATTAAGCAATCTCAATTGTTTATAACAAGTCATGCTACAGCAAAGAATACTAAGCATAAAGCCAAAAAAATATCAAGCATGGCATGATAGAGCATAGGCCACAGTCAAAAACAAGCTCTTTTTACCACATAAGCATGAACTTTCCTACTCTTTTCCAAACCAAACCAAACTATTTTCAAACCAAAGTATGAAAGAGGGGGTCCAACCAATTTATTCAGAAAACTAAGCAAACAAAGCAACCGAAAAACCAAAATGAAAACAAAAAAGAAGACGCTCCAAGAACAACACAACTGTGCATGAAACAATAAAAATGAAGCGTTTGGAAGAAACCTGGGATTTTTATTGATGAAGAGGGGGATGCCTTGGGCATCCCCAAGCTTTGACGCTTGTACTTCTTGGATATTTCTTGGGGTGACACGCGTGGCATCCCCAACCTTAAGCTTTAGTCCATCCTTCATCTCATTACTCATTCCTTCCATACACCTGAAATTTTTCCTTCATACAAAACTTCACACAATCTTTATTAGCAACATTAGTGCACTCAAGATAAATAAGTCTTAAGGTTTAGTTCTAACACCAAATAAACTTCCATTAGAACACTAGCTACTGAAGCACTTCCCTTAAAAAGCTCAATTCCCCAAAAGAACTAAAAAAGGAACCAACAAGAAGCAAATTGAGAAAATGGCAGAAATCTGTCAAAACAGACCAACAGGTAAATACGAATTTTGACCTTCTGTTGCTCAAATCAAAAAGTGTTGAACTAACGAAAGTTAGATAACAACCTTGGGGATAAGCACAAAAATTCAGGCCTCGAAAAGACGTTTCAGAGATTTTACACAAATTTCTACGGTGAAGCACAGAAATCTGTTTCGGGACATCAACTTTCCCAATCATTACTTCTCTCTCATTAGAGGTTACTCTTGGCACAAAAAGCAAATAAAAAGGATTAGGAGCGATTATTACTGAAGTAATAACTTCCAAGACTCATCTAAAACTTTTGGGTTATCTCCCAATAAGTACTTTTTTTAACGCCTTTAAGTTAGGCATAATATCAAGCATGAAAAAGAATAAAGTGTTCTCAAATGAAGAAGCATTATGATTAATACCAGAAATATTTTCAACAAGGAAAGGTATATCATCCAAATAAGTTCTAGAGGATCCTCTCTCAATGCTCTTAGGTTCACTATTCTCATCAAAAGGGTTTGTAGGAACAATCCAGTCAAGATTCTTTTCTATGGCATCATGTATTATCTTAGGTTCCTCCCCATTAGGTTCGGTTTTGTTCATCGTTTCTCGTGTACCAACAACATATACACATGAGCCTAGCATATTGAAATGTTTAAAGACTTTCCTAGCTTCCTTGGCAACATCATAGAACTCCTTAAACAAAGTTTCTAGAATAAAATCCCTCTTTTCAGGGTTCTCAATTTCTTTAAGCTTAAGAAACATTACTTGCATTAAGGGGTTGAGGTTAACAAACCTAGCTTCTAACATGTGAATTAAAGGAGCTGCAGCAATCTCATAGTTTGGAGCAAGTTCTCCAAGGGATCTATCCTTAGTATCCTCATGTTTGCTAACATGGTTAAAGAATTCTTCAATATTATCTTTCCCAATTATAGAACCACTTCCAATTGAAAGGTCTTTCAGGGTGAATTTAGGGATCAACATGGTGAGCTAAGAAAGTGGTGACAACTAAAGGAGACTTAATTTTTTTGTGTTTTTGATCAAGAAAGCAAACTAGTAAAACTAATTTTTTTGTATGTTTTTTATAAAAAAAAAGCAAACAAAGCAAAAAGAAACTAATCAAAACAAAAATAACAAATTAAAGAGATTGGTTATGAGGGACTCCCCTTGTGAAGATGTCCTTGACTCCCCGGCAACGGCGCCAGAAAATGCTTGATGGCTCAGTGTTGATGTAGAGCTTGTTGGGAACCTCAAGAGGAAGGTATGATGGGCACAGCAGCAAGTTTCCCCCAGTTATGAAACCAAGGTTTAATCGAACCAGTAGGAGCAAGGAAACACCCCAAAGGTGTTGCTAGCTGAGCCTTGGCAGGGCGCACTACCGATGCTAGTAGCAACGTGGAGACCTGCACAACACAACCACAGAACTTTGTCCCCAACTTGCGATGAGGTTGTCAATCTCACCGTGTTTTGTAGAAAACAAAGGATTAAACGTATCCAATGGAAGGAAGTAATAGTTTGCAGAAAGTAAATACAAAATAGTAAACAGTTTATAGATTGTATGTAAAGAAAAAGGACCGGGATCCATAGTTCACTAGAGGTGGCTCTCCTTGATAGATAACATGCTGGGTGAACAAATTACAGCGGGGCAATTGACAAACATCGAGAAAGCAATACATGCATATACTAATCATCTTGACTCCTTTGGAACTTGATTGGGCATTACAACATTATACATAGACCGCCATCCAACTGCATCTATGACTAATAATCCACCTTCAGGTTATCATCCGAACCCCCTCCAGTATTAAGTTGCAAGCAACAGATTATTGCTTTACGAATTGCTTTTAAAGTAAACAATATGATTGTTCTATGAACAAAGGATTGTTGTTTTCTCCCTAGTAGCAACAGCACATCTAGTACCTTAGAGATTTCTATCACTTCCCTAGATTACTAGAGGCATGAACCCACTATCGAGCATAAATACTAACTCTTGGAGTTGCTAGCATCTACTTGGCCAAGATAGCTACTAACAACAAAAAGCATGCAAGATCACAAATAACAAAGACATGATAGAATCAATAATCAATCTGAAATAGCATCTCAATATCCATCAGATCCCCGCAAACACAACATGTATGATTACAAATAGATGATCTTAATCATGAATGGACCTCACAAGATCTAAACATGAAAGCACAAAGGAGGAGAACCAACCATCTAGATACTACAGGGATCCGTAGTCCAAGGATGAACTACTCACGCATCACACCGGAGGCTTGCATGGTGATGAAGAAGGCCTCCAGGGTGGAATCCCCTCCCCGGCAGGGTGCCAGGAAGAGCTTCATATCCCTCCCGATCTAGGGATGGAGATGACAGCGGCTACAGACTCTTTCGTGGATTTTTGATAGGTACTTAGGGTTTTTGTCCCGAGGGCATCTTATAGGCGGAAGGAGAGGCCGAGGGGGTGCCTGGGCTGGCCACACCACCCCCTGGCGATGGCCAAGCCTGGCCACGCGGCCAGGTGGTGTGGCCGCCCTCTGGCCCTTCTCCGTCTCGTATTCTGGCATCTGATGACTTCCGGAAAAATAGGCACTTTGGCTTTTGCCCCGTCCAATTCCGAGAATATTCATTTTCTAACTTTCTTGGAACCAAAAACAGCAGAAAACAGGCAGCTGGCACTATGGCTGTTATTAATAGGTTAGTCCAAGAAGTCATATGAAAAGTACTCCAAAGTACGGACAAAACACAAGAAAGTGGATAAAACCAAGCATGGAACATCAAAAATTATAGATACATTTGCAATGTATCAATATTGTTTTGACTTTATGCTTAACATTCTTTGTTGTAGCATGACTTGGTATAAAAAATTGAGATTGCTTAATGTGCCTTTGAAGAATCATGCGTTGTTTTAGCATATTAAAGCATAGTATTGTGGTATTCTCCTTTGATGCTTTATTTGGGTGGACTTGGCACATGCTCACACCAAGTTATGACTATCCCAAGTCACCATAGCCTTTATGATCCTTTAGTTTTCAACTTGTAGTATCACTTTATGCTTTGATCAATGATGTTTTGTCGCTCTGCATGATTATGGCCATTATTGCTCTCTTAGTTTGTCGCTCCCAGTCTTTTGCTAGCCTCCGTAACTAAGTATGAGTTCCACTCATGCATCCAATTCCTTAAACCAAGTTATTCCAAAGAGTCCACCATACCTACCTATTAGCTTATGCTATTCCAAGTATATTCATGCTTTTGTCTACCTTCCGAATTAAACTGCTTGTTATGAGAAAACTAGTGATTAAAGCTCTCACGAACTTGATGGCACACTTTACTTTTATTGCCCTTAAAAACTTGAACCATTGTGTCGTCTATGTTGTATATGCTTGCACTTATTTGTTGGGATTTAGCAGAACCATGCTGTCATGGGGAACGCTTTCAACATTGCACTTGTACTTTGTACCTAGTTGATATCATGCTCTTTTGTCTATGGATGTCGTCGGTGTGAAATGAAAGGGAAGCTTGTAAGTCCATGGAGTTATGTATGTGTGCTAGAGAAACGCCTGGGCCGCTGGTCTAATCCATGCTGTCATGGTAGAAACCTGCAGCGTAACCATAATGAGCTGTCTATGAAGCATTCTTCTTATAAAAAAAGAGAGTCAGATATTAAGAAAAAAAAGAGAAAAAGAAAAAAGAGATATGAGAAAAGAGGAAAGAGAGAAAAAAAACACCATTTTCCCATGGTAAATAAGAAGATTATTGAGATGCTCGTTGTCTGCTTGCCTTGTCATTTTGATATGGGGATTCTTCCGTATCATCTGGCAAGGGGTACCACGTTGGCGGTTCTCTATGATACACATGTACTTACGATGACAAGAACTTACTGGTGACTAAACTTGAGTAGCATGAGGAGCGACCCTCGTATTCAAGGGACATGAGATTTCCAACTTATACTTCGTCAAGCATATACTTCATAGTTTGTTCACTTTAACCTTAACCACTTCAAGATTCTTATGATAGGGGCAATGAGAGCTGAAAGCTAATAAGTACCATAATTTTTGGAAGCTCTTTATGAAACTTGAGTCTCTACTTCCTTCTTTGAAGGCCTTTCTTTTACTTTAATGTTGAGTTTCCACCTTCTATCTTTATGCACCAATTAATAGAGCATAGTGGCCATTCTTAGTTCTATGTGCATTGTCCCAAGACTTGTTGATTGATGCATAGCTTTGATATTGGTTGTTTTAAACTATATGTATCTAGTCACTCTTATGAACTTTGAAGGTGTATTATGCATTTATGTTTGCTACTCTATGAGGGACAAGCTGAATGCCACTATGCTATGTTTTCTTTATGTGAAATGAACAAACATCTTGCAAAGCATTGTTATTCATGAATCTTTTGTTTGTGCCTTTTCATGTTGCAACATAGTTGCTTTGTCTTATTGTTAGAAATTTATGTTTCATGTTATGTTGAAGTACTATGATCCCAGCTATGAATGTTTTACGAATACTTTGATCAAGTTTATGATGGTGCATGTCACCTCAAAAATTATTGTTTCTTTTTATCACTTACCTACTCGAGGACGAGAAGGAGTTAAGCTTGGGGATGTTGATACGTTGCAAACGTATCCATAATTTTTGATGTTCCATGCTTGGTTTTATCTACTTTCTTATGTTTTGTCTGCACTTTGGTGTACTTTTCATATGATTTCTTCGACTAACCTATTAACAAGAGCCACAGTGCCAGCTGCCTGTTTTCTGCTGTTTTTGGTTCCAGGAAAGTCAGAAAATGAATATTCTCGGAATTGGGCGGGACAAAAGCCAAAGTCAGTTTTTCACCGAGGGACACTAGGAGCTAGAATACGAGACAGAGAGGGGCTGGGGCCCGGCCACACCACCTAGCCGCGCCAGTGGGTGCTCTGATCGCCCCAGACACCCCCTCGGCCTCCCTCTTCGCCTATAAGTTGCCTGTTGACCTAAAAACCCAAGGGGGTCAACGTTTTTCTAGAAGGAGTTCCGCTCCGGCGCCACCACCAGATTCCATGATTCGAAACCAGAAACTCCGTTCTAGCACCCTGCCGTGACGGGGAATTGGAGGAGATCAGCACCATCATCATCACCATCACTTCTCCATCAACCATCCATGTTTCCCCCATCTATGAGTTAGTAATCCCCCACTGTAGGCTATGGGGATGGTAGGGATTGGATGAGATCGTTCATGTAATGGCATCAGATTGTTAGGGCATGGTGCCTAGTATCTTCTATTAGTTCTTTTTGACTTTGTTGCGACTTGTTATGCTTAATGCTTGTCACTAGGGCCCGAGTGCCATGATTTCGGATCTAAACATGTTATTGATTCATTATGATAGTATTGTTTTTGGTCTTACCTGCAACTTGCATACACATGTTGAAGTGGCAGAAATCGGGATAACCAAAGGGAATGGCTTTGATGTGAGGATCACATGTGTTCACGGAGTGTTAATGCTTTGCTCCGGTGCTCTATTAAAAGGAGCACCTTAATTGCCAGTAGTTCCCTTGAGGCCCCGCTGCAAACGGGCTGGAAGGACAAAAGATGTTGTGCAAGTTCTCATTGCGAGCACGTATGACTATATATGGGACACATGCCTATGATTACTTAGTACTTGGATGCTTTATCTTATTTATCTGCAATTGCCCTATGTTCTGATTGCCATGTGAATTGTCTTGTCCATGCAACACCCGTCTGTCCATCCCTATGCCTACCGCGCTCTAATCCTACTATTACTGCTATTGTTAGTACTGTCTTTACTTTACTACTGTCGTTACTTTACAACTCGGTTGTTAAGGCTTATAAATATTCTTTGGCTCCCCTTGTGTTGAACCAATAAATTGGGTTTCACTTCCCTCGAAAATACTTTGATACACCCCCTATACTTGTGGGTCATCAAGACTATTTTCTCAGAAAATAGCTTGATGTCTACACACTTCTATTCTTGTAGATAGTTGTTGCGCCTCCAAGTGGGTTTGTAGAACAACAACAAGTTCTCCCTTAAGTGGATTACCCAAGGTTTATCGAACTCAGGGAGGAAGTGGTCAAAGGTATCCCTCTCAAGCAACCCTGCAATCAAGATACAAGAAGTCTCTTGTGTCCCCAACACAACCAATACACTTGTCAGGTGTATAGGCGCACTAGTTCAGCGAAGAGATAGTGAAATACAAGTGGTATGGATATAAGACAACGGTGCCAGAAAAGAGCTTGATGGCGTGGAAGAGACTAAACGAAAACTGAAATAAAGATAGCAGCAAACAAACATGTAACAGATCTAGTTGCAAATGGTGTTTCAATGCTTAGAAACAAGTCCTAGGGATCATACTTTCACTAGTGAACACTCTCATATAAATATCTTTTCTTTATGATACTACTCTTAACTACTCTCCGGTTGGACAGTCTAATCCATGGTAGGGCTATAACAGCACTCCTCAAAGTTCGCTTTCCCCATCTAGATAACCCCACACTATCACCTTGAGCTCTAGATGGTTCCAACAAACACCACAATTTCATAGAAACATCCAACTCCAAATATAACTCATAACAAATATTTGTAATCTCTAGCCTAAGTGCCACCATGGTGTGCACACTGTCAACTTCACACACATGGGGAGAGCAAAGATCTAATAAAGCACTTGAGTAGCAAAGTAGATATACTTGATTACAAAGATCATGATCACAATATGATCATGCATAGAGAGAGAGAGAGATGAACACATAGCTACCGGTAGAACCCTTAGCCTCGAGGAAGAACTACTCCCTCATCATCATGAGAATCAGCAACGGCGATGGAGATGGTGGTGGAGATCGATGAAGATGGCTCTGGGGGAACTTCCCCGTCCCGGTAGGGTGCCGGAACATAGACTTTCTATCCCTAGAATCTCCCCTTCGGTGGCGGCGGCGCTGCGGAACTTTTCGTGGATTTTTGATTGACGATTTAGGGTTTTTGCATCGGGAGGCATCTTATAGGCGGAGAGGCAAGGTCGGTGGGCGGCCAGGGGGCCCACACCACCTGGTGGCGCGGCTAGGGCTAGCTCGCACCACCACATGGTGTGGCCGCCCTGTGGTCCCTCTCCGTCTCGTCTTTCTGGCTCCGTGAGTCTTCCGGTAAAATATTGAGTTTGGCTTTTGTCTGGTCCAATTTCGAGAATATTCATTTTCTGACTTTCCTGGAACCAAAAATAGTAGAAAACAGGCAACTGGCACTGTGGCATCTTGTAGATAGGTTAGTTCCAGAAAATTTGTAAAAGTACTCCAAAGTGTGGACAATACATAATAAAGGAGATACAAAACAAGCATGGAACATCAAATATTATAGATATGTTAGCAACATATCAACATTTCCAAGCTTAACTCCTGCTCGTCCGCGAGTAGGTAAGTGATAAAAAGAAAGAATATTTTTTAAGGTGACATGCACCATCATAATCTTGATCAAACCATTTGCAAGCATTGAAAGCTGGGATCATAGTACTTCAACATAGCATGAAAGATATAGTTCTAACAATAAGACATAGCAACTATGTTGTAACATGAAAAGGCACAAACAAAAGATTCATGAATAACAATGCATTGCAAGACGTTTGTTTGTTTCACATAAAGAAAATATAGCATAGTAGGATTCAGCTTGTCCCTCATAGAGTAGCAAATATAAATGCATATGACACCTTCAAAGTTAATAAGAGTGACTAGATACAAATAGTTTAAGAACAAGCAATATCAAGTTATGCATCAATCAACAAGTCTTGGGACAATGCACATAGAACTAAGAATGGCCACTATGCTCTCAAAATAGGTGCATAAAGATAGAAGGTGGAGACTCAACATAAAAGTAAAAGAAAGGCCTTCATAGAAGGAAGTAGGGATTCAAGTCTCATAAATAGCTTCCAAAATTATTGTACTTATTAGCTTTTAGCTCTAAT
The DNA here is from genome assembly GCA_910589775.1 of Avena eriantha. Lineage (NCBI taxonomy): Eukaryota > Viridiplantae > Streptophyta > Magnoliopsida > Poales > Poaceae > Avena > Avena eriantha. The sequence continues at coordinate 367,074,035 of OU342741.1, forward strand.
TGCCCCTATCATAAGCATCTTGAAGTGATTAAGGTTAAAGTGAACAAACTATGAAGTATATGCTTGACAAAGTATAAGTTGGAAATCTCATGTCCCTTGAATACGAGAGCTGCTCCTCATGCTACTCATGTTTAGGCACCGGTATGTTCTTGTCATAGTAAGTACATGTGTATCATAGAGAACCGCCAACGGGGTACCCCTTGCCTGATGATACAGAAGAATCCCCATATCAAAATGACAAGGCAATCAGACAACGAGCATCTCAGCAATCTTCTTATTTACCATGTGAATATGGTGCTTTTTTATCTCTTTCCTCTTTTCTCATATCTCTTTTTTTTTTCTTTTTTTCTTTTTTTCTCACTATCTGACTCTTTTTTATAAGAAGAATGCTTCATAGACAGCTCATTATGGTTACGCTGCAGGTTTCCACCATGAAAGCATGGATTAGACCAGCGGCCCAGGCATTTCTCTAACACATATACATAACTCCATGGACTTACAAGCTCCCCTTTCATTTCACACCGATGCCATCCATAGACAAAAGAGCATGATATCAACTAGGTACAAAGTACAAGTGCAATGTTGAAAGCGTTCTCCATGATAGCATGGTTCTGCTAATCCCCAACAAATAAGTGCAAGCATATACAACATAGACGACACAATGGTTCAACTTTATTAAGGGCAAGAAAAGTAAAGTGTGCCATCAAGTTCGTGAGTGCTTTAATCACTAGTTTTCTCATAAAAAGTTTAATTTGGAAGGTAAACAAAAGCATGAATATACTTGGAATAGCATATGCTAATAGGTTGGTATGGTGGACTCTTTGGAATAACTTGGTTTTATTTGAAGTTGGATGCATGAGTGGAACTCATACTTGGTAATGGAGGCTAGCAAAAGACTAGGAGCGACCAACTAAGAGAGCAATAATGGCCATAATCATGCAGAGCGACAAAACATCATTAATAAAAGCATAAAGTGCTATTACAAGTCAAAAACTAAAGGATCATAAAGGCTATGGTGACTTTGGATAGTCATAACATGGTGTGAGCATGCGCCAAGTCAATCCAAATAAAGTCAAAGGAGAATACCACAATACTATGCTTTAATATGCTAAAACAACGCATGATTCTTCCAAGGCACATTAAGAAATCTCAATTGTTTATAACAAGTCATGCTACAGCAAAGTTTACTAAGCATAAAGCCAAAACAATATCGAGCATGGCATGACAAAGCATAGGCCACAGTCAAAAACAAGCTCCTTTCACCACTTAAGCATGAACTTTCCTACTCTTTTCCAATCCAAACCAAACTATTTGAAAACCAATGTATGAAAGAGGGTGTCCAACCAATTTATTCAGCAAACTAAGAAAACAAAGAAAACGAAAAATCAAAATGAAAAAGAAAAAGGAAGACGCTCCAAGAACAACACAACTGTGCATGAAACAATAAAAATGAAGTGTTTGGAAGAAACCTGGGATTTTTATTGATGAAGAAGGGGATGCCTTGGGCATACCCAATCTTTGACGCTTGTACTTCTTGGATATTTCTTGGGGTGACACGCGTGTCATCCCCAAGCTTGAGATTTAGTCCATTCTTCATCTGATTTCATCAATCCTTCCATACACCTGAATTGTTTTCCTTCATACAAAACTTCACACAATCTTTATTAGCAAAATTAGTGCACTCAAGATAATAAGCCTTTAGGTTTAGTTCCAACACCAACAAAACTAATATTAAAACACAAGCTACTGTAGCACTTCCCTCAAAAATCTCAATTCCCCAAAATAACTCAAAAAGAAACCAACAAGAGGCAAATGCAAATAATGGCAGAAATCTGTCAAAACAGACCAGCAGGTAAAGACGAATTTTTTCGAAGACCTTCTGTTGCTCAAATCGAAAAGTGTTGAACTAACGAAAATTAGATAACAACCTGGGGCAGAAGCACAAAAATTCACGCCTCAAAAGGATGTACAGTGATTTTACACGACTTTTTATGGTGAAGCACAGAAATCTGTTTCGGGACAACAACTTTCCCAATCATTACTTCTCTCTCATTAGAGGTTACTCTTGGCACAAAAAGCAAATAAAAAGGATAAGGAGCGGTTATTATAGAGGTAATAACTTTTAAGACTCATCTAAAACTTTTGGGTTATCTCCCAATAAGTACTTTTCTTTAACACCTTTAAGTTAGGCATGATAGTTTGAGAAGATGCTCACATAAGAAATATGAATTGAACTAAAAGGGAGCATCAAGAAGCAAATTCAAAGCACATTTAAGTCAAACCCACTTCCTATGCATAGGAATTTTGTAAAGAAACAAGTCATGAAAGCACAAAGCAACAAGCATAGTAAAGCAAAACAAGTGCAACTTCAAGACTTTCAACATTAAGAGGGGAAACTTAATATTATTGAGATGCATAAAACCATATTTCCCTCTCTCATAATAACTTTCAGTAGCATCATGAATAAAATTAACAATATAACTATCACATGAAACCTTCTTATCATGAGCCACATGGATACAATTATTATTACTCCCCACATAAACATAGTCATTCTTATTAATTGTAGTGGGAGAAAATTCAACAAAATAGCTATCATTATTAGTCTCATCACCATAATCATCAAATATAGGAGGAATATTGTAATCATAATTAAATTTCTCCTCAATAGTAGGTGGACTGAAAATATCATATTCATCATTGTAATCATCATATATTGGATGTTTGGTATCATCATAAGCAATAGAATAGCTATCTTCCAAAGCTGGGGAACTAAAAACATCATTTTCATAAAAACTAGATTCCCCAAGCTTAGACTTTTCCATAGCATTAGCAATAATGGTGTCCAAAGAATTCATACTAACAACATTGCTATTAGCATGCAAATAAAGTTCCATAGGTTTTTTAATTTTCTCTTCAAACACTTCATGTCCTAACTCAAGATAAATACTATAAAGCTCTCTAATTTTGTTGTTGTTTTCCATTAAGCCTAACTAGTGGAAACAAGAAACAAGAAGACAAAATTGCAGAATCTAAAGGAAATAACTTCGAGCATTCACACTGGAGGATGTGAGTACCTTTTACCTTACCTCCCTGGCAACGGCGCCAGAAAATAGCTTGATGTCTACGCACTTCTATTCTTGTAGAAAGTTGTTGCGCCTCCAAGTGTAGAGGCTTGTAGAACAACATCAAGTTTTCCCTTAAGTGGATTACCCAAGGTTTATCGAACTCAGGGAGGAAGTGGTCAAAGGTATCCCTCTCAAGCAACCCTGCAATCAAGATACAAGAAGTCTCTTGTGTCCCCAACACAACCAATACACTTGTCAGGTGTATAGGTGCACTAGTTCAGCGAAGAGATAGTGAAATACAAGTGGTATGGATATAAGACAACGGTGCCAGAAAAGAGCTTGATGGCGTGGAAGAGACTAAAGGAGAACTGAAATAAATATTGTAGCAAATAAACATGTAACAGATCTAGTTGCAAACGGTGTTTCAATGCTTAGAAACAAGGCCTAGGGATCATACTTTCACTAGTGCACACTCTCATATAAATATCTTTTCTTTATGATACTACTCTTAACTAATCTCCGGTTGGACACTCTAATCCATGGTAGGGCTATAACAGCACTCCTCAAAGTCCGCTTTTCCCATCTAGATAACCCCACACTATCACCTTGAGCTCTAGATGGTTCCAACAAACACCACAATTTCATAGAAACATACAACTCCAAATATAACTCATAACAAGTATTTGTAATCTCTAGCCTAAGTGCCACCATGGTGTGCACACTGCTAACTTCACACACATGGGGAGAGCAGAGATCTAATAAAGCACTTGAGTAGCAAAGTAGATCTACTTGATTACAAAGCTCATGATCACAATATGATCATGCATAGAGAGAGAGATGAACACATAGCTACCGGTAGAACCCTTAGCCTCGAGGAAGAACTAGTCCCTCATCATCATGAGAATCAGCAACGGCGATGGAGATGGTGGTGGAGATCGATGGAATGGCTCCGGGGGAACTTCCCCGTCCAGGCAGGGTGCCGGAACAGAGACTTTCTATCTGTCGAATCTCCCCTTCGGTGGCGGCGGCGCTGCGGAACTTTTCATGGATTTTTGATTGACGATTTAGGGTTTTTGCATTGGGAGGCATCTTATAGGCGAAGAGGCAAGGTCGGTGGGCGGCCAGGGGGCCCACACCACCTGGTGGCGCGGCCAGGGCTAGCCCGCGCCACCGCATGGTGTGGCCACCCTGTGGCCCCTCTCTGTCTCGTCTTCTGGCTCCGTGAGTCTACCGGTAAAATATCGACTTTGGCTTTCGTCCGGTCCAATTCCGAGAATATTCATTTTCTGACTTTCCTGGAACCAAAAATAGCAGAAAACAAGCAACTAGCACTATGGCATCTTGTTGATAGGTTAGTTCTAGAAAATGTGTAAAAGTACTCCAAAGTGTGGACTAAACATAAGAAAGTAGATATAAAACAAGCATGGAACATCAAAAATTATAGATATGTTAGCAACGTATCAACATCCCACACTGCTACTACTACTGAATCTGAAACTTCTGTTAAATTGCCTTGATGCCTTGATAAAACATCATTAATCCCTCGAAAATTGACTATCAACATCCCTGGAAACAACGCTAGAAAATAGTCTTGATGACCCACAAGTATAGGGGGTGTATCGCAGTATTTTTGAGGGAAGTGAAACCCAATTTATTGATTCGACACAAGGGGAGCCAAAGAATATTTATAAGCCTTAACAACTGAGTTGTTAATTCAGCTGCACCTGGAAGCAATCTTGCTCACAGCAGTTTATCAATAGCAACAAAGTAGGTACGCATCTTAATATCACCAGAAAATAAGCTACTCATGGTAGAAAGCTCAGTCATATGTGCTACCGCACTTTCATTCTTAGTCCCACAAAAAGGTTCTTTCTCAACAATAGCTATGTAAGATAGACCAAGAGAGAAATCACAATCTTTATCTTTCATGTTTATGGGAGAAGCAGCAAAATTAGCATTAGGAGATAATATGGGTCTAATAGTACACCTCTCAAGGATATTCTTAGCAGTGCTCCTATCATGGGTGTTTTTGCATTCTTTAATAAATTCATCGGTCATCTCAACATAACCGTCTTCAATATCATAACTCTCACTAGACTCAGGTGAACTAACAGGTGTAGTAGTGTCTTCATTAGGAGTTTCAGTATTTCCAGTTATAGTTCTAGCAATCGTAGCATCTAGGAAAGGACCTAAAGGACCACTCTTATCAAGCACACTAGAAGCAGCATCATAAGTATCAGAAGTTTCAGATTCAGTAGTAGTAGCAGTGTGTGTAGCATGTGTATGCGGTGGTGTAACAAGCTTACTCAAAACCGATGGTGAATCAAGAGAAACAGAGGTGTTCATGACCGTACCTCTTCTTGTAGTGGATGGTAAAATAGGAACCTTGCCATCACGAGACTTACCCATGATGGATGGATGGCAGCAAAAAATAGTGATTCCAAGTGGACTTGATAAATAAAGCTATGCTCCCCGGTAACGGCGCCAGAAAATAGTCTTGATGACCCACAAGTATAGGGGGCGTATCGCAGTATTTTCGAGGGAAGTGAAACCCAATTTATTGATTCGACACAAGGGGAGCCAAAGAATATTTATAAGCCTTAACAACTGAGTTGTCAATGCAGCTGCACCTGGAAACAATCTGTAGCATCCCATCTGTAATGCTACATGGTCTAGTAATATAATTGCTACTTCCTACATATAATTGTTGCATCATAATTATATCATGCTCATGTCATCATGCCACATTGCATTTGAGCATCATATAAAACCCTTCTTCTTTTGGTTCTTATCTCATATGCATTATTAATTGTATTTTCCTCTTGATATATTGTATTTGGTTCTTAAAAAGTGCTTGATGCCCAAGTTGAGTTGGGGGCATATCTTTTATTAACGCCACCACCTTTCTTGTCACCACCCTATAATCCCACCATCCAACTATATGTGAGCTTTGCATTTCATTTGGTTTTACCTCTAGCTCATGTGGGTTGGGATGGATCCACTTCTAATTCCACATGCATATATGCATCATGTTGGTTTCACATTATTGATATGTGGAGCCACATGGCCACCTTTGCATGCTATGTGAGTGGTACCCTTTTCAAGCTTCCATATGGGTTGATTTTGAATGAATGCTCATGTTGGAATATTTTTGAGGCTATTATTCCTCTAGTGGAACATACACACTAGCATGTCTAAATTATATTCAAATATGAGAATATGCCATCTACTCCACATGGAACATCCATCTTATTTCTTTTGGCTTGGCCTTAATTCCATATTGTGGGATGCATGTGAATAAATGCCATGGGGCTTTATCTTTGTTTTCACAAGATTAAACATGGCATTTATTGATTATGCATGGGCCATGCAATATCACCACCATCTTCTCATATTTGGGTTTTACTTGGATTGTTGAAGTGGAGCATGGTTCTTTGGGAATCAAGTCAAGTGGCTCCTTTCTTTTGTTGAGCTCCACCATTCTTAGGGCACCTCCACTCCTTGTGTTGTTGAGCCATATGGCAAGCATAAACCAAGTGGAGTCTCCTTTCTCTTAAGCTCTATTATTTTTGCTCTTACTCAATTTTTCACCATCTTGTTCTTTCTCTCCTTGCCATGTGCATCACTAAGCCTCACCCTCAACCATCTCCTTTCACCCATGCTTGATCTTTTAGATCATATCAAACCCCAAACCCCAAACCTACCCTACCCTACCCTCACATTAACCCCTTTGCTTGATCATATGGGTAAGAAAAACCCTAAACCTACCTCACACCCTAACCATCCCCTTCCTAGCTTCGGCAAGACTCAATCCTCTCTACCTCCTTACCCTAGCCCCGGCCACCTCACCACCCTCCATCCGTGGCCACCACCCCTTGTGGTTTGGCTCGGCCTAACACTAACCATGCCGAGCCCCATGCCCCTGTAATACTAACCCTACCCGAGCCTCCCTCTCCCTCCTCTCTCTCTGCCACAAGGCCTACCCGAGCCAGGCCACCTCCCTATCCTCGCTCTGGCCCCAGCTGCACCCCTCCCAAACCTCGCTGAGCACGTGAAGAGGAGGAAGAAAAGGTGGCCGAGCCACCTCTACCTTTTTCACCGTCCACCCCATGTGCTACCCCTCTCCTGCCCTTATCTACTCCCTCCCCTAACGTGCAGCTACCCCAGATCCTCCCCAGGGGCCCTGCGCTGCACCCTTCTTCCCCATCTCCCCCTACCACCTCTCTTCTCCATCGCCTGCCATCACCTCGGCTTCGGCTTCCACCAACGGTTACAAGGAGGCGGGCGCGGAGCTGGTCTGTCGAGGAAGCATAGGACGACCCTGGACCACCCCCTGTTCACAGCGGCAAGGACAAGACGCCCCGTACCTGCTGCACACCGACGCGCACCGACAAAACCCTAGCCGTGGAGTGCCTGCGTCTCCGGCGATCGGCTGCGCTCATCTCCATTCCACCACCACCATCAGCCTCGCGGTGAGCCCCCGTTTCCCCCTGACAACCTCTCGGCCCTCCTTGCGTCCTGTACTCGCCGGATCAACGGTCGAACACTCTCTGTGCATAGCGTACACGTGCGATTGCCTGTTGTGTGCCGTAGAAGATTCACCTCGTCCACGTAGCAGAACCCAGCATCAACCCGTGCCTAGCCGCTTTGGTCACCACCGCCTGCACGCGCGCGAGAGATCGTGGGTTCGAGCCCCCGCTGTGCCGCGCACCGTCGACCGTCAGTTCCGTCAGAAACTTGGGAAGAAAAACAGTATCGCGTGGTACTTTTCTAGATAACCCCCACCTTTTTGCCGGCTCAACCCGTGCTCCCTAGGCCCCACCTGTCATCAGCTGAGGCTGTTTTACGAAAAGGCACCTCGACTTTCCGCCGTCCCCACCCGTGCTCCCTCGGATCTACTGCGTGGCACGCCTCGACTAGCGCGCCCGCGTGTGGGTCCGCGCATGCGTGGACCCCACCCGTCAATCCCCGTGGCTAGCTTTCGCTGCGGTGGAAAAATTTCGGGCTGCGCGCGGGTTTTGCCAGCTCAGCGCTGGCCCACATGTTAGCCGCTGTGGCTAGCTGCCTCTGTGTGCAAAAAGACCCAGTTGTTTTCTGTTTTATAAAAATGTTTGCAGAAAATGTTTAAATATGATTTAAATTCTGTTTTTAATAACTTTTAATTTGTAAATCCAAATAATACAAATAATATATGTTTTTGAATCAGAAAAAGGTGAGAATTTCAAATCTGCCATCCAAAATAATGTTTGACCACTTTTAAATTTTCGAAATTGTTTAAATGCAATAAAAATGCCTTTTCTTAATTAGTTAATAACTTTAATTCTACAACTCCAAATTTAACAAATAATATGTCTAAATCGATCAGCGCGACGAGCCCGTTCTAGCTATGCATTCCATGTTCTGAATTGCACCATGCATCATATAAATATTAAGTGTACAGCAACTTATTTGGGAGCAAAACATGACTAAAATCTAATAAAATGCTTTATTCTTGTACCCACACCTCACCCATGCCATGCTACATTATTGCCATGTAAATTGTGCATCATTCATCATGGCATGATTGTTTGCTTGTTGCATTTTATTCATATGTTTGTGCACTTTATTTATGTTGGCCCTTGGTTGTTTGGTTCTTCTTCGAATAGACGCCGAGCAGGAGAAATATCAGGAATCCCAGGAGTACTACCCAGATCCCTCTCTCGCTTCAACTGAGCTGCCAGGCAAGCACTACCACATGCTTGCATACATATAGTACCTATCGCCTCTATCTTATTCTTGCATCATTGAGTCGCGATTGCATTAAATTGAATCCCAAGTACTGCATAGCCTTTACTTTTAAACCCCACCGAAGCTTGTTTCTTCATCCCATGAGCCATTACTAAAGGAGTTGTTTGAGCCATGCGAGTCTCAGAACAGCATGTGTAGGGTATGTGAGTGTCTGATGGATAACGAGGTACCTAAACAACTTAACCTGAGTAGTAATGGGATAACTAATGAAAGAGGCACCGGTGAGCAATATCTGCTATTTGGTTTTTCATGCTCACTTGTGTCCCGTAGGACCCCGAGTACTTGATTCATGTTCCTTGACTATTCGCACTATCCACATCCGAGAGGCCGTGGACCCCCCTGAGCCAGAGCTTGATTCATTTCTATTTCTTGGGGCCACAAAGTAGTTTGGGGCTTTGTTACTATCCTGTACTTATGCCATGTTTTACTGTTTTATTTAAGATTGTGCGAGGAGCACCTGTACTGTTTAGGATTGCGGAGTGTTTTCGCGGTATCGACAAGCCCATTCATACTTTCGGGTTCCCAGTCGTTTACAGCCATTGGCGCAAACCTTGGGTCCGTCTCGGAGCCAGCCAACTTCGCTGCGGGTAGCTTAATGGGGTGGCCCCCTGAAATATTTCTGAATCCTGTGATCGCTTTGTCGTGAATACCTCGTTGGGTTTTGATTTGGTTTTTTCCGAGGTTGATCGAGTGTGTGTTGCTATTTGTGCACCCCTACAGGGTAAATCTTTCTAAAAGCTGTGTCCGCGGTTATGGACGACTTGGAGCACAGTTTCTCGATCATAGACAAGTATAACTAAAGTACCACTTTAAATCTGACTAAATAACTGACTAGTAAATAGTGCAATACTCATGGAATGGTTAATAAAACTGCCAACGGATGGGTTGTTCGTCCGCTTTCTCGTTGGTAAGTGAGAAGGAGGATGGATCTGTTATTTTATACTGTTATAACTGCTGTTACTAATTAACGGACATCCGTCTATCATTGGTTAGGTAGATGGTTAGTGAGTGTCTATAGGCTTGTTAGTTATTATCTTTTGCTGTAATTGCGTCCCCCCAGGTATATGTCCCCTTTAGAGGCATAAAGACTTACTGAGTACCCCTAGGGTCTCACACGATAAATTGTTTGATTCAGATGAACAGGTGCATTTGCAAGATGGATACTGGGTGGAGGAGATGGATGATGTTGGCAACGATCACTCGGTGTAGAGATTCCGGGGATGGGGATCCGCGAGATCTGTGGGCGGGATGTGTTTATTTATGTGGCATCTTATGCCGATTTGCTTCTTATCCGTACTCGGATCTTGTTTTCCGCTTCCGCCTGATACTCTGATGTTTGATGTATGAGGAGCTATCCTAAACTATTATCTCTATCTAGGATATTCGGATCTTGCCGTATGGCGTTGCAATATTTCTATTTCTTTTAGATGGAATGGCTCTGAAAACTGTTGTATGGTAGCTTGCATACATACTCACTTGTGTATGTATTTGATCTCTTCGCCTGTTGCCTATGCCGCTCGCTCTTGTCCCAATGTCTTGGAAGTGGTTAGGACGGCCGACGGGTCTACACGTGGGTGGCCCCTGGGCCCCCGCTGTACTATTTTAACCACTTCCGGTTCATCCAGGCTTGAACTTAGAGCGTAGGGTCCGAGGTAGTTACAATTGGTATCAGAGCCATCCCGCCCTTCAGGGTCTCAGCCAAATGGTTGTTGTCAGTCTAGCAAATATTTTTGGGAGCTATGTATACTAGGGAAAAACAAAACGTGAGAGTAGGACTGCTTCCATTTTTCTTCTTACCCACCCACCCACCCTTTTCTAGTAAGGAAGTGTAACGTTTTCAATCCTCTTCTAAAATTCAAACTAGGATTCACGTGTTCGGGGTTCCGTAGTACCATAGGTTGTGTGTGTGTGTGAATTCCTTGTCTATCTGTTGCATCCAAATGTTATCACTATCTGCCTTTTGGTTATCAACTTTTGGTACATTCCATACCGACAGGCCTTTGTAAACCGACGCGATCTATCTGATTTGTTGTATACCAGTGCGATCTGTCTTACTCTTTGTTATCCGACGCTATCTTGTTTGGGGTGTTCGTTTCCGTAGTTACTAATCTTTAGGTTCATCGTAAGAAGAAGGTGTTGGGATATGTGTTTTACTTATTCATGTGCAGAGTAATGATTTGAGTGCGGGATGGAGTCGCGACCATACCACTACTTTTATCATTCGCTCTTGTATATTGAATTGGTAGAGTTACTAATCTTGATTCGTTAAGTGGGTTTGCGCATATAGTGGTATTTTAATGCCGAAATTTGCGGAATTTTTTTCTCTGTTAGCTTGTGTACCACACTCCTTGTTCAGTCGTGTGCGATATGCTTAATATCTTCTAGGTGCTTTGAACTTTGTTGATATTTTAATATCATCTTAGTAAATTGTATCCTTTAAATCTTGGTTAATTCCATTTTGGTACTATTTTGGATTATTATTATTCTCCAATATAGTACTGACTTGAGTTTTATATCAATCACCAGGATGGCACCACCACGCCGTTCTGAGGAGGACATACCACCTGAACTGGGGGCTGCGTTGGCAAGTATTGCTAATGCCTTGGGAGCAATGCAGCAGAACCAACAACGATTGGAAGAAAGTGTCAGGAGGAATGAGGTTGTTCTGCTACCTCCACCTCCCAAGCGAGGAGACATCAAAAGTTTTCTGAAGTTCAACCCGCGCCACTTTGAGGTGTCTGATTAGCCACTCGATGCTGATGATTGGTTGCGTGAGATGTCAAGGTTGTTGATGACTGCTGATGTTCCTGAGCAAGAATGGGTAAAATGTGCCACTCACCTTCTGAAGGGAGATGCAGCTCTGTGGTGGGAGAATTGCCTAAAGGCAAACCACTCTGGTTTTCAGCCTACTTGGGAGCAGTTCACTGGAGCTTTCAAGGAGCAATATCTGTCAGAAATTGTCATGGAAAGGATGAAGGAAGTGTTTCTCAACCTCAAGCAGGGCAATGAAAATGTCAATACCTATATCAGAAACTTCATGAACCTTTCTCGGTATGGTGGCGATGAGATCTCTGATGACAAGAAGAAGCAAAAGAGGTTCAGGCAAGGGCTCAATGCATCTATCAAATATGCAATCACTCATGCAAGGCCGGGGTCTTTTCTAGAACTCCAACATATAGCTCTGCAGGAAGAAGCAAGTAGGCAAGTGTTTGAGGAGTCCAAGAAACACAGCCGCGACGCAGCAAGCTCTTCAGCTATGACAGCTCCTTCTAAGCGTCGCGTGTGGGTTCCTAACACCCCACCGTCACTCCCGGCTCCACCAAGACCGTCAAGCTACGCGGCAAGGCCACCAAACTCCTTCACCGTGGCTCCTAGGGGCTACAACCACAACTACCCTGGAGCGCCTGGCGGAGTCCCTGGCTACGCTGCTCCACGTCCACCTGGTGCCTGTTACACCTGTGGGAAGACTGGGCATCAACACCGGAGTTGTCCCATGAACAACAAAGCTCTTCCTCTACTACCTCCAAGACCTGCGGCAAGTCCTTCTATGGTTCGTGCACCTCCACCTCGGCTCTCAACATCAACACCAAGCCCGGGTCTACGGTTTCTCATGCCAATTGTGTCAACGTCGCTCAAGCCGAGCATGCACCTGGAGTTGTGATGGGTATGCTTCCTGTTAACTCAGTTCCTGCACGAGTTTTGTTTGATCCTGGTGCATCGCATTCTTTTGTCTCTACAAGTTTTGCTGATGAGAATGGGTTATCTATGGATCCTCTCCCTAAACGGTTAATGGTCCTTTCTCCTGGAGCAGCAATGGCATCTTCTAAAATCAGCCATGGCAATAAAATTGAGATTGGTTGTTCTTCGTTCCCGGCTTCCTTAATTATTCTAGGCAATTCTGACATTGATGTTATCTTGGGCATGGATTGGTTAATGGCAAATGCAGCTGTGATTGATTGTGCTGAACGCTCGGTTTCTCTGAAAATTCCTGAAGGCCATATAGTCTATTCTCCAAGTCTGACTCCTGCAATTCAGCTTTTCTCTTTGGCGGCTCTGAATGATGATGCTATGGAAGCTATTCAGAGTGTTCCGGTGGTCTGTGAGTTCCCAGATGTTTTTCCTGAAGAGTTGCCAGGTATGCCTCTTGATCGAGAGGTCGAGTTTGTGATTGAACTTGAACCTGGAACAGCTCCTATCTCTAAGCGACCTTATAAAATGGGTCATGCTGAGTTGGCTGAACTCAAACGTCAGCTTGATGAACAAGAGAAGTTGGGTTTCATTCAGCATAGTACTTCTTCTTGGGGTAGCCCAACCATCTTTGTGAAGAAGCGATACAAGACTGATAGACTTTGTGTTGACTATCGGGCTCTCAATGCTAAAACAATCAAGAATAAATATCCCCTTCCGCGGATTAATGATCTCTTCGATCAGCTAGCTGGAGCTGTGGTTTTCTCTAAGCTTGACTTGAGAAGTGGATATCATCAAATCAAGATTCGCAAAGAAGATGTTCCCAAAATAGCTTTCACCACCCGCTATGGCCGGTATGAGTACACGGTCATGTCTTTCGGTCTCACCAACGCACCTGCCACCTTCTCGAGGCTTATGAACTCGGTTTTCATGGAGTATCTTGATAAGTTCGTTGTGGTCTATCTGGATGACATTCTAGTCTATTCTAAGTCAAAGGAAGAACATGAAGAACACCTTCGGTGTGTCCTAAACAAGCTTCGTGAGAACCGCCTGTATGCAAAGTTCTCCAAGTGTGAATTCTGGCTGCCTGAAGTCACCTACCTTGGTCACGTCATCTCTGCCAAGGGCATTGCCGTCAACCCAGAAACTGTGCGGACAATTGTTGACTAGCTTCCACCCAAAAATGTCAAAGAAGTCCAGATTTTTCTTGGTTTGGCTAGTTACTGCCGTCGCTTCGTTCAGAATTTCTCGAAGATTGCGAAGCCTCTTACCGATCTCCTCAATAAAGGCAAGAAATACCTTTGGTCTCCTGCATGTCAAGCAAGCTTTGAAACACTCAAAGAGAAGCTCACTTCCACACCAGTCTTGATTCCTCTAGATACATCAAAGCCTTTCCAGATATTGTGTGACGCCTCATTGCAAGGATTGGGTGTGGTCCTTATGCAAGAAAAACAAGTTGTTGCTTATGCCTCTCGATAGTTGAAGACGCATGAGATCAACTATCCTACACATGACCTCGAACTTGCAGCAGTTGTCTTTGCGTTGAAAGTATGGAGGCACTACTTGCTTGGCAACCGTTGTGAGATCTTTTCTGATCACAAGAGTCTAAAGTATATCTTCACACAACCAGATCTCAACCTTCGTTAGAGGAGGTGGATTGAAGCAATTAATGATTTCGATTTGACCATCAACTACACTCCTGGCAAAGCTAATGTGATGGCCGATGCTCTCAGCCGAAAAGCTTATGTCAACAACCTCATGGTGGAAGAACAACAGCCTCTCTTGTGCGAGGAATTCTGCCAACTCAACCTTGAAATTGTGGATCAAGGGTATCTTCTAAATCTTCTGGCAACCCCTCTCTTGGAAGAAAAGATTCGTGCTAGTCAGCGAGGTGATGCTTACACCAAAAACATCATCTCCAACATTCAGCTGCCGAGGTATGAGTCCTTCCACGTCGATGATCAAGGAGCTCTATTCTTTGAACACCGGATGTTCGTTCCGAATGACCCGGGATTGAGAGAGCAAGTTCTTAAGGAGGCGCATGATTCTGTTCTTTCTATCCACCCTGGTAGCACTAAGATGTACATGGACTTGAAAACACAATATTGGTGGCCTGGGTTGATACAATGTTGTGCCAAGTATGTCTCCAAGTGTGATGTCTGCCGTAGAGTTAAAGCTGTCCATCAGAAACCTTCCTGTCTTCTACAGCCATTGAAACCTCCGGAATGGAAATAGGAGAAAGTAGAGATGGACTTCATAACTGGTTTTCCAAGATCGCAGAAGGGCAACAATGCAATCTTTGTTGTCATCGACAGGCTTTCTAAAGTGGCTCACTTCTTTCCCGTCAAGGAAACAATTTCTGCAATTCAGTTGGCTGAGCTCTATATCAACAGAATTGTCTCTCTGTATGGGGTTCCTCTTGAGATCAGCTCAGACCGTGGAAGCATCTTCACTTCCAAGTTCTGGGGAAGTTTCCAAAATGCTTTGGGAACAAAATTGAACTTCAGCACAGCTTACCACCCTCAGTCGCAAGGACATGTTGAAAGGATCAATCAGATTCTGGAAGATATGCTCCGTGCTTGCGTTATCTCTTTCGGCATGAAGTGGGAAGAATGCCTTCCTTATGCTGAATTCTCTTACAACAACAGCTTCCAGAAAAGTCTAAAGATGGCACCATTTCAGGTTCTCTATGGTCGCAAATGCAGAACTCCGATTGGTTGGTCGGGCGCAGGTGAAAGAACATTGTTTGGCCCCGACATTGTAACTCAAGCGGAGGAGAAGGTTCACATCATTCTTGAAAATCTGAAGGTTGCTCAAAGTCGCCAGAAGAGCAACTTTGACAGAAAGCACACGGACATGGAGTATGTCCCTGGTGATCTCGCTTACCTTCGTGTCACTCCCATGAGAGGCACACACCACTTTGGTATCAAAGGAAAGCTGGCTCCTAGATACATCAGTCCTTTCAAAGTTCGTGGAAGAAGAGGAGAAGTTGCTTAGGCTCTTGAGCTCCCTGAAAAACTCAAGGTCCATGATGTTTTCCATATCTCTCAACTCAAGAAGTGCTTCAAGGATCCCGGCAGGACCGTGGACCATGAACTCATCAATCTCCAAGAAGATCTGTCTTATCAAGAACACCCCATAAAATTCCTAGAAGTCGCAGAAAGAAGGACTCGCAACAAGTCCATCAAGTTCTATAAGGTGCAGTGGTCGCACCATTCCGTTGATGAAGCCACTTGGGAACGTGTGGATGAGCTCCGTGCCACGTATCCTACCCTCTTCGTGTCTTCTTCTTCTTCCTAGAATCTCGGGGTGAGATTCCTGTTTAGTAGGGGAGAGTTGTAGCATCCCATCTATCTAACATCTGTAATGCTACATGGTCTAGTAATATAATTGCTACTTCCTACATATAATTGTTGCATCATAATTATATCATGCTCAACATTGCATTTGAGCATCATATAAAACCCTTCTTCTTTTGCTTCTTATCTCATATGCATTATTAATTGTATTTGCCTCTTGATATATTCTATTTGGTTCTTGATAAGTGCTTGATGCCCAAGTTGAGTTGGGGGCATATCTTTTATTAACTCCACCACCTTTCTTGTCACCACCCTATAATCCCACCATCCAACTATATGTGAGCTTTGCATTTCATTTGGTTTTACCTCTAGCTCATGTGGGTTGGCATGGATCCACTTCTAATTCCACATGCATATATGCATCATGTTGTTTTCACATTATTGATATGTGGAGCCACATGGCCACCTTTGCATGCTATGTCAGTGGTACCCTTTTCAAGCTTCCATATGGGTTGATTTTGAATGAATGCTCATGTTGGAATATTTTTGAGGCTATTATTCATCTAGTGGAACATACACACTAGCATGTCTAAATTATATTCAAATATGAGCATATGCCATCTACTCCACATGGAACATCCATCTTATTTCTTTTGGCTTGGCCTTAATTCCATATTGTGGGATGCATGTGAATAAATGCCATGGGGCTTTATATTTAGATTAAACATGGCATTTATTGATTATGCATGGGCCATGCAAGATCACCACCATCTTCTCATCTTTGGGTTTTACTTGGATTGTTGAAGTGGAGCATGGTTCTTTGGGAATAAAGTCAAGTGGCTCCTTTCTTTTGTTGAGCTCCACCATTCTTAGGGCACCTCCACTCCTTGTGTTGTTGAGCCATATGGCAAGCATAAACCAAGTGGAGTCTCCTTTCTCTTAAGATCTATTATTTTTGCTCTTACTCAATTTTTCACCATCTTGTTCTTTCTCTCCTTGCCATGTGCATCACTAAGCCTCACCCTCAACCATCTCCTTTCACCCATGCTTGATCTTGTAGATCATATCAAACCCCAAACCCTAAACCTACCCTACCCTACCCTCACTCCATCACACTAACCCCTTTGCTTGATCATATGGGCAAGCAAAACCCTAACCTTGCCTCACACCCTAACCATCCCCTTCCTAGCTTCGGCAAGACTCAATCCTCTCTACCTCCTTACCCTAGCCCCGGCCACCTCACCACCCTCCATCTGTGGCCACCACCCCTTGTGGTTTGGCTCGGCCTAAGCCTAACCATGCCGAGCCCCATGCCACTCTAATCCTAACCCTAGCCGAGCCTCCCTCTCCCTCCTCTCTCTCACTGCCACAAGGCCCACCCGAGCCAGGCCACCTCCCTGTCCTTGCTCTGGCCCCAGCTAAACCGCTCCCGAACCTCGCTGAGCACGTGAAGAGGAGGAAGAAAAGGTGGCCGAGCCACCTCCACCTTTTTCACCATCCACCCCATGTGCTACCCCTCTCCTGCCCTTATCTACTCCCTCCCCTAACGTGCAGCTACCCCAGATCCTCCCCAGGGGCCCTGCGCTGCACCCTTCTTCCCCATCTCCCCCTACCACCTCTCTTCTCCATCGCCGGCCATCACCTCGGCTTCCGCTTCCACCAACGGTTACAAGGAGGCGGGCGCGGAGCTGGTCTGTCGAGGAAGCAGAGGAGGACCCTGGACCACCCCCTGTTCACGGCGGCAAGGAGAAGACGCCCCCGTACCTGCTGCACGCCGAAGCGCACCGACGAAACCGTAGACGCGGAGCGCCTGCGTCTCTGGCGATCGGCTGCGCTCCTCTCCGTCCACCACCACCATCAGCCTTGCGGTGAGCCCCCGTTTCCCCCTGACAACCTCTCGGCCCTCCTTGCGTCCTGTACTTTCCGGATCAACGGTCGAACGCTCTCTGTGCATAGCGTTCACGTGTGACTGCCTGCTGTGCGTCATAGAAGATTCACCTCGTCCGCGTAGCAGAACCCAACATCAACCCATGCCTAGCCGCTTTGGTCACCATCGCCTACGCGCGCGAGAGATCGCGGGTTCTAGCCCCCGCTGCGCCGCGCGCCGTCGACCGTCAGTTCCGTCAGAAACTTGGGAAGAAAAATAGTACCGCGTGGTATTTTTCCAGATAACCCCCCACCTTTTTGCCGGCTCAACCCGCGCTCCCCAGGCCCCACCTATCATCGGCTGAGTCCGTTTTACGAAAAAGCACCTCGACTTTCCGCCGTCCCCACCCGCGCTCCCTCGGATCTGCCGCGTGGAACGCCCCGGCTGGCGCGCCCGCGTGTGGGTCCGCGCATGCGTGGACCCCACCCGTCAATCCCCGTGGCTAGCTTTCGCTGTGGTGGAAAAAGTTTGGGCTGCGCACGGGTTTCGCCAGCTCAGCGCTGGCCCACATGTCAGCCGCTGTGGCTAGCTGCCTCTGTGTGCAAAAAGACCCAGTTATTTTCTGTTTTATAAAAATGTTTGCAGAAAATGTTTAAATATGATTTAAATTCTGTTTTTAATAACTTTTAATTTATAAATCCAAATAATACAAATAATATATGTTTTTGAATCAGAAAAAGGTGAGAATTTCAAATCTGCCATCCTAAATAATGTTTGACCACTTGTAAATTTTCGAAATTGTTTATATGCAATAAAAATGCCTTTTCTTAATTAATTAATAACTTTAATTCTACAACTCCAAATTTAACAAATAATATGTCTAAATCGATCAGCGCGACGAGCCCGTTCTAGCTATGCATTCCATGTTCTGAATTGCACCATGCATCATATAAATATTAAGTGTACATCAACTTATTTGGGAGCAAAACATGACTAAAATCTAATAAAATGCCTTATTCTTGTACCCACACCTCACCCATGCCATGCTACATATTGCCATGTAAATTGTTCATCATTCATCATGGAATGCTTGTTTGCTTGTCGCATTTTATTCATATGCCTGTGCACTTTATTTATGTTGGCCCTTGTTTGTTTGGTTCTTCTTCTAATAGACGCCGAGCAGGAGAAATATCAGGAATCCCAGGAGTACTACCCAGATCCGTCTCTCGCTTCAACTAAGCTGCCAGGCAAGAACTACCACATGCTTGTATACATATAGTACCTATCGCCTCTATCTTATTCTTGCATCATTGAGTTGCAATTGCATTAAATTGAATCCCAAGTACTACATAGCCTTTACTTTTAAACCCCACCGAAGCTTGTTCCTCCATCCCATGAGCCATTACTACAGGAGTCGTTTGAGCCATGCGAGTCGTAGACCAACATGTGTAGGGTATGTGAGTGTCTGATGGATAACGAGGTACCTAAACAACTTAACCTGAGTAGTAATGGGATAACTAATGAAAGAGGCACCGGTGAGCAATATCTGCTATTTGGTTTTTCATGCTCACTTGTGTCCCGTAGGACCCCGAGTACTTGATTCTTGTTCCTTGACTATTCGCACTATCCACATCCGGGAGGCCGTGGACGCCCCTGAGCCAGAGCTTGATTTATTTCTATTTCTTGAGGCCACAAAGTAGTTTGGGGCTTTGTTACTATCCTGTACTTATGCCATGTTTTACTGTTTTATTTAAGATTGTGCGAGGAGCACCTGTACTGTTTAGGATTGCGGAGTGTTTTCACGGTATCGACAAGCCTAGTCACACTTTCGGGTTCCTAGTCGTTTACAGCCATTGGCGCAAACCTTGGGTCCGTCTCGGAGCCGGCCAACTTCGTTGCGGGTAGCTTAATGGGGTGGCCCCCTGAAATATTTCTAAATCCCGTGATCGCTTTGTCGTGAATGCCTCGTTGGGTTTTGATTTGGTTTTTCCGAGATTGATCGAGTGTGTGTTGCTATTTGTGCACCCCTGCAGGGTAAATCTTTCTGAAAGCCCTGTCCGCGGTTATGGATGACTTGGAGCACAGTTTCTCGATCATAGACAAGTATAACTAAAGTACCGCTTTAAATCTGACTAAATAACTGATTAGTAAATAGTGCAGTACTCATGGAATGGTTAATAAAACTGCCAACGGATGGGTTGTTCGTCCGCTTTCTCATTGGTAAGCGAGAAGGAGGATGGATCTGTTACTTTATACTGTTATAACTGCTGTTACTAATTAACGGACATCCGTCTATCATTGGTTAGGCGGATGGTTAGCGAGTGTCTATAGGCTTGTTAGTTATTATCTTTTGCTGCAATTGCATCCCCCCAGGTATATGTTCCCTTTAGAGGCATAAATACTTGCTAAGTACCCCTAGGGTTTCACATGATAAATTGTTTGATTCAGATGAATAGGTGTATTCGCAAGATGGATACTGGGTGGAGGAGACGGATGATGTTGGCAACGATTCTGGGGATGGGGATCCACGAGATCTGTGGGCGGGATGTGTTTATTTATGTGGCATCTTATGCCGATTTTCTTCTTATCCGTACTCAGATCTTGTTTTCCGCTTCCGCCTGATACTCTGATGTTTGATGTATGAGGAGCTATCCTAAACTATTATATCTATCTAGGATATTTGGATCTTGCCGTATGGCATTGCAATATTTCTATTTCTTTTAGATGGAATGGCTCTAAAACCTGTTGTATGGTAGCTTGCATACATACTCACTTGTGTATGTATTTGATCTCTTCGCCTGTTGCCTACGCCGCTCGCTCTTGTCCCGATGTCTTGGAAGTGGTTAGGACGGCCGACGGGTCTACACGTGGGTGGCCCCTGGGCCCCCGCTGTACTATTTTAACCACTTCCGGTTCATCCAGGCTTGAACTTAGAGCGTCGGGTCCGAGGTAGTTACACAATCTTGCTCACAACAGTTTATCAGTAGCAACAGTTTTGTAGTAGGAATAGTGAAGTAACAGCAGTAGTAAAGTAAAGATAGTAGTAACAATAGCAGTAAACAGTAGGATTCGTGTGCGGTAGGCATAGGGATGGATGGACGGGTGTTGCAAGGACAAGCCAATTCACATGGAAATCAGTACATAGGGCAATTGCAGATAAATAAGATAAAGCATCCAAGTACTAGATAATCCTAGGCATGTGTCCCATATGTAGTCATACGTGCTCACAATGAGAACTTGCACAACATCTTTTGTCCTGCTAGCCCGTTTGCAGCGGGGCTTCAAGGGAACTACTAGCAATTAAGGTGCTGCTTTTAATAGAGCACCGGAGCAAAGCATTAACACTCCGTGAACACATGTGATCCTCACATCAAAGCCATTCCCTCCGGTTATCCCGATTTCTGTCACTTCGGGGCCATTGGTTCCAGACAACAACGTGTGTATACAACTTGCAGATAAGACCATAAAAATACTATCACAATGAATCAATAACATGTTCAGATCCGAAATCATGGCACTCAGGGCCTAGTGACAAGCATTAAGCATAACAAGTCGCAACAAAGTCAAAAAGCACTAATAATAGATACTAGGCACCATGCCCTAACAATCTGATGCCATTACATGAACGATCTCATCCAATCCCTACCATCCCCATAGCCTATAGCGGGGCATTACTCACTCATAGATGGGGGAAACATGGATGGTCGATGGAGAAGCGATGGTGATGATGATGGCCATGATATCCTCCAATTCCGCGTCCCGACAGGGTGCCAGAACGGAGTTTCTGGTTCTGAATCATGGAATCTGGTGGTGGCGGCGGAGCGGAACTCCTTCTAGAAAAACGTCGAAACCCCCTTGAGTTTTTAGGTCAGAAGGCAACTTATAGGCAAAGAGGGAGACCAAGGGGGAGTCATGACACTCGCAACAGGGGAGCCCCCGGTGTTGCCAGTTTGTCCAGAGCAAGCGTGGCCAATCATGCCGTAGAACAGACTACTCGCGGATCGATCTCACGAAGACAATCCCAATCGTCCAAGCGCCCCGATCGAACGGTATGTAACAATCGTCAAACAAAACAACTGTGTTAGGGCGTGCCTTCTAGAAGACTCGGTCTAACTCTAAGGTTAGGGCTCTCCTAAGGTTAATTAAGATCCATATGTGGTTTCTGAAAAGAACACACATCCAATGACACTGGTGGATCCTTATGTGGTTTGTGAGAAGAACACACATGCAATCACACAGGGTGGATCCATATGTGGTTCATGAGAGGAACACACATGCAATGACACTGGTGATATGTGGTTTTTGAAAAGAACATACATGCAATGACACTAGGTGTGGTTCATGAGAAGAACACATATGCAATAACACTGGTGTATCCTTATGTGGTTTGTGAGAATAACAGACATGCAATGACTCTAGTTGTGGTTCATGAGAACAACACACATGCAATGAAGTTGGTGGATCCATGTGTGGTTTATGAGAGGAACAGACATGCAATGACAATGGTGGATCCATGTGTGGTTTGTGAGAAGAACAGACATGCAATCACACTTGGTGGATCCATCTGTGGTTCATGAGAAGAACACACATGCAATGACACTGGTGGATCCATGTGTGGTCTGTTAGAGGATCACACATCCAATGACACTGGGTGTGGTTAATGAGAAGAACACACATCCAATGACACCGGTGGATCCTTATGTGGTTTGTGAGAAGAACACACATGCAATGACTCTAGCTGTGGTTCATGAGAAGAACACACATGCAATGACACCGGTGTATCCTTATGTGGTTTGTGAGAAGAACACACATGCAAGGATTCTAGTTGTGGTTCATGAAAAGAACACACATCCAATGACTCTAGCTGTGGTTCATGAGAAGAACACACATGCAATGACACTGGTGGATCCATGTGTGGTCTGTGAGAGGAACATACATGCAATGACACCGGGTGTGGTTCATGAAAAGAAAATACATCCAATTACACTGGTGGATCCTTATGTGGTTTGTGAGAAGAACACGCATCCAATGACACTAGTGGATCCATGTGTGGTCTGTGAGAGGAACAGACATGCAATGACACCGGGTGTGGTTCATGAAAAGAAAACACATCCGATGACACTAGTGGATCCTTATGTGGTTTGTGAGAAGAACACACATGCAATGACACTGGTGGATCCATGTGTGGTCTGTGAGAGGATCACACATGCAATGACTCTAACTGTGGTTCATGAAAAGAGTAGACATGCAATGACACTGGTGGATCCATGTGTGGTCTGTGGGAGGAACACACATCCAATGACACTGGTGGATCCATATGTGGTGTGTGAGAAGAACACACATGCAATGACACTGGTGGATCCATGTGTGGTCTGTGGGAAGAACACACATGCAAGGACTCTAGATGTGGTTCATGAAAAGAGCAGACATGCAATGACACCGGTGGATCCATGTGTGGTATATGAGAGGAACACACATCCAATGACACTGGTGGATCCTTATGTGATTTGTGAGAAGAACACACATGCAATGACACTTGTGATATGTGGTCTGTGAAAAGAACACACATGCAATGACACTGGTGGATCCATATGTGGTTTGTGGAAAGAACAGACATGCAATCAAACTGGGTGGATCCATGTGTGGTTTGTGAAAAGAACACACATGCAATAACTCTAACTATGGTTAATGAAAAGAGCAGACATGCAATGACACTGGTGGATCCATGTGTGGTTAATGAGAAGAACACACATGCAATGACACTGGGTGTGGTTCATTATATGGTTTGTGAGAAGAACACACATATAATGACACTAGTGGATCAACATGTGGTTTATGAAAAGAACACACATGCAATGACACCGGTGGATCCATGTGGTTTATGAGAATAACACGCATGCAATAAACTCTAGTTGGTCCATGTGGTTTATGAGAAGAACACACATCTAATGAACTCTAGTGGATCTATCTTGGCATATTTTGATGTATGCCACGATGTGTTTCAATGTACAAGATACTCACTTTCCATTTTTATAGTACTCAGTTTTGCCTTTGGTTTTATTTGGTACTACTCAATTTTTCCCCCCTCTCTCTATCTTTCGTAGAAGCCCAAACTTGTGCTCACCCTGTCTGCTACTCCCTGATTGGTTGTCACAGTTGTCACGCGGATCGTGCGCACCAACCGTTGATTCTGTGCGATCCAATGATGATCGTTGCACACGTCGTGCCCTTCACAGTACAACGTGAGACAGCACAGACGTCTCCCTCAGTGAGACTTCTACAAGAAGGAACACAATGCCGTCCATGGAAAAAGTCGTCGAGCGGGTCATGTTTAATCAAGTCGAAAAAGCCTACTACTGCTACTACTACGCCACAACGCAGGCCTCATCGAGTGCATGGTCGTTGATGGACAACTGCTATTTATTGCCACTTGATTTTAATAAGACATATCCCATTTTTTACGCAGCGGCTCTGAATCTCACTTCCAACTGGGCCCGACCGTAAGAAGCTTGCACGTGCTAGACAGAGACCGAAGAGCTGAGCTCGACGAGACCTAACGTCTCCGCCTTCATCAACACATCCCTCTACTCGATCTAGCACAACCCCACAAATCTCACCGTACAGCCACCTGCCTTCCCATCTACATTTCCACTTTTAACTATCGCCAATTTTAGGGCTGTGTCAAACTTCGTACATAGAAATTGTGTATGCGCCCTTTGCATGCGACTCAATATAGAACTGCCATGCATGGCCCGAGAAAAAAACATGACATACCATGCGCGTGTCGCGGTGCACGGTGCAGTAGACTACACGGCGCGTTGCACGGTGGTGCAACGAAACGTGCCTTGCTTCCATCCACCTTAACTATAGAGCCCATCTCCGCACACCCACTCTCACTCTCACTCACTGTCCCCACGCAACCCTCTCCACTGTCCCACCAGCATCCACAAACTCCCGAGAATACCCCTTCTGCGCCGGCAATGGCCGAGGAGGATAAGGTGGCCATCGTCGCCTCCGTGGCTGCCGGTGAGGAGGCCCCCGTCTCCTTGCCGGTCCCCCTCGATGCATTGAAAGTAGCCGCCATCCCTGTCTAGGCCCCAGTCGAGGCATCGATGGCAGCCGCCGTTCCTGTCCAGGCCCTAGTCGAGGCATCGATGGCAGCCGCCGTTCTCGTCCAGGCCCCCATCCCCGCTACCGACGGAGCCGCCGAAGAGGAGCCCCCCGCCGGCGAGGAGGCCCCCGCCGGTCACAAGCAGATCAAGCACTTCTTGGGCACCTACGATCCAGATAAGTACATCGCTCCGCTGAACCCCTACGACACCGGCATTGACGACCCATGGTTGGAGGTAACTAGGGTTTGCTCCCCTCCCCTGGTTTTTCTACCGTTCACATCGTTGGATGCTAGATGTTGGTTTATTAGGATTTTCTTGTTCGCATTTCGATTGCTCGATCTTCTTACATCATCTACTCCCTCATTTTCCTTTTCTTCCAATAGGTTTCTGGTAGTGACGTCTGCAGCAATGACGAGTCCATACACACCAAGACTCGTCAGGTGCCGAGGAGGCTGCGGGCCGGCCAGTACGATGCCTTCTTCAGGGGTGGCCCTTAGCGCTGCCCCTTCCGCAAGGGGATCAACTTCTGCTGTGTGACTCTCGCTGGCGGCACCGACTTCATCTCCTTAATGAAGCATGCAGAGGCCACGGGCTCCGGTATCAACAAAGGTGGCGAGCGCGAGACCGTGAAAATCAACGCCTACATCACTGAACACTGGGCTCTCGGCATTCACCTCCGAAACCTCCAGCGGTTGGCCATCAAAGAGGGTCATATTCCTCCAATCAGGCCCAAGGCCCCCAAGATCAATGGACTGGGTAGAAAGAAGCGGCAGAGGCGCCGGAGGGAGGCAGAGGCGCTGGCGAATGAACGGGTCGGATGTCTCCCTGAATGTACCTGCTGCTGCGGCGGCTGCTGCTGCTAAGCAGCTTCTTTTAATTTTCTATATTTTGCTTGCATCCTATTTCTGGCTAAATGCATCGAACCTCGTTAAGCAACCTACTTTCTATCGCTATATCCTATTTAGCTGCGCACAAGTATATCTACATTTGTTTTGTTTTCTAAATGAATGTATTCTGCCTGGTGTGATTTGCTGCTCTAGATTTGCTACCTGATCGAAGGCAAAAAGAGGTCCAAAAGGGAACAAATTATCGAAGAGAGAATCTTCTGTAGATTTGCTACCAATTTGGGCAAAATGAAACATATCTGTTTAGCGAGAGAGGAAAATGGTACTCTTTCAAACTGCCAGTTAACGAGCTACCATCTTGACGAGGCCCCATCTTGACGTCTCCCTCTACAAGAAGGAACACGGTCCCATCAATGGAAAAAGTCGTCGAGCGGTCATGTCATGTTTAATCAAGTCTGAAAAGCCTACTACTACTACTACTACTACTACTACTACTACTACTACTACTACTACTACTACTACAACACATGCACATGGAAACGGGGTCATCGAGTGCATGATTTTCGACGAGAGGCTGCAATTTATTGCCACTTGATTTTAATAAGACATATCCCATTTTTACGCAACGCTCTCAATCTCACTTCCAACTAGGCCCTACCGCTAGTAACTTCCATGAGTCAAGGGCCCCCCTCGAGTAGATCTAACGTTGCTAGAAATTGGTTCTGCGCCACTTGCATGCAGTGGAATCGAGGTCTGCCATGAGCGTGTTTTCAATGCAGCTCTAAAGTGGAGATCGTGGCTATTTCAAAAAAAAGGGAACCCAAAAAAAAGGTGGAGATCGTGGTAGCCCCCTGCCCACCACACGTGTCCACTCGAGGACTACGAACGGTCCCGTGTTTATAACCCCCCTCGACCTTCTTCTTCCATGTGCTCGTGTCATTTTCCCCCAGTCTGTCTAGTCCCAAGACCCCAATCTACACCTACCGCGTGCGCCAAAGCTCCCTCGCTTGCACTACCTCCTTCCCTTGGTGCGCCATGAAGTGTACGCGTGGAGACGAGCCGGAGGTGAAGCCATTTGAAGGCGCAGCAGCAGATGGCTCGGTCGTCATGAATCAGGAGGAGGCGTCTTCTCCGGGCACGAACGCCGTCGTCGCCGCGCCGTCGAGGGTGCGAGCTCATCCGTCCAGCCAGTAGTAGTCCCCGTCGAGCAGTAGGTAGTATCCGTCGCCACCGAGCAGCAGGTGGCTGGCAACGTCGTGGTGACAGCGGCAGATCTGGATGGGGGCAGGTGGCAGGCAGAGGCAATCTGGTGCTCCACATCAACGACCCCATCGCCGTCCAAGAAATCTTCGATGCAATCGTGGAGAACGACGAGTTCGAGGAGGAGGTCCCTGATGAGGAGTCCGAGGTACTACATTGCTAGCTTCTCTAGTCGCAGCCGCAGATTTCACTGTTCATACATAGAATTTGCTCAATCGTGTACAGATTCTTTGCTCTTGAAGTAGGGTAGTATATATATGGTTCGAACGGTCGATTGATGCATCTACCATCTAGTCACAAAACCCCAATCTGCTCATCTCCCATCTAGTTGAGTTTGCTAGTTGAGTGTACCTGACTATGTATATCCCTGAATATTGTTTTGTACGATTACATTTCAATTTCTTATTGTGGCCAATGATTCAAATTTGTCTCAAAGATAGGCATACACATTGGTGTTATATTTTTTCAGGGATGAGTTACCGAACCTGGGGCCATGTACAAGATCAATATAAGTTGTGCAATTGTTACTTGGTTCGCTTACGCCATCCCTGTAGAAACTTATGAGGCCGCGATCTTTATTCTACATTCATAGAACTATGATATTTCGATTATCTATTCCATGCATTCATAGTGTATAAGAATTACATTTCAGTTTGTCACCGAGGCCGATGATTGAAATTTGCCCCAAAAGAGTTCAAGGGGAGACACATAGGATGGTGTCGTGTTTTAGGGATGGGTTGGTGAACCTGAGGCAGCAATGCACACAAACAATATAGGTTGTGCTATTGGTACTTTGGTTCGCCAACTCCATCTCTGTAACAAATTATGAGGCCCTAGATTTATTCTCATATGGAACTACATATATATCCTTGAATTGTTTCTGATATTTTAATGATTGGTATGATGCATATGTACACAAATGGTTTTGATCATAAGTATTTTTAACATGTACCTGAAGATCAATTGTTTGGTTTTTTATTTATAATTACAATATTTAGGCTTGTTTTTGTACCTGACTATGTATATCCCTGAATATTGTTTTGACGATTACATTTCAATTTCTTGAGTTGTAATACAATTCAATCATATGTATGAGTTCTAAGTTATGTTCTTAAAAATCAACATGATGATATTGATGAAGTTGACGATAGCAAGGTATCTAGGGACAACAAGAGCCGCTACATGCTGAGGCGGTTACCGTGTGGGCTAATCCATTTCCACCGTAGGGGGAAACTATTTTGCCCATTCTGTGGCAGAGTAATCAACGTTGACCTCAACAGCATGATCTAGCATGCGGATGGCGTTGCCACAGGGGGAGGCAGAAGTCATAGGCCGATCACCTTGGCACGGCACGCGGCCTTTGGCAAATTCCTCCGGGATTATGTCAGGACTGGCCTGCATCCCATCTACTAGGCTGTCCCTGCCTCCTGCTAATGCCCCTGCCCTGCTAGGCGTCTCCGTGTCACGGCCTCCTGCTGCCGCCCCTGCTTTTATTTTGTTCTAGTTAATTATTACCTGTGTGTGGCATGTAAGACAATATATCCGTGGTGTCTCTCGTGAACCTTCTATATTAATCTACTCCTTTATATGGAGTGCCTTAAATTTTCTAGTGTTCAATTATATTTACTGATCATGCTCATGCACACTACAAAATATTTCTAGTGCTCGATTATATTATAATTGTCAAGAAATACATCAACAAGTTAAATTGGACAAAATTTTGTGTTGAAGTAACTAAATGTATCAAACACATAATAAACTAGAAACTAAAATCTAGTTCAAACACATAATGTATCACCACCACTTGTTGTCGTCCTTGACTTGGTTCCCCTGCAACCGCTTGATGTCGCCACCGTCCCAAGATCCCTGCTCATCTTGAAACCGCTTTCTGTCCTCCTCACGCTTCTTCTCCTAGGCTAGCTTGCAACCAGGGCATAGCTCTCTCTCAAAAACCCCCGCCTTAACCATCCCATCTTTCATGGTAATGAGCTTACTGTACAACTCGTACGCCATGTAGGCATCTCTGGCTGCATACTCGAGGCGCACCTGGCTCATTAGCTTCCACTCCCAGTAGTCGTGATTGAGTCGCTTCAATTTCTTCAGTTTTTCATAGGATTTATCAATGATTTCTGCTGCCAGATCACCCATGCCATCCTTCGCTGGGTATGGTTTGATCTTGTACAGATTTTGGATGTCGATGTGGTGCCCATCTGGGATTTTTATCAACGCACGAGAAAGCATAATTGTGTCATTTGTGATATCCACACTAGTGAAAGTTATCCCTTTCCTACACAAGAACTCGACCAGAGCCAGACAATGCATCTCAGTTGGTTTACTCCTGCACTTAGATGGTTTTAGGGATGTAAGGGAACAAGGGATGCAGAAGTGGTGATCTCAAATTTAAATTTCACATACCTATAGAAGTGGTAAACGAGGACTTGCTCATGTATGGCGATTTGCACGACGGTGATCTCTTGTGTTGGATTTTTTCGCTTATTTGCACGGGTTTACTCCAAGTTTAGCCCCACAAACTTGTGCTTTTCTTTCTCAAGCAATTGCTCAAACCTGGCGAAAGTTGTCTCCACAATCGCTTCATCATTTGTGTACACCATTGTCAAAGTCATGGTGCCATGGGCAGGGACCAAGTGGGTCTCTGTTGTGTGTTTCCCATCGTCCATGCCTGCAAGGAAATGGGTGCAAGAAACTGCCTGCGAGAGGAAGAAGAAGATGAACCCACGGTTCGAGAACAGAGGAAGAAGAAGCGCCTAGGAAAAACTACAGAGGAATGACTGAGGAAGAGGAATGACTGCAGAAGAAACGTGGTAACTGCAACTTTCGGTTCGAGAACTCACCGTGGTTACGTGGAGATCTTGGCGGTGCCACCGGTTCAACAAGTGGGGCCAGTTCCTGCAAGAATATGGAATTAGCTGTGCATTTTTCTATGCGAGAAATTGAGAGAAATCATTTATATTTTGTCTTTCATAATTAAACACAATGAAGTTGGTACAACCCAAGAGATTTGAACAAAAGATATTTGATAGTTTAACATACAACAATACAAAAGTTTCTGAGCATGTATTCTTGAAATTTAAATTCTGATGATTTATTTAGAAGTTCTGAGCTACAACCGACATAATAGAGCCAACGCTCTCGCTTCGTCCTTCTCGTGCTGCTCGTCGTTGTCGTCTTCTGCATCCTCTTGTTTCCTCTGCCGGACCGGTGACCACCTCAATAATTAGCTTGATATAGTGCCTCATCACCTTGACCTGGACGACGAGCAGATCATCAAGGCAAATTCTATTTTTAGCACAAAATTCAGCCCAGGGGTCGGTGAACTCAATGCAATCGTCATATACTTCCGATATGCGATATCGCCCCAAGATTTTCAGGCCTTTGTTACAATTATTCTTCATGCATACACAATAGAACCCTTACAGGTCCAACATGGCAGAACTTGAGCTACCACAGAGACCTCGACAGAGGTGGCAGAATTGGTGGGGGTGCAACCACGACAACGGCGAGCTCCGATTCTAGAGGAGGAAAACAGAACCGAGCATTGTCGACACGGTGATAGATCTCACTAGGAACCAATTCTCGTCCCCGCACCGTGATGACCCACAAGTATAGGGGGTGTATCGCGGTATTTTCGAGGGAAGTGAAACCCAATTTATTGATTCAACACAAGGGGAGCCAAAGAATATTTATAAGCCTTAACAACTGAGTTTATCAATTCAGCTGCACCTGGAAACAATCTTGCTCACAACAGTTTATCAGTAGCAACAGTTTTGTACTAGGAATAGTAAAGTAACACTAGTAGTAAAAGTAAAAACAGTAGTAACAATTGTAGTAAACAGTAGGATTCGAGCGCGATAGGCATCGGGATGGATGGGAAGGCGTTGCATGGAGAAGACAATTCACATAGCAATCAGAACATAGGGCAATTGCAGATAAAGAAGATAAAGCATCCAAGTACTAGATAATCCTAGGCATGTGTTCCATATATAGTCATATGTGCTCGCAATGAGAACTTGCACAACATCTTTTGTCCTACCAGCCCGTTTGCAGCGGGGCCTCAAGGGAACTACTGGAAATTAAGGTGCTCCTTTTAATAGAGCACCGGAGCAAAGCATTAACACTCTGTGAACACATGTGATCCTCACATCAAAGCCATTCCCTCCGGTTATCCCGATTTCTGTCACTTCGGGGCCATTGGTTCCGGACAACAACGTGTATATACAACTTGCAGGTAAGACCAAAAACAATACTATCATAATGAATCAATAACATGTTCAGATCTGAAATCATGGCACTCGGGCCCTAGTGACAAGCATTAAGCATAACAAGTTGCAACAAAGTCATAAAGCACTAATAAAAGATACTAGACACCATGCCCTAACAATCCGATGCCATTACATGAATGATCTCATCTAATCCCTACCATCCCCATAGCCTACAGCGGGGGATTACTCACTCATAGATAGGGGAAACATGGATGGTCGATGGAGAAGCGATGGTAATGATGATGGCGATGATCTCTTCCAATTCCCTGTCCCGGCAGGGTGCCAGAACGGAGTATCTGGTGCTGTTTCGTGGAATCTGGTGGTGGCGGCAGAGCGGAACTCCTTCTGGAAAAACGTCGAACCCCCCTGATTTTTAGGTCAGAAGGCATCTTATAGGCAAAGAGGGAGACCGAGGGGCAGTCTGGGGCGGCTAGACTACCCCCTGGCGCAGCCTGGGCTTGCCCGCATGGCCAGGTGGTGTGGCCTGGGCCTAGCCCCCCTCCGTCTTGTATTTTGGCTCCGGGAGTCTTCTGGTGAGATCGGATTTTTGGCATATTTTCCGGGATTTTTCCTAATAGTTGATTTTCTGCACAAAAAGTAGACACCAATGCAATTCTGCTGAAAACAGCGTCAGTCCGCGTTAGTTGCATCCAAATCACACAAGTTTAGAGGAGAAACAATAGCAAAAGTGTTTGGGAAAGTAGATACGTTTTGGACGTATCAACTCCCCCAAGCTTAGCTTATTGCTTGTCCTCAAGTAATTTAGTTGAAAACTGAGTGCGATAAAAGAACTTTCATGAACACATTTGCTTCATATGATGTATATATTCTCAGCCTGTGATCAACTACTTAGACAATTCATAATAAGGAGTATGCAACTAAGTTTACTTAATAGGCATTACAAAGTATGAAGAGATTCCAACTAAAAAATAATAAGTAGCATGAAGCATAAACATAAGCAACATTACAATTCTCATAACAAGGTATGATAGAGTGGTATCTCGCTTGCCTTTGTGCCAAGGCACCTCTGAAGTTCAGGTGAAGACTAGAAGTAAAGATGTCAAAGATACAAGCATCAAAGTCATAACACAAATAGTCAAGTAATGGGACAAGCACAATGAATGACAACTATGCTCTCAAGAAGGTGCTCAAAGAATATGTGGAGACTCAACAAGTAAAAGAAAAGGTTTTGAATAGTTTGAAGGGCTTCCAAATGCTGAAAGTATGGTACTCGTTAGCTTTGAGCTCTCATTGCCCCTATCATAAGCATCTTTAAATGGTTAAGGTTAAAGTGACACAACTAAGAGGATATGCTTGACAAGTTATAAATCGAAGTTTCATGCCCCTTACTTACGAAAACCGATCCTCATGCTACTCAACTTTAGTCACAAGTAAGCTCTTGTCATTGTAAGTATATACGTATCATAGAGAACCGCCAACGGGGTACCCCTTGCACATAACACAGGAGCTATCCCATAATCAAAATGACAAGGCAAGCAGACAATCAGCATCTCAGCGATCTTTTTATTTACTATGTGCATAGATTTTTATTGAGGATGCTTCATAGAATGCTCATTATGGTTATGCTGCAAGTTTCCACCATGATTAGGCATGGGTTAGGCTAGCGGCCTAGGCGTTTCTCTAACATACATACAAACTCCATGATCTTACAAGTTCCACTTTTATTTCACACCGCCGTGATCCATAAGCAAAAAAACATGATATCAACGAGGTACTAAGTACCAACGAAATGTTGAAAATGTTCCCCATGATACCTGGTTCTGCTAACTTCAACTTATAAAGCGCAAGCATATACGCAACAAAGAAGGACACAATGGTTCGGGTTTATTAAATGCAAGAAAATAAAGTGTGCCATCAAGTTTGTGAGAGCTTTACTAACTAACTTTCTCATAACAAGCAAACATTTTATTCGGAAGAAAACAAGGCATATTGAATATGCACGGAAGTAGCAAATGATGCTAATAGGTAGGTATGGTGGACACTTTGGAAATATTTGGTTTAGGGAGTTGGAAACTTGAGTAAAACATACTCAGTGTAAGTGAAGGCTAGCAATAGTAAGGGAGCGACAAACGAGAGAGCAATAGCTGTCATAATCATGCTTGCAACAAAACAGGACTAATCATGGCATGAAAGTGATTCAAGATCCTCAAGGCAAAATAATTCATCAAGGCTTAACTGATTATTACAGTCATGTGCATGCATGAGCATGTGCCAAGTCAATTCAAATGAAACATTCAGAGGAGAATACCACGGTGTCATACCAATTTATGAATAGAGAAATGCAAGCAAACATTCATAAGACATGCTACAAACTATTAGCGAGCTGGAGCTAATCATAAGAAAGCAAGAACTACTAAGCATCCAAAGATAACATACACCTTACACGAACGGACTAAGCATGCCCATAGTGATGAGTATATGTACAAAAATGAAAACAAATAGAGTTCGTTACCAGCCTCACACCTCAAGTTGTCATTAATCCTCATTATTGCTCTTCACTTGTGTAGCTTGAATAATAATATGAAACCAATATCCACTGAGGACTGCTGAACCCTGCAACAAACTCACAAAGCCAAAGAAGAACGACAAATATTTTTGTTGTTTTCGATTTTTAAAACAAGAACCAAAAAGGAAAAACAAGCAAAGCAAAATCTTTTTGGGTTTTTCGAATAGTTCAAACAAAGCAAAAAGGGAAAAACAAACCAAGGCGAAAAGAAAAAGCAAACCAAAGAGAAACAGTAGAAATATTTTTTGTATTTTTGTGTTTTAGAAAGCAAAAGCAAAGAAAGAACGAAAAGTAAAAAGAAAACAAAACATGAATATACAAAGTACCGACGCAACATGATAAGGAGATGAGTGCGGTGTCAGCGTACCTCCCCCCAAGCTTAGGCTTTTGGCCTAAGTGGGTATCAATCCCAAGCCGGCCAGGATGACGTGTCACCGTAGTATGATGAGGAGGTACCCTCGTCCTGGTGCGAGCTCAAGAACGTCCCTCCGTAGTGTGCGGAGTGATCATAGGAGGGTACATCCTCCTGGTGCTGCTCGTGGAAGCGCAGTAAGCGAAGATGCTCGTCCACCTCCTCCTTGGAGCGCGACCACTTTCTCCTGTGAACACTAAACAAATAATACTACAGCAAAGGGATCTCCCTCTCATCCCCGTTAGTAAACAACATCCTATATACTAGACTATCCAAATCAGAAGCAGCAGTGACAAAGTGATGAGTTTTCATAGCAACAAGTTCAAGCCTTTGTGGTGCCAGTACAGTGTCATTGGGGTCCACTAAAAGGCCTAATGCATTGACCATACGCGAGGCAATGATGCCCCCATAGATAGGCCGCCTAGCAGCTAGGCGGCGAGCAATAAGCGAGCCAAGGTTGTACCGAGTATCATTGTTAAGCACAACAGCAAGGAAGGCTAAATGATAGTTGGAGATATTACTTGTGTTCTCCCTACCAAGTATGCTAGTAGCAAGATAGTATGCAAAGTATCTGAGAGCAGGGAGTTGGATGTTTCGTATGTTTCCGCGTTGCACCATGCGGTCATCATCATTGGTCACTCCTCGGTAAAGCTCTAGCAAATCAGCGGTTCGCACTTGAATTTTCTTCACGGTCCCTGTCATGCTTACACCTACAATACTGCAAAATCTCTCCAATGGCATGGTAAAGGGCAGATTATAAATTTTGAAAGAGACAATTGACTGATAGGATGTGTTAGTAAACGTGAAGCTCTCAACAAAGGTTTTGGTGATCATAGCGTATTGCTCACTCTCATCTTGCATATATGAGGTCAAACTAACCCTCTCAATCAGTAGCAAGAAATCATCAAGAACCCCTGCAGCTTGTAAGAAAGTAAAACAAGGAAAAGTAGATGGGTGAGCATCCCCATCATCCCTTTCATTACCAATATGAGTTGCAATGAGATCTTCGTTGTATGATGGCCTAAACTGAGAGGCTGATCTTGAGGGCCTCGACCTCCTAGGTGCATCCCTCTCAAATATCTCTCCAAAGGTATGGTTGTTCATGCTTGGTATTCTGAAATTTAAACACCTATTAAACAAGTGATTGCAAAGTAAATATAATGAAGGATTCTACTCATACAGACTTTTAAGAGGCCTAAACATGCATCAAAACTATATCTCTAAGAATCAAACAAGCTTACAAGCTCTCATAACATGTCACCTACAGCAGCAAAATACTCAAGATATAATCCACTAAACACAAATCTACTTGGACAAAGGGAGGAGTAACATACCAGAGAACAAGTGATCCAAATTTCAGCAACAAAGATGGGCTGAGCAAGGAGATCGAAAAAATCAAGAGCAAGCACAGCAAGAACACGATTTTGAGCAATGAACTAGAGCTTACTCGGGAGAGAGAAGAAAGTGGCAGGTGAGAGAGTTAGTAGAGGGCAGGGGTGGCCCACACCATGGCATGGCGCCACCTAGGGAAGGTCGCGTCACCAGGTGGTGAGCCTGCCTTGTGGGTCCCCCTAGTACCTCCCAGGCACTCCTCTGCCCCTTTTTCACGTAAAAAATTAATATGAATTTTCTACAATTTTTCGAGACACTTTATTTTTGGGCATTTTTAGGTATAGAAGAATGATTTTCTGACAGACAAATTTTTTAAGAAAAAGATGCAATGACAAAACAAGGCTAGAACTACAGAAGTTCTAAGACACTCTAACATGCAACAACTAACAACAAAAAGGAGACTAAACGAAAGCAAAAACTAAAATGGATAGCAATAGAAGTAAATGGAGATAGTCATAGTGAAAACATTGTTTTGTTCAACGAAATCCTTTTGTTAACAAGGTTGATCAGGTCTTGTTACCAAAACAATTTCATATGAGACAAAACTTTGTATTCCACTAATGATTATGTTACCTCAACCTTGATAGCAATGGTCCCAATCATAATAGTTTCAAATTTTTCTCTTGGTACGGGACAATATATTTCTCCAACTTCAATGCCCTCAACATGTTCAATTGAATTCAAACCATAAGTCCTTTCAATCTTCTTGGGGAAATAGATAGTATGTTTCTTGTTGTTAACATTGAAAGTCACCTTTCCTTGATTACAATTAATAACAACTCCTGTAGTATTAAGAAAAGGTCTCCCAAGAATAATAGACATATTATCATCTTCAGGCATTTCAAGCACAACAAAATCAGTTAATATCAAGCAATTATGAGCCACTTGAACAGGTACATCCTCACATATACCAACAGGAATAGTGGTAGATTTATCAGCCATTTGCAAAGATATATCAGTTGGTATTAACTTTTCTAGTTGAAGCCTCTTATAGAGAGAGAAAGGCATAACACTAACTCTAGCTCCCAAGTCACACAAAGCAGTTCTAACATAACTATTCTTAATAGAGCAAGGGATGGTTGGAATCCCTAGGTCTCCAAGTTTCTTAGGAACCTTACCATTGAAGGAATAATTAGCAAGCAAAGTAGAAATTTCTTCATTAGGGATATTCCTTTTATTCGAGACAATATCCTTCATATACTTTGAGTAAGGAGGCAATTTAATAGCGTCAGTCAAAGGAATTTGCAGGAATAAAGGTTCCATCCACTCACAAAACTTATTATAGTGTTCATCTTCCTTTGACTTGTGTTTCTTATCAGGGAAAGGCATAGGTTTTTAGACCTAAGGCTCTCTTTCACTACCATGTTTCTTAGCAATAAATTCTTCTTTGGTGTATTTAGTATTCTTAGTGTGGTTTTCAGGTTCTTCTTCAACTTTTTCTTCATTAGGAACTTCATTTTCTTCATTACCACTTTCAGTTTCAGCATCAGAGATAGATATACTATTAGGATCTATAGCAGGTTCAGAGGGTTCTACAACAATTTTATGTTTCTTTTTCCTTTTCTTATGAGTAGAGCCACTATTTTTAGCTTGTTGAGAATCCTGCTCAATTCTTTTGGGATGCCCCTCAGGATATAGAGGATCCTGGGTAGCAGCTCCACTTCTAGTTCTAATTTCATAAGCATGTTTTTCTTTAGCAGCATTAACTAGCAAGTATTTTTGCACTTTAACGAGTTTATCTATTTGAGTTTGAACCATTTGAAAGTGTTTAACAATCATTTTAACATCATTAGAGGTTCTTTCCACAATATCTTTCAATTCAACAATAGCTCTAGTGTTTTCCATTAGATGATTTTGCACCCTTTTATTAAAATTATCTTGCTTAACAATAAAGATATCAAATTCTTCTAAGCATTGATCAGGAGGTTTAGAGTAAGGGATATCACCTTCATCAAAGTGTTGGAGAGAGTGTACCTCGATAGTGGATGAGTAGGGAATAGGCTTACATAACTCTTCAATAGGAGGTAGATTCTTGACATCTGCAGCTTTAATTCCTTTCTCCTTAAGACATTTCTTAGCTTCCTTCATCACTTCATCATTTAATTCAATAACTCCCCTCTTCTTTGATGTTGGAATATGCACTGGTATAGTAGGTTCAGGTACAATTACTTCAGGTATAGCTTGTTCAGGAGGAGTCCAATCTTCATAGTTCTTACTTATTTTAGCCATTAATTCCTCAGCTTCCTTAGGAGTCCTATTCCTGAAAACACAATCAGCACAACTATCTAGGTATGTCCTAGATTCCTCAGTTAGTCCATTATAAAATATATCAAGAAGCTCATTCTTAGGTAATGGACTTCTAGCCTGTGCATGAATCAAAGCACAAAACCTTGCCTAAGATTCAGGCAATACCTCTTTTTTCCCTGTTTAAAATCAAAAAGTTCCTACAAAATAGCATGTCTAGCACTAGGAGGAAAATATTTCTGCAGGAAAGTACTAATCAAGCAATCAGGGCTATCAATAGATCCAAGAGGTAAATTACTAAACCAAGTTTTAGCTTCTCCTTTCAGTAAAAAGGGGAAATCTTAGGAACAAAGTAAGTACGCATCTTAATATCATCAGAAAACAAGCCACTCATGGTAGAAAGTTCATTCATATGTGCTACCGCACTTTCATTCTTAGTCCCACAAAAAGGTTCTTTCTCAACAATAGCTATGTAAGATAGATCGAGAGAGAAATCATAATCTTTATCTTTAATGTTTATGGGAGAACCAGCAAACTTAGCAATAGGAGACAATTTGGGTCTAATAGTACGCCTTTCAAGGAGACTCTTAGCAGCGCTCCTATCATGGGTGTTTTTACATTCTTTAATAAATTCATCGGTTATCTCAACATAACCATCTTCAATATCATAACTTTCACTAGGCTCAGGTGAACTAGCAGGTGTAGTAGTGTCTTCATTAGGAGTTTCAGTATTTCCAGCTATAGTTCTAGCAATCGTAGCATCTAGGAAAGGACCTAATGAACCACTCTTATCAAGCACAGTAGAAGCAGCATCATACGCATCAGAAGTTTTAGATTCAGCAGTAGTAGCAGTGTGTGTAACATGTGTATGTGGTGGTGTAACGAGCTTACTCATAACAGATGGTGAATCAAGAGCAATAGAGGTGTTCAGAACCGTACCTCTTCTTGTAGTGGATGGTAAAATAGGAACATTGCCATCACGAGACTTACCCATGATGGATGGATAGCAGCAAACAATAGAGAATCCAAGTGAACTTAATAAATAAAGCTATGCTCCTCGGCAACAGTGCCATAAAATAGTCTTGATGACCCACAAGTATAGGGGGTGTATCACAGTATTTTCGAGGGAAGTGAAACCCAATTTATTGATTCGACACAAGGGGAGCCAAAGAATATTTATAAGCCTTAACAACTGAGTTGTCAATTCAGCTGCACCTGGAAACAATCTTGCTCACAGCAGTTTATCAGTAGCAATAGTTTTGTAGTAGGAATAGTAAAGTAACACTAGTAGTAAAAGTAAAGACAGTAGTAACGACTGCAGTAAACAGTTGGATTCGAGCGCGGTAGGCATAGGGATGGATGGACGGGCGTTGCATGGACAAGACAATTCACATAGCAATCAGAACATAGGGCAATTGCAGATAAAGAAGATAAAGCATCCAAGTACTACATAATCCTAGGCATATGTTCCATATATAGTCATACGTGCTTGCAATGAGAACCTGCACAACATCTTTTGTCCTGCCAGCCCGTTTGCAGCGGGGCCTCAAGGGAATTACTGGCAATTAAGGTGCTCCTTTTAATAGAGTACCGGAGCAAAGCATTAACACTCTGTGAACACATGAATCAATAACATGTTCAGATCTGAAATCATGGCACTCAGGCCCTAGTGACAAGCATTAAGCATAACAAGTTGCAACAAAGTCATAAAGCACTAATAAAAGGTACTAGGCACCATGCCCTAATAATCCAATGCCATTACATGAACGATCTCATCCAATCCCTACCATCCCCATAGCCTACAGCAGGGGATTACTCACTCATAGATCTGGGAAACATGGGTGGTCGATGGAGAAGCGATGGTGATGATGATGGCGATGATCTCCTCCAATTCCCCGTCCCGGCAGGGTGCCAGAACGGAGTTTCTGAATCTGTTTCGTGGAATCTGGTGGTGGCGGTGGAGCGGAACTCCTTCTGGAAAAACGTCGAACCCCCCTGAGTTTTTAGGTCAGAAGGCATCTTATAGGCAAAGAGGGAGACCGAGGGGCAGTCTGGGGCGGCCAGACCACCCCCTGGCGCGGCCTAGGCTTGCACACGCGGCCAGGTGGTGTGGCCTGGGCCCAGCCCCCCTCCGTCTCATATTCTGGCTCCGGGAGTCTTCTGGTGAAATAGGATTTTTGGCATATTTTCCGGGATTTTTCCTGATAGTTGTTTTTCTACACAAAAAGTAGACACCAATGCAATTCTGCTAAAAACAGCGTCAGTCCGCGTTAGTTGCATCCAAATCACACAACTTTAGAGGAGAAACAATAGAAAAAGTGTTCGGGAAAGTAGATACGTTTTGGACGTATCACACCGTCCCATGGGTGCGTCCTTGGTGAGGGCGAGCTCCGACTCAGGATGGGGAGGAGAGCGGGGCCGAGCAGCTTCGTCACGTCCTAGCTCTACGCCATGGCCGCGACCACAGATTGCCGCTTCGGGGAAGAAGACGCGTAATGGATGCAAGCGCCAACGCTGCAATCCTACAGGGAGGAGAGCTGGGCCGAGTAGGTTTGTCCATGTCCCAGCTCCGCGCCATGGCTGCGACGCCCCACAGATTGCCGCCCCAAGGAAGAAGAAGACGCGTAATGGATGCAGGCGCCACCGCTGAAAGCCTAATTGACACCTAAGCGACGGGAGCGACAGGAGCGACATAACGGCGAGAACTGACAGGGGGCCCCAACTTGACGGCCGTTAGCCTGATTTTTTGTATTGAAACGTAAAGTTGAATTCGTGTCAAAAAAGACCCTCTGAGTATTTGGCACACCAACTGTAGTCATCGCGGCTGATTTCAGGGAACTTGGGTACCGCGTAGCCTGGGCGACCCAACTTTCGGACCGCAAAATGATATTCTTGGTATAAATACCCCACCTCCACCCCGGGTCGAGCCACGACCCGGATCACTTCTTCTTCCACGACGAACAACCGCCACCACCCGCGCCCGAGCACGCCGCCGCCCGTGGAGAGCTCACCACTACCGCGCCGTACGTGGAGGAGCACGCCGCCACCGACCATCCCGCCGCTCGCTGCCGCCCGCGCCTATACGTGGAAACCCATATTAGTTGACTTGGATTTAGTTAGTATTAGTTGTTAGTATTAGTATTAGTTAGGTTAATTTAGATAGTATTAGGTTAATTAGGTTAATTTAGTTAGTATTAGTTTAATTAGATTGATTTAGTTAGTGTTAGTATTAGTATTAGGTTAATTTAGTTAGTATTAGTATATGTTAATTAGGTTAATTTAGTTAGTATTAGTTGTTTATAGCTAGGTTTATAATATTTATAAAATATTTGTTTATAGTACTCCCTCCGACCCATATTAGTTGACTTGGATTTATCTAGATTCAAATGTATCTAGTACTAAAACATGTCTAGATACATCCGAATCTAGACAAATTCAAGTCAAGTAATATGGGTCGGAGGGAGTAGTTAGTTTAGGTTTATAGTTAGTATATGTTTATAGTTAGTATTACAAACCGGGGCTAAAAGTGGGGGTATAAATACCTCCACCTCCACCCCAGGTCTAGCCACGACCCGGAGAGTCCGATCCTTCCCGGGGTATAACTAACCCTAAATAGCTGTTTATAGTAGTTAGTGTTTAGGGTTAGTGTTATTAGGGCAATACTTAGTGATTTAGTTACAATTTATGTTTTATGATTATTTATTGCTATTATTTAGTTATGCCGCGTCCTCCTCGTCCGAGCGTACTAGACTCCATCGGTTCCGGGGATGTCCGAGCCTGGGCTCCGCCGAGCTGGCACTGGGAGGTGCTACCTGTCGGGACTCATACCTTGGTGAGGAATCCGGGTATCATCGTCGACCCGGAGCTTCTTTGGTGGCGTCTAGGAGCGGTGCAGAGGGAGCCGACCCCCGAGGTGGTGGTACATCGTCGTATCAGGGAGGAGGACGAGCACACCCGCTGATATATGTATCTTTTGGAGACCAGGTTCTCCAATATCTGGCAGGTTCACGGATCTGATCACCTGAGCTATTCTCCGGTGATGGTTCCTCTTCTCTGGGTGCAGAGGTACCGTGGCATAGAACGCGGCAGCCGAGTTCACTAGTTTTATATTATGAGCGAGATATGAGCGAGATGTATTATTGTACTTTATCTTATATTATTGTACTTTATCTTAATGCAAAATTGTTTCATTATTAGCACATAATCTTTTTTCTGTATCCGAGTCGTTGCAATTGTAATATTTTTTTACTTAATGCGAAATTGTTTTATCTTTTTCTGTATTAGTTAAGCTATGGACGGTAGAGAGAATGAAGAGGAGTTTCTCAACATGATAGATGAGGGTACTGGAGGGTACGATGATGGCTCCTAGTATCTTAATTTGTCTGGAGGAGACGATAGTGGAGACAATGGTGCTGACCATGGTGGAGACCATGGTGAAGACACCTTAATAATAACAAAGTCTAGCGAGGTATATAAAGCCTCTACCGATCGATCACTAGTATAGATGGACTAATTGATTCATATATATGTACTAACGAATGTTTCTTCTCCTAGACCTCCGCATCCGGCCAATCTTCTACAAGGACAAGAGGCCCGGCACAAAAGTTTCCCGCTGATGTCCGTTTCAGCATTGACTTAGTCTGTGCGCTGGGTCAACCGTTGGAGCCCAAAGAATCTATGAATGCATTTGTACATCAATACGGAGTGATTGTTAGAGACACCGTCCCGATCACCACGCAAGAGTGGAATAAGCCAGGAAAGAAAAGGGATCTAGCTGGGGCTAGTTTTGTAGATGACAGAGCGAGAGATGCAATGTGGAATTCTCTCATGACACATTTCACCCTACCAGTGTTGGAGACTGATGAGCTCACACAGCAAATGACGAGGAAAGTCAAGAAGTGGGCTCTTAAGAAGATGGGCGAACTATTCAAGGAATGGAAGAAAAGATTGTACCACAAATATGTATTGAAGAAAAAACTCCTTCATTCACTGGCCCACTAGAGATGCAGTAGGATAACTGGGCCACATTTGTGGAATACAAGAACTCGGCACGAGCTGTGGAAATGTCAGAAAAGAATAAGCTAAATGCAGCCAAAAAGAAATATCACCATCATATGGGCATAGGTGGCTACAAGAGTGCCATGCCTAAGTGGGATAAAGCTGAGGCCGACCTGCAGGCTAAAGGGGTCACTCCAGCTATGTCTTGTTGGCCCAGGAGGTCAAGAAATTGGTTACTCAAAAATGTTGAGCTGAGAAAGGCCCAGAAATTGTATGACCCAAAAATAGGCGAGATTGTTGCAACCAAAGAAGTTGCTGGACCCAAAAATGATCTTATTAAAGTGATAAAAGTGGTTGAAGAGGGAAAGTTTGTTCCTGACAGAGAGAACGATGAGCTGACAAAGGCCATCAGGAATCCTGAAAAGGCTGGACGAACAAGAGGCTTCGTACCTTCTTGTCCATGGGCTATCGGGTTTCCCGAGGACCTTGACACGGACAGAAGCCAATCTATAAAAATGAAGCGGCAATAAGAGGAGGATGTGGAGCGGTTTGCGAGGTTTGAAGCCATGTTGCAGGGGAGCATCAGCAGGAGCTTAATGAACTTAAAGGACCCCAACAGCAAGATCCTGCACCAGACAGTACGGTCGACCCATCGCAATGGAAAAGCAGCGTGGCTTCCATAGAGGGCCACGGTAATGATGCAACGATGGATGTGTACCCCGTGGATGCAATTAAGGAGAAGACTAGTTGTGAGCTGCATGTTGAACTGAAGAACATATCGATGAAGGTGGCGGTCGGCTTTGCTTTACTTTCTACACCGGGAGCGACCTACCATTGAAATCCGATTCCAGCTGGATATGCTCGTGTCGATGTGGATGAAGTTCAACCACACTGTCAGTCACTACAGCTTGACATCCCTGGAGGTAAAGGGGAGACGACACTGGGAGAAGTCATGAGTGGCTTCATTGTTTGGAAAAAGGAACACAT
The DNA here is from genome assembly GCA_910589775.1 of Avena eriantha. NCBI lineage: Eukaryota > Viridiplantae > Streptophyta > Magnoliopsida > Poales > Poaceae > Avena > Avena eriantha. Next base: position 367,117,800 of record OU342741.1, read on the forward strand.
CAAGCTTCCAGGCTCGGCACCAAGGCCACCTTCTCCACTGAGAAACAATCCATCACCTCCAAGGCCACCGTCTCCTCCTAGTAAAATTCCACCTCTAAGTCCACCTCCAACGGCACCGTCTCCTCCCAGTAAAAGTCCACCACCACCACCTCCAAGTCCAATCCATGACCTCAACACGAGTGCATCTCAATCTATGCTGCCGCCTCCACCCACAAAGGGCCGAAAGTGGAAGAATAGCACCGCTCCGTCGAGCGATAACCGACGCCCAAAGCGACAGTTGTCGCCCCTCCCAAGAGTACCGCCGGTTCCTCCCAAGAGGGCTTACAACCTGAACGATGAGGAGACCGATGCGGTCGTACAGGCCGAAGTGGATGTGCATTTTAAAAAGAAACAACATGAGCCAGAGGTCCAAATAAAACTAGAAACAAAGGAGCACTTTAGGAAATTACTGACGCAGCCATCCCAAGCTCAGTTAAATGCGCCATATTACTATACACGATGTCTTCAGAAGACGCTCAAACAGAAGAGATCAAGTGGTAGAGGAATCATCACAAAATACGTTCCCTAGCAGGGGGAACAAGCAAAACAATCGAGTGGTAGTGGCATCATCAGAACGGACGTTCCCCAGTAGGGGAAACAAGTGAAACAATCGAGTGGTAGCGAAAGAATCAAAAGATATGTTCCCCAGCTGGGGAAACAGGCAAATCAATCGATCCCCCGCTCTAGGTGTACATACCCGAACCTCAAACATATGGGGGAGAACCTATGCATATGGAAACGGCTAAGATATTGGCCAAGCAATGTAATATGTCTATTCATGACATTATTCACGGCGATCATATGCCCAAGGCTGAGGTAGCACCCAAATTTGTTCACGGGGAGCCTCTGGTCAGTTCTGAGAGTCTTCGAGATATGACAACAAATATGCGACGATTGCATGAATGGTACATGAAAGTATCAAAATAAGAGCGATATTGTCTCATAGCGAAAGTTTGAAAAGAGCATTACTTCATTGAAGACGAGGTCCCAATTGAATTTTATAGAATTATTTTCGTTATTCAATCTAAAGGAACTCGACAAATCTATCCTCAGTTGCTATTGTCTGTAAGTGATTACTTTATTTATGTAATTAAGTCTCTATCTCAGCTTGTTCAATTCATTGCCGGTAAGTATACGCACTATATTCTTTTGTACGCTATATATAATGATGCAGATTGAAGATTCTCGAATGTAAAACAAATGCTATCAACGGATTTGGGTTCATTGACCCACATCGAGTTAATGGAGCTGTGCTAAAGGATAAGCCACTTGAGACCGAGGAAAACTTGCTCCGGTTTCTCATGAACCAACATTTCTGTAATCAAATACTATTTCCTTACCACTCCGGCAAGTGAGTTCTTGTACACATAAACTTTTGCTTACTCGATGTTCAGTGTAAATGATGAGTTACTGACGTATGTAAACCTTGCATAGGTACCACTGGATTCTTCTAAGCATTTCAGTTGACTTGCGAAGAGTGCACATCATGGACTCACTAAACAAAGACATGGAAGAGTACCGCAACATTATCGATATGCTCCAGAGGTAATTTCAACCATTATCGCACTATATCGGTTTCTTTCGTTCATTTTCTGGGATATCAAGTAGTTATTAACTCATATATTAATTTTCTTTGTTGGGTAGTGTTTGGACACGGTTCAAGAACAAGGTCTGCGGTCAATGGCGTGAGGAGCTATTTTTAAATCGGTCTCGGTAAGTAGTATGAGCTAGGTCCGCGCATCTATTTAATTGTAGTTTATGTACATCTATCATGCTAGAGTTATTATTTGATTGAATTCTATTTTTGTAAAGTGTGCGAGGCAGCCATGGGGGACTAATCTATGTGGATTCTACGTGTGCGAGTTCATTCGCATCACTACTGAGAAGCCCTCGCAAACTGTTCGAGTAAGTAAAAAATATATTCACCCTTTATTTTTATTACAAAAAGTTGGGTTGAGTCTAATTCATATGATCTCCTTCTTTACAGTTGGACGCGATGCGGGACAAGCTCCTACCACAGGACCGCCTACTAGCAATCCAAGAGGAATTGGCTGGATTTTTTGTCGACAAGGTCATAGACCCATACGGAGAATACTCTCTAGATAGACCCTAAAGCATCCATGTAATGATCTCCATGTAATCAAATAGACAGGCTCTAGACCCGGTTGGGACTCCATGTAATGATCGACCTCCATGCATGTATATGCTTGTAAGAGAAATTATATTATATATGTATCAACATGTACAAGTACTGTGTAGTAGCGTTCTGTATGTATACGAAAACTTGTTTGTAATGAAAACACAGAATGAAAAATAATTGAACACAAAACACAAAATGAAAAAAAACACAAAACCCTAAAACCCCATCTCCTGCCGTGGCAGCCAAATGGCCCAAAACGGTGCCGCGGCAGCCATCCTTTAGTCCCGGTTCGTGTTACGAACCGGGACTAAATGTCCTCCAGCCTAGCGCGGCTCGCGGGGCCACGTGGTGGATCTCTAGTCCCGGTTCGTAACAGAACCGGGACTAAAGGCCGGACCATTAGTCCCGCTTTGGCAGTCCCGCTTTGCAATTCGGGACTAAAGGTCCTTACGAACCAGGGCTAATGGCCTGGTTTGTACTAGTGTAATTTGTCCTTTTCCTACATTTTCAATAACAAGATAATCAGTAGAAACCATTTTCTCTAGGATCTTTGTAAACACTCCTTCAGCTATTCCAATGGGTAATATTGTGGCATTATTAGCAAGAAATATTTCTTCTCCTCCTTTAGAAAGTCCCCATAGATTCATATATATCTTTAGGCATATGACAGAATTTAGACATAATATCACAACGAGCATGAACAGTTTCATTATTTATAACAACTTTCCCTGTAGGAAGCCATTTTGAGGGTTCAGAATTTATTGGAACATAATCATGATGCTCTCTAAGCGTGTTATATATTTCTTTTAAACTAGCAGTGTGGGTCTCAAGATTGTTTAATCTAGCAAATATGTTTATAAAGGAAGAATCAGATTTGCTAGGCAAGTTGTAAGTTAAGACCAACTTCTTTATGGCATTAAAAGCTTCATCCTCATTGCATTGGAGGAAATCTCCTCCTACTACAGCATCCAAAGCATATCTATAGCAAAGAGCAGTTCCAAAGTAGAAAATGCTAAGAAACCAGCTTTGAGTCATTTTAGGTTCAGTTTTTTTCATGTAAATCAGAGATTCTAGACCAAGCTTCTTTGAAACATTCATCAATTCCTTGTTTGAAAGTAAATATCATTTCCTCAGGTGACATAGTGATTGGAGCAATGCTAGACATAATGACACCTTAAGATAGGAACTAATAATAATTTTTTTGTGTGTTTTTAATAAAGAAAGCAAACTAGTACAACTAATTTTTTTGTGTTTTTTGATAAAGAAACAAGCAAAAAAAGTAGAAATAAACTAAGCAAAACAAAAACAACAAAGTAAAGAGATTGGTTATGAGGGACTCCCCTTGTGAAGATGTCCTTGACTCCCCGGCAACGGGGCTAGAAAAAGATCTTGATGGCCCAAAATATATTCGAGCTCATTGGGGAACCCCAAGAAGAAGGTATGATGTGCACAACATCAAGTTTTCCCTCGGTTATGAAACCAAGGTTATCGGACCAGTAGGAGCAAGGAAACACCTCCAAGGTGTTGTTTCCAACTTGGAATCCTACACAACACAACCACAGAACTTTGCCCCCAACTTACAGTGAGGTTGTCAATCTCACCGGTTTTGCTGAAAACAAAGGATTAAACGTATGGTGTGGAAGAAAGTAGAAGCTTGCAGAAAGTAAACAAAAAACAGTAAACAGTTGTAGATTGATGGTAAACGAAAGGACCGGGGTTCATAGTTCACTAGTGGTGATTCTCCTTAAGATAGATGACATGTTGGGTGAACAAATTACAGCGGGGCAATTGACAAACATCGAGAAAGCATACATGCATATACTAATCATCTTGACTCCTTTGAGATTTGATTGGGCATTACAACATTATACATAGACCGTAATCCAACTGCATCTATGACTAATAATCCACCTTCAGGTTATCATCCGAACCCCCTCCAGTATTAAGTTGCAAGCAACAGATAATTGGATTAAGTAAAGTGTGTAAAGTAAACAATACGATTGTTCTATGAACAAAGGATTGTTGTTTTCTCCCTAGTAGCAACATCACATCTAGTACCTTAGAGATTTCTGTCACTTCCCCAGATTACTAGAGGCATGAACCCACTATCGAGCATAAATACTCCCTCTTGGAGTTGCTAGCATCTACTTGGCCAAGATAGCTACTAACAACGGAAAGCATGCAAGATCACAAATAACAAAGACATGATAGAATCAATAATCAATCTGAAATAGCATCTCAATATCCATCGGATCCCCACAAACACAACATGTAGGATTACAAATAGATGATCTTGATCATGAACGGAGCTCACAAGATCTAAACATGATAGCAAAAAGGAGAAGAACCAACCATCTAGCTACTATATGGACCCGTATTCCAAGGATGAACTACTCACGCATCACACCGGAGGCAGGCATGGTGATGAAGAAGGCCTCCAGGGTGAATTCTCCCCTCCGGCAGGGTGCCGGGAAGAGCTTCAGATTCCTCCCGATCTAGGGATGGAGATGACGGCGGTTACAGACTCTTTCGTGGAATTTTGATGGGGTACTTAGGGTTTCTGTATCGGAGGCAATATATAGGCGAAGATGGAGGCTGAGGGGGTGCCCGAGGCGGCCGCACCACCCCCAGGTGCAGGTCAGGCCTGGCCGCACAGCCAGGTGGTGTGGCCCCCTCGAGGCCCTTCTCCGTCTCATCTTCTGGCTCCGTGTTCCCCTCGGTGAAATATTGACTTTGGCTTTTGTCCGGTCCAATTCCGAGAATATTCATTTTCCAGCTTTTCTGAAACCAAAAATAGCAGAAAACAGGCAACTAGCACTGTGGCATCTTGTTAATAGGTTAGTTCCAGAAAATGTGTAAAAATACTCCAAAGTGTGGAAAAAACATAATAAAGTAGATAAAAAACAAGCATGGAACATCAGAAATTATAGATACGTTTGCAATGTATCATTCGCTTGTTGGATCTAGTGGAAATCCTATTCCATTAGAGGATTCTAATGGGGATACCGGGCAGACTAGCCGGATGGGAGCTAGGTTTTACTCTATTGATGGTAAAGATGTAGATGTTGTGGATGTGGAATCAGAGGAGGATGATCCCGTGGAGGTTGAGTTCGAGTCATCCATGTATTCTACTACCCTGGAGCATGTTGATTATCCCGTCATAGCTGAGGTATGGGAGCATGAGACTTATGGTGACACTAGTGTGGAGTCTGTTACCGAGGACTACTCTGATGAGCTACAGGGAGTTGATGCACTTAGGCTGAATGATGCTTCGAGTCCTAATACTTCCGATAATAAGTACATTCCATCTTGAAGGCCATACATTCTAGGGACGGTATGACAGACTTCACGTCAGCATGACTGGATTCTAGGCATGTAGGATGGATTCGTGGATACTGAGGAGTTGGATTCCGTGAGATGTAAGATGTTCTAGTAGTAGTAGTAAGTTGGTATTGCGTATTGCAATGCTTGTGAGCTTGATGTAATTAAATAAGTGAGGAAGCGCTCACATGAGACTTTAGTTCTTGTATTATATCAGGTTGTAATGTATAATATATCAACTATGAGCTTGTATTGTATAATATAAGATGCATATTTGGTTTTTAATTGGATTTGGATCTTGATTTCCATTGTGTGACTAATGTTTTGCATAAAGTCAAGATCAGAAAACATGAGCATGGTGTAATTATGAGTAGTTGTTTTGTGTAACAGGACTAGGGGAATTATGGATACGGGAGTAGGACACGAGACTAAGCAACAATGCTTGGAGCGCGAAGCTAAAGAGAAGGCGGATGAAGATGCAAGAGTGCAGAGAGAATTACCACCACCATCGCCAATGAGGCCACTGAGTAGAATTTCATGCAGTACATGCAAATGATGCAGGAGTCCCAGAACAAGTTCATGCAAGACCTGCTTGGTCGAGTTGTAACTCAAAGGGAGCCTAAAGGCTGAGGTGTGAGTCTCTCAGATTTTCAAAATGCAAGGCCATTACCCTTTGCTTCTACACCAGAACCCATGGATGTAGAAGATAGGTTAACAGACACTGAACAAAAGCTAAAGACAGTGGGTGTAATGTCGAAGAGAAGTTGACGTATGTAACATATCTATTAACCGGACCTACAACATCTTGGTGGGAGAATCATCTAACAATGCAACTTCCAGATAGATAATACACTTGGGAGGAGTTCAAGCTGAGATTTTAGGAGTACCATGTTCTAGAAAGCATTATAGAATTGAAGTGCAGAGAGTTTGAGGAGTTAAAAAAAGGAAGTTCCACTGTGATGAAGTACATCCTATATTATAGTTAGTTATCTCGTTATGCAGCTAATGAGGTAAACACTGAAGAAAATAGGAAGAAGTGATTCATGCGAGGCTTGAATACGTTTGTGAAGATGCAGTTGAGGCTTGGCAGTAAGCAAACATTCCAACAATTGTTGGATGCAACAACTACCTTCGAGGATGATTACAAAGGTGTTCAAGAGGATAGAAGGAAAAGGGCGGAGCAAGAGACTAAGAAGATCCAAGCAACCAAATAAATCAAAAACTTGAGTTTCAAGCCCTAGTATCGACCTTTTAACAACAATCCAAACAACGATTGATGTCTGCAAGTGCACATATTGTTTGTAGCTAGTTTCGAAGTATAGATATCGATCCCACAGGGAGCCCAAAGGTAAGTGTTTATGGGTGAAGTCTCTGTCACACCCGAAGTTGTCACAGGTCTTTGAGTGAATTGACTACAAGTGTTGAAATAAGAATGGGGTTTTGATTAAATGAGATGTATTTAAATAAAACTAAAATGTAAACTTCAGAAATATAAAGCATAAAAGTAAAGAATAACTTGATTGTTTGTTGTTTTCTGTAGATGGCAAAAGAAGGCCCAGGGAGATTCAGTTCATGGTGATAGTGACTGTGCCAGGTGGATGAATGATAAATGTAACAATTATAATCTTGTAAATATATGTGTAGGCGAGCAACCCATAATTAGCCAGAACTCCTCTTGGTAGATTTCAACCCAACATCAATAATCCTACTAGCCTGTTACCAAAACCATGGTCAGACACTAGACGATTAAGACCCTTCAGGCCGCTTAGCGATTAAGCTCCTTGGATCGGACTAATGCAATAAGCATAGTGGTTCCTTGTTATCCTCGAGTCTACTAGTTTTCCATTGATATCCCCGTGTCACCCGGAGGTCGCCGGTCTGCTAGCGAACAAGATCTTATCTATGTAGAACAAAGCATCGTGTTGTTTGGGCCCTAAATTGGACAACAAGCATTAGGCATCCCATAGATAGTCAAGCACACATAATATAGTAATTGGAATCAATCATAAACTAATGGAAAATATATGAAGGCACATCACATCTCACCAATCCCCTACATCTCCCACGCCTAAGGGACTTACTCACACATGAGAGAAGAACGGATCATAAATATAATTAAATAAAGGTAATTCGTCTTTATATTACTGTGAAGATCCACAATAAGAATCGAAAAATATCCAACACAATTCAAGATGGGAAGAAACAATCTCAAACCCTTGTCTTGCATGGTGAAGATCCCTCTCTCTCTAGTACAAGTAGTGGATACGGGTGTGTATTGGCTAGGAGGTCGAAGATCGCGGAGTGAGATGAAGAACGTCTCCCCCTTCTTCTCCGGATCTCCTCTTTCTCCCTTCTAGATGGTATGGCAGCTGCTGTGTTGTTTTTTCGCCCCTAGTCCCTTCATGGAAGTTGTCCCTTTTGACAAGACAGAGGCGTCGGCAACTATACATCTGGAACTATACCGTCGAAGAAATATTCCCGCCGTATAGTTGCTCATTAAAGCCTCTGTATGCTCCCCTCGAGTGCTTCCAAAGAGAGACTTGCTTGTTTTCTCCAGAATATTGTGTTTCCCTAGTTAAAACCTTCTGTTGACATTCAGAACCCGAAACACACATTAAAAACCAAGTATTCTTCGCTACTGAAGTATTAGCGTTAGGTAAAGCTATAAATTGATCAAATCCGGGAGAAAACCATCAATAAAAGCCATAAAAAATGTGTCGAATCTCACAGCTATCAACTCCCCCAAGCTTATATTTGCTCGCCCTTGAGTGACAAGGAAATAAGGAAGAATAGCGGAGATTTGAGACTGAAAATAAAAGAACTTACAAGTTTGAATTGGTGTCAAATTCTTTTCTTCACAATCCCTACAATCTTAAATATGATCATACAAGTATTCACAAGATTGCACTGAGTCCACTTCCTAATCATGTATATCTTGTTAGAAAATAAATCATATGCCCAAGCAAGTGTCAAAAGTTTAGCTAGGAAAGTGAGACAAATTATTTTGGTGTTCCTCTTCATTGAGAGATGAAAACTATTTGTTCTTGTTCGTTTAATCAATTAAGAGTACTCAAGTTGGCACCAAAATATTCAATTTAAGACCAACTCATCTACTCCCATGTCAAAATCTCAAGACTCTCAAAGCACCTTTTTCTTTTCTTTTGCCTTTCAAAAACTTCATCACTTTCATAGAGAAATCATGCCACTATTTTTAACATGTTAATTGGGACTGTGTTGTGCACTCATGACCACCCCAATGAATAATTGTTGAGCAATAATGGGTCACAGGAGTACTACAACTTCACTTTGAACGTGAAACCATGAGGAGAGTAAATTTTTTACCCGTCATAGCATTGCTGCTACAGACGTTTACATAACTCAATAGCCGAAATCAAGTGGTTTCCCACATTTAGATTGTTCGTTGGCCAGCAGAGTTAATAGTTCTCCATGGAGCATGATAGAGTTGTAATGACACGCATAAAGCAATATCTTAAGGTAATTATTATAAAAATTAGTGCCATAATCTCTACTACTTCGAAGCATCCATTTTATCAAACAATTTCATTCAAAGGTACTATCGAGTCTATTTATATTAATCTCAAATGGGATGGAGTAGTTCTAAAATGAAATTGTTTGGGCTAAACATGGACTCAAGTCATCTTTCAGATGCTTTTTCTTGTTGTAAAAATGTAGGAAGTATTTTTTAACCAAGTTCATTGCTCATTGTTTCAAAGCTAAAAGGAGACACTAGCAAATGAATAGAATTTATAGGATAACAAGCTAAGCGAGGAGTGACTCCAGTGCAAGCGAGTAAATAATTGTAGGATCAATTTAAGGTTACAGAAAGGGTGATGAAAGGAATATGATACCTCCTCTTTCTTGCTTCATTCTCGTATTTGATTCGAACCCCCCTCTATGTTTCCATATTGCCAAGTCACGTGAAATTGAGCAATCTCCGAGAGAAACAAAGAAACGAACTTGCAACTAAAGTTACAACTAATCTTTTTGTATTTTTTGTTTTAGGAATGCAAACTGAAAATAAACATGCAAATTTGAAGAAATAAAATAAATCAAAATAAGAAATAAAAACATGAATGCAAAGTTTGGAGATTTTCAAACCTCCCCCAAGCTTAGGCTATTGTCAGGCTCAATTGTTGCCGTCATTTGGCGGCTGGTGCGGATACTTCTGGTAGTAGTTGGAGAAGTGGGTCATGAAGTGACTGAAGTTGTGAGTGAAAGTGCTCACATTTTCATTCACTCCTTTAAGAGTGTGGTCGATCTCCCCAACACGCTTGTTTAGCTGCTGGAATTACTGATAGGGGACGTAGTTGTACCCCTGCTGTGGCTGGTTGGGCCATGGGTCCCAAGCTCCCCCTTGCTGCTGCTGCTGTCCCTCCCAAGAAGGGTCGTGCCCCCGCTCATCCTCATGCTCCTGCTCATCCTCATCCTGCTGCCCCCTTCTTCATCTTCATCCTCATCAGGCTAAAGTTCAACCATGATCTGCATCACTTGGTCCTTGGTGAGGATCCATGTGTCCTTCTCCACAATTGAGAAGGATTGGGGACAGGGACACGGAACCTGCTCACCCTATGCATCATCAAGATAACTAAATTGATAGGCTCGGAGCCTCCGGTTAGCTTGGTAAACACCAAGGAAGCCACAAGCAGTTACATATTTGACGTCCATAAGCTTGGAACCGTCAACAGATTGCAGAATAGGTAGAATAATATTTAATGCATGGGCAAGGTGGGTTACCAATCCACCAATGCGAATATCACATTTGGTCTTGTTGCTTTGGTGATGAAAGTGTTGGATGAGTAGAGCTGCATGATTGGGGCTTTGCGGCGCAGTGGGAAAGAGATCCTTGGTGATCATTGCCATATCCGCATTGGCCATGGAACCAGTTTCACCTCTTCCTAGTAGTGTGTTCGTGAGGAACAAGGCATAGTAATGGATGGTTGGGTTCTGAATGGTGGATATCTTCTTCTGATAGAAGTTGGTGCCACCATTAACATAAATGACCTCCCAAGTTTCTCCGCTTGTGATGCCATAGAGTTTAGTAATAGTTGGCTCCCCAACACGGGGGAAGCCAAAAGCATCGCAAAATTGTTCAAAATTTATTTCATAGTGTTGTCGGTTCATGGTGAAGCTTACCATGCATGCATTACCTTTCTCCATGTGGTCATCATAGAAGGATGCAAGGAACTCATGGGTAAGCTTGGTGTAGGTGTCGTGGCTTGCGAGCCAAGTACCATCAACCCCGCCTTGTTGCACATGAGGTCAAAGTTCGCCTTCAACCCTGTCGTGGTGAGAAAGTTATGGTCGGCCCAACGTGTGGGTAGCACCCTCCTCGATGAAACCATGGCCAACTTGGGGTTACACTCGGCTCGGGACCCCGAGCCCGAGCCCTCACCCTGTTAGCGTTTGCTCGAACAAAAGAGGTTACCGATTTTGTTCATCATGATGCACTGAAAAATTTCACCATAAAACCTTAGGCATATAGTTTCTATATGATATATGAACGATCCTAAATGGAAAAATTCAATCCTAATGTGAGAAATCAATTGGAAAAACAAAATAAGCTTGAGTTCATCCACTAGATCAATGTGAGAGTTTCAACCATGGAAATCTGAAAATAAAGCATGGATAGGGAGAGAAACATACCGATATGTTGATTCCCCCACTCAAACAAACGAAATCCATGAAGAATCAAGAGTTCTAGGTGGATTTTGAGAGGTTTGGAGAGAGAATATGAGAGAAATAATGAGGAGGGTGACATACCTAGCCGCCCCGGTGCGATTTGTGTTTGCACCAAACTATACGGCCAGAACTATATGGGCAGGTGATGTTGTTCCGCCCGTATAGTTGCGGTGGCGCCGCCAACTAGGGTTTCTTTACGCGGAAAACAGCTATATGGACGCAACTATATGGCCGGATCACAATGATCCCGCCATATAGTTGGTGATTAAACCGTCTGCCCCTCGAGATAAATTTCTAAAACTAGCATTGATATCTATACGATTGAAACTATATGGCCGGAATTTTTATTCCCGCCGTATAGTTGTTCGTTAGACTCTCAGTACCTTTGGGATAAATTTCTAAGAGAGGCATTGATATCTATATGATCGGAGCTATATGGCCGGAATTTTTATTCCTGCCATATAGCTGGTCATTAAACTCTCTGTACTTTTCAGAAACTTTTATATGAAGGCATCGATATCTATACGACCGGAGCTATACGACCGGAATTTTTATTCCCGCCGTATAGTTGGTCGTTAAACTCTTAGTACTTTTTAGAAAATTTTGTACGAAGGCGTCGATATCTATTAAACTGGAGCTATACGGCTGGAATTTTTATTCCCGCCGTATAGTTGGTCGTTAAATTCTCGGTGTCTTCGAAGAAAATTTGTTGATGGCAAAGATATCTATATGACCGGAACTATACGGCCGGAATTTTTATTCTCTTTATATAGTTGGTCGTTAAACCATCACTAGTCACCAACATTTTTCTGTTTCTTCGAGAATACCTTATTATCCCAAATATTAGCAAAATACCTTAATTTTTGACAGAAAATTGATAGTGGAAACTGTTGACCAACATTAGCGTATTAAGAGCAAAATTTTAGCTTCTATAGATGAAAAACTCAAACTTTTATTTTTATTATTATTTTATACTCATTCAATCGATGTTTCTACTAATTTTTGACAGTTGCATCTTCATGGGCACGCTTCCACAAGAATGTCTATGAAAAAGTGGTTGGAGTGCGATGAACTTTTTATTCTCTAGTTTATTTTATCGAAGAGATGGGTTGACTCCCCTTAAGCATTTTATTAAGAATGGTTGAGTAAATCAACCTCTTCTCTGTTCTCGAATTCTTACCTTGGGTTGTCCCTTATCAAAGGCACTTACCACATGAACTCTTTTTGTCGGTGGAATACATCTTTCTCCTACTTCTAGCTTCTTTGGAAAATACCGGATGATTTCAGCATCATAAACATTAAAGATTATCTTTCCCTCAGCACAGTCAACTGATGCCCCTGCAGTACTAAGGAAAGGTCTTCCAAGTATTATGGATAATTTCTCATCTTTGGGCATCTCAAGAATAATAAAATCAGTGGGAATAACATGCTCCTATTCTAAGTAGAACATCCTCAATCATACCAATGGGTTGTTTAGTGGACTTGTCAGCCATCTGTAAAGTGATAGTAGTAGGAGAATACTCCCCTAATCCTAACCTTTTATAGAGGGAGTATGGCATTACACTAACTCCTTCTCCTAGATCACACAAGGCATTGTGAATATCAGTTTTACCTATTGAGCATGAAATAGTTGGTATTCCGGGATCTCCAGACTTAGACAACAACTTCAGATTAGTAGGATAACTAGTTACCATGGCAACAGTTTCAGTTATATCTTTCTTTCTACTAAGAATATCACGAAGGAACTTAGAATAGGTAGGAACTTTTATTGCATCCGCAAACAGAATTTCTAGACGAAGGTCACTATGTGACTTTGTAAAAGAAATATAAATTACCTAATCCGGTGCTTTATTTTTTCGATCTGGGTAAGGAAGCTTTTTGTCACCTGACTTGTTCTTGTCTTTTACCTTTTGTGGGGGGTCATGCTCTTTTGTTGCTTTCTTTTGTTGTTGCTTATTGCTTTTCTTCTTTTCTACTACAACAACTTTGTCTTCCTTGCTTATCTCTTTTTACTCTCTTGGATCAACCGTCTTTGCATCGGAGTCATAATGGTCATCATGTGCATCATTTTGGTCCTCCTTGGTTTGATCTTTTGTTTCAGTTTCATCTTGAGGATCCACCAATGTATCATCTTCTTGGCTTGCTTCGAGCAAGGCTTTTTCCTTTCGCTCTTTTTCAGCTTCATATTCTGGTGGTCCTAATGGTCTTGTAACAACTGCACCTCTTCTTGTGACAACATTAGTAGAAACAGGAATATCTTTATCATCTCGAAGAAAAAATTGATAACCAAATGCTATTTGTTCACACTGGGTTTCAATCATACTAAGATACTTATGAAATAATTTTATTTCTTGGCCAATCTCATCATAATTTTTTGTGAGTTCTGCCAAAATCTTTTTGTGTTTTTGAACGTGCTTATGCAAGTTATTATGAGATTTTACTTGTCGATGTTTTAATTCTTGAAAAACTTTGCTAGTCTCATCTTCTACAGTTAAAACTTGTAACAAATCTACTTTGTTTTCCTTAATAAGTTCAAAAGGTATACCTTTTTCTTTCATTGTTTTGTGTACTTAGGGCATAAGATCAGGAGTTATCTGAAGTATCCCTTTTTCCAGCTTAGTGCCAAAATCAGGATTATATAAAGAATCATTCTTAGCCCTAGTAGACATCAATTCCAAACATCCTTTAATAGTTAAGGTATTTATAGACCCTCCTGCTTAGAAGTCAAGCAATTCTCTACACTGAGTATTAAGACGGTGGTAAAATAAATGGCAAATAGTTGATTCAGAATAGCCATGATTAGGAATACTATTGATCATTCCAAAGAATCTTTCCTAGGCTTGTGGGTAGTTTTGTCCCACGTTCTGACTAAAGCTTCCTATATTCTTTTTAGTTCAGTTACCTTTTTAAAAGGATTAAACCTGTATATGAATTTAACAATGTAGTTTTCCCAACATTTAATGTAATGGCAAGGGAGAGAATATAAACAGTCTAGAGCTTTACCTTTAAGAGACCATCGAAATAATTTTAGACGAGAGAAATTCTTGGCAAACCTTTTGGTCCAAGCGATGTTACCACATTGTCGAACTCTCTAATATGTCTTCCTGGGTCTTCCTCTTCCCTTCCACTGAAAGATTTTTCCTGCAAATTTTTAATAATTCCACCATCAAATCGATATTCTCTAACTCCATGATTAGGGAATTCTATTGGTTGTTTAAGAAATTCAGAACTTGGAGCATTGTATTCTCTGAGAGTTTTCTCAGGTTTCATGGGAGTTGTCCTGTAAATAGACATGATTTCCATAATATCACTCAGGTTTTCAACTTTAACTTTATTCGAACTTAAAATTTTTTCAATAATTTCTTCGCACCTTTGAGCAGGCACGCGCTCAATATAATCTGGTAGATAGGTCCTACCAGAGCGTGTAGTCCCTTTGTCTCCTAAGGAGAACATTCTGTAGTAGCAACACCTGAAATGTCAAAAGACAAACACTTAGCGCTTAGGTCCCCAGCAACATCGCCAAAAAATAGCTTGATGTCTGCAAGTGCACAGATCGTTTGTAGCTAGTTTCGAAGTATAGGTATCGATCCCACAGGGAGCCCAAAGGTAAGTGTTTATGGGTGAAGTCTCTATCACACCCGAAGTTGTCACAGGTCTTCAAGTGAATTTACTACAAGTGTTGAAATAAGAATGGGGTTTTGATTAAATGAGATGTATTTAAATAAAACTAAAATGTAAACTTCAGAAATATAAAGCATAAAAGTGGTGAGAAAACGAAGGCGCGGGGAGATTCAGTTCATGGTGATAGTGACTGTGCCAGGTGGATGAATGATAAATGTAATAATTATAATCTTATAAATATATGTGTAGGCGAGCAACCCATAATTAGACGGAACCCCTCTTGGTAGACTTCATCCCAACTTCAATAATCCTACTAGCCTGTTACCAAAACCATGGTCAGACACTAGAAGATTAAGACCATTTAGGTTGCTTAGCGATTAAGCTCCTTGGATCGGACTGATGCAATAAGCACAGTGGTTCCTTGTTATCCTCGAGTCTACTAGTTTTCCATTGATATCCCTTTGTCACTCGGGGGTCGTCGGTCTGCTAGCGAACAAGATCGTATCTATGTAGAACAAAGCATCATGTTGTCTGGGCCCTAAATTGGACAACAAGCATTAGGAATCGCACAGATAGTCAAGCACACATAACATAGTAATTAGAATCAATCACAAACTAATGGAAAATATATGAAGGCACATCGCATCTCACCAATACCCTACATCTCCCACACCTAAGGGACTTACTCACACATGAGAGAAGAACGGGTCATCAATATAATTAAATAAAGGTAATTCGTCTTTATATTACCGTCAAGATCCACTATAAGAATCGAAAAATATCCAACACAATTCAAGATGGGAAGAAACAATCTCAGACCTTAGTCTTGCAAGGTGAAGATCCCTCTCTCTCTAGTACAAGTAGTGGCTATGGGGGTGTATTGGCTAGGAGGTCGAAGATCGTGGAGCGAGATCAAGAACGTCTCCCCCTTCTTCTCCGGATCTCCTCTTTCTCCCTTCTTGATGGTATGGCGGCTGCTATGTTGTGTTTTCGCCTCTGGTCCCTTCATGGAAGTTGTCCCTTTTGACAAGACAGAGGTGGCGGCAACTATACGGCCAGAACTATACGGTCGGAGAAATATTCTGGCCATATAATTGCTTGTTAAATCCACTGTATGCTCCCCTCGAGTGCTTCCAAAGAGAGACTTGCTTGTTTTGTCCAGAATATTGTGTTTCTCTAGTTAAAACCTTCTGTTGACATTCAGAACCTAAAACACACATTAAAAACCAAGTTTTCTTTGCTACCGAAGTATTAGCGTTAGGTAAAGCTAGAAAACGATCAAATCCGGGAGAAAACCATCAATAAGAGCCATCAAAAATGTGTCAAATCTCACAGTTATCAACGGTTCATCATCATCCATGATGAATACTATATGTCACAAATGTGGTTTACCTGGTCATGTGAGAAGTGAATGTAGGGAGCCTAAGATTATATGTTACGGATGTGGGCAGAAGGGTCACATGAAACCTGATTATCCAAATAAACCAGCAGGAGGTTGGCCCATGAAGTGAGGAGGTGGCGGTCAACCGGCAAGAGGTGGTAATAATGGGAAGAACAACAATGGCAAGTGAACCAAAACTTTTGGGAAGCTGAACTACACCACTCTGGAGGAAGTGGATAATTGTGATCAAGCTATGATAGGTACGCTCAACATACTTTCTAACCCTGTAAATGTTTTATCTGACATCGGTGCAACTACTTCATTCATTTCTGAACAATTTTGTGAAAAATTTGGGGTTAGACAGGCACCGTTAGAAAACCCATTGTCCATAATAATGGTAGGGGTACCATAGTAGTAACCCATATAAAGATGAATCAGGTCATCATGATCTGTGGAGGTGTTTACTATGAGGATCTTTATGTGATCCCAATGAAAGGAATAGCAGTAATTCTGGGGATGGATTGGATAACTGAACATGGAGCTCAGATTAATTGTGAAGAAAATACTATCTCGATCAAAACTCCGGGACCAGGAAGAATCATTGGGTCGGAGACATGTCTTTGGGTTTGGATTAGGAGAAAGTGCAGTTGTACCCAGTGGTGCTTTTTCTTAGCGACACACTTCAGAGAAGTTCTCCATCCTATCATTGCATTTAGGCCGAAGGGTGGCCCATTCGAGCTCCGGTGAATAGTATCGTCTACTCATATTCCTCCAGGCCATGATGCCAAATGGGAGGCATCTTGATAATGGCTTGGTGTCTGCCTCTTCCTTCTCTCGTGAGAGAAGGGGGTTGAGTGGTGGGCAGATCAACATCCCAAGTGGTAGAGTCCCTGGTGGTGTTGATTCTTGATCGAGTTTGTTGCCAGGAAAAACGACCCGATTGCATTCCTCAATTTATGTTTAGGGTCTTTTTTGCAATGTTCTCAGACCAAGTTGTAATTTTATTTTCTTGTGGGGTCTCTTTCTCAGTTGTAGTGAACTGTAATATTAATAGAGCTGCTTCACCCATCTCTTGTTAAAAAAATGTGTATTGCACTTGTGTGTTATCACGTGCTTCCTCCATTTAGAAATAAGTGTCACAGATTTGTCTAGAGACAGGTATATCTAGACGTGTTACATATATCTAGACGGGTTTTAGTAGTACTGCATTACGTACTAGACATATGGACGGGACATGGGATTGTGCGATTGGAGAGAAAAGGCCAGACGGTTTCTGGAAAATCCCGCTGAGCAAATCAATTGATTCACACCTTAGTACATAACGGTATGTCTGTGGAAGTAGCATTATTGGTGTTTAGTATGGTACATGCATATCTACACACATGTGTCCCTTTCTACTCTCTCCCTCTGCTCCCCTACTTTGAGAGTCGACGGTGAGGTTTCGGGCGATCCTAGGCCATGGCCGGCGGCGATGCCGAACGACGGCGGTGGAGGAGAGGTGCCGGTGTAGTTAAATGGTCTAGGATAGGAAGTGGCCTCTTCAGGGTGTTTTATAGCAGAGCTCAGGGCAATGACAGTGGAGGAGAGCTGCTCTCTGTCTTCTGCTGTGGGGTGGATCTGCGGCGGTGACTCTCCTAGCTGGTTGTGGTGGCGAGGGGGGAGATGTGGTGGTGTAAGCGGTGCCGGCGTGTCTCTCATGTCCTGCTGAGGTGGCGAGGAGGAGCAGCAGCTTTGCACGGTGGTCCACGGCTGGTTTAGATGGAGGTTTGGCTCGCTGATGGGGAAAGACCTCCTGCCTCCCAGTTCATCCTCTTCGTGGCCATGGTAGCTGACAAGAGGAGAAGAGAGGTTGGACAGGGAGTTGTCTCCTTCCTCGGCGGGGCGATGGCGTGCAGCTGGTCCAAGTTTGATTTAGGGTTGTGTGGGGCAAAGCCTCAACATATCTCATATATATATGACCAACATACAGAGTTACAATTACAACACGATAGGCGCCCGTATACAACATGTATATGTGTCCGTTTCCAACACCCCCCCTCAATCTGAACTATCACTACTGAAAGGGCATTTTTGCCCTTCATATGTTTTGATGTTTGTTGACAACACTAGGATATTTTAATCATATGCTAAATGTTTCAGGGCATATTTTTTTGGTCAGCATACTTGTATATTGTTGCTCTCTCAAAGGGAAAAGAGGGTTCTTTGTGGATGTATTAAAAAGGATACCTGGAAGTTAAAGTGTCAAATGATCAGTTTGGCCAGACTGTCCGGCTAGAATCGGCTGGAGTATCTGGCCCAGCCGGAATGTCCGGGTGATGCTGGCCGAAGTGTCTAGCTAGGGACTTCCTCGAGTTTTTCCCAAGAGGCTGCATCCATTCAGTAAAGCACATCGGACTCCACCTGGACACTAGGCGGATTGTTTGGACAATTTCTATCAGGCCGGAGTGTCCGGGGTGAAGCAATTGGAGTGTCCGGCCTAGGCCAGACACTCCAGCTTAAGTGACTTTAATAGCTACATTTCCTGGGGGCCTATATAAAGGCCCCATCTTCTAAGTTTGGAGGCTGCTCGTTCCCCAACCTCAAGAACCCTAAAGCTGAGCCACCAAATCAACAAGATCTCCCTCTCCAACCACCCCAAGTCCTTGATCTTTGGAGAATCAAAGGAGGTGGCCTTGATCTACATCTTCACCAAAAGAGATCTTCATTTCCCCCTCATTCACTTGAGGGTCCCTTTCTCTAGTGTTTCATTGGAAACCCTAGGCCTTGATTTGGTTCTTACAAGATTGTTTTTGATTGTTGTGACAGCTTGCTTGGATTCGATATCCTCCAATTCAGTTGTGGATGTGTGCCTCGAACTTGTTGTAAAGGTGACGGTTTCCACCTCGAAGGTTACTGATATAGTGGAAGAGTGAATCGATCCCCTTGGGGTGAGGTTCATCGGAGGACAAGGGAGGCCTTTCGTGGTGTTGGTGGTTTGAAACCACCCCCTCTCCAAACGCAGACGTACTTCCCCTCAAAAGGAAGTAATTGTGAGAAATAATCCTCGTGTCTCTGCGTGCTTCTTTTCGGTTACCTCTATCCTTTCCCGCACCTTACTTATATCCTGCTCTTGCTTAGTTAGTTGTGCTAGTGTGACATATCTATAAATTTACCTTAGTTGCAAATTTGAAGTAACACCTATTCACCCCCTCTAGGTGCCCATACGATCCTTTCAATTGGTATCAAAGCCTCGGCTCTTTATTCGGGCTTAATCGCCTAAGTGTGTATGGGTAACCCGGAGGAAGATGGAGGGGGTGAGACTGGCACCTCTGTGACCATGGTGGATCTCAAGAATTTGGAAACAAGCTTGAGCTCCTCCTTGGGCAACAAAATCCAATAGTTGCGTCAACTAGTTGAGCAACTTGTTAAGGAAAAGATAGCCTCACCACCTCCTTAAGAGGAACCCCCTCCAATCCTGAAGGTGAACGCTTTGACTAAGCCAATGGGTGAAGTAATGGGCGATGAACATATTGCCACTAACTCCTCAACCAAAAGGGTGATGGAAAGGAAGAGCACCATTCGGTTCCCAGCTGGTACTCTCTCGACTGTCCTATCCTCCATCCCCATATAAATAATAGGGTTGACCCACCTATGCTAGCTACACATTCTTTTTCTCAATGGAAAGTTTTGATGAAATCTCATGTGCATGGCTTTTCCATTGATTTGTGGAATATTATTTCAGAAGGACTCAAAATTGAGAATCCAACCAACTTGACAAGAAGATAAGTGGTCAATAGTCAACTCAATGCCATGGCATTGCACATGATTCAGCTTGGTGTAGGGCCAAAAGAGTTTCCTCACATTGAACACCTCAACACCACCAAGGAAGCTTGGGACGCTCTCATTGATTTGTTTGTTGGTAATGAGAGCATGAGGAGAAATCATTACGATGTTTTGAGCAATGAAGCCGAAGGCTTATATATGAAGGATGGTGAGGACCATGAAGACATGTATCGAAGACTCAAATCCACTGCCACAACTTTTAGAAATGTTGGTGCCTCTCATGTGGATGATGCTTGGATAAAAAGGAAGTATGTGAGTGCACTCATTCCCTTCGAGCCCACTATCTTTAAGAGTCTCCAAGGAAGACACAACTACCATCTCATGACCTCCAATGAAGTTATGCAAGAGATTTTCGCCTTCAAGGGTGCTACCAAGAATGCCAAAGATGCCCGCACTCATGCCCTTGGAATGAGCAATGTTGTGGAGTATGAGGAAGAAGAAGGAAGTGATGAAGTCCTTGCTATGAGTCACCCCGAAGATGTCAAGGTTGCTCATGGTGATTACATGGCCTTTTATGCAAGGAACTTTTGGAAAGATCCTGCCAAGGCCAAGATGGAAATGCAACGAAGAAGAAACCCAAGTGGTAGAACATAGAATGGTTCAAGATTGAGAACTTGATTCAACTATGGTGACCGCTATCATTTTGTTGCCGAATGTCCTTATGAGAAGAGATAAGATCATGGTGGTGTACTTGTTTTGAAGAAAAAGTCAAAGGTCCCTTTCAAGAAGCCCTTCAACAAGAAGAATGCCACCAATAAGAAGTCAGCTGACATTGCGTTGCCGAATCTCCAATGATGAAGATGAGGAGGAAGAAGAAGAACCATCGAATGGTGTGGCAACCATGGCCACCACCTCTACATCCACTTTCTCACTCTTCGACTCTCCAAATGAGAATATCTCCAACAAGAACGTCACTTGCCTTATGGCAAGAGCATCAGAGATATTATCATCTCCTCTCTCCACCTCTATAATCAATGATGAATTTAATGATGATATAACTCTTGAGGTGAAGAAGGAATTAGTTACTTTCGATACTTATATGACTAACTTGCAAGGGGAGCACAAGAAGAATTTTGTAAATCTCTTGAATCAACTTTCTCACACACAAGAGCTTCTTGATGAGAGATGCAAACTTGGGAGAGAGCACATCCTTGAGATGGATGCTCTAACCAATGCTTTAGAAGAAGAGCAAGATACTAGGGAGATTCTTGAATAAAAACTTGAAGGCATTGATGAGGCAAATGATCTAATTGTTGCTAAACTCATTAAGGAACATGACCATGCCATTGCTAAGTATAAAAAGGCTAAAAAGGATAAGATTGAGTTTGGTATTATTCATGACAAACTTGCCGAGGACTTTGAGAAGCTTGACAAGGCTCACAAGGCTTTGGAAAGTGAACTCTTGACTCTCACAAAGTCTCGTGAACAACTTCAAACTCAATTGACAAATGTTGCCTCACCTCGTATTTTTATTCCTTCTAGTAGTACAAATATCCTTGAAGAAAATGTTAGGTTGAAGGGGGAGCCTACAAAGGCCACCTTCCCCGAAGGGAACAAGTCTCTTGATGACCTCTTGAGTAAGCAATGGTCAAATAATGAGAAAAGAGGCATTGACTATGTGTCCAAGCCAAGAAGAAGAACAACAAGAAAAAGAAGGCCAATCCCACACAAGCAAAGGAAAAGACCATTGTGAGCAATACCACAAGTGACAAAACTATGTCACAAGATGACTTTGTGGGAATTGCGAACCCTCACTATGTTTTAATGCATGGTTATTATGGTGATGTTTATGCACAATATGTAGGCCCACTTGATGGTTATATTCCTTGGTTTATTTGTGTTCCCAAGACCCTTGTCACTAACAAAAGAGGACCCATTGAAAAATGGGTACCTGCAAACTAGTTTTGATATCTTGTAGAATTATGCTTCCGGCGGGTCAAAGTGGGTGCTTGATAGTGGATACACAAGTCATTTGATCGGAAGCAAGGTGATATTGATGGAGATAAGGCCAAATCATGATCAAATAACTATCACATATGCCGATAAATCAAGACCTTAGGTAATGGGTCTTGGCAAAGTTGTGGTTACACATGAGACTACTCTCGTGGACGTCATGCTTGTCCAGACCCTTGGGTATAATTTACTTTCAGTCTGTGCTCTTGGAAACATGGTCCTTGCCGTCTTTATTGATGATGATATTGTGGTTCTCTTGTGGAGCAAGACTCTAAAGGTCGCTTTTTTGGGTACGTCGAAAATGACTTGTATGTGGTGGAATTTTCGAGGAAATCCACTACAAATGCGATGTGCCTATTCGGAAAGGACGATATGGCTTGGCTATGGCATCGCCGTGTAGCCGATGTCAATATGATAACTTTGCAAAGTCTCCACAAGGGTGGCCATATTGTTGGACTAAAAGAAATCGTTTATTTTGCCAAAGATCATGTGTGCAGGGCTTGCGTTGAAGGAAAAATGCATGATTATCCCCACAAACCCAATAACATCGTAAAGTTCAAGAGGATCTTGGAGCTCCTTCACGTGGATCTCTTTGGACCTCCATCTCATGCAAGCCTTGGTGGGAATCAATATTGTTTGATTGTTGATGACTAAGATATACATGGGTTTATTTCTTCAAGTTAAAGAGTGAGACCCAAAAAAACTTCATCGACTTCGTCAATATGGTTCAACGTCAATACGATGTCCCTGAGTTGGTGATATTAAGTGATAATGGCACCGAGTTCAAGAACTACACCTTGAATGGATTTCTTAGTGATGAGGGGATAAAATATCGATATTCCGCTGCATATACCCCTCAACAGAATGGTGTAGATGAGAGGAAGAACCGGACATTAATGGATATGGCAAGGTCCATTTTGGCGGAGTTTAAGTCTCCATACAAATTTTGGGCTAAGGCAATCTCCACCGCATGCCATGCATCAAACCGTCTCTACCTTCGCAAGATGTTGATCAAGACTCCATATGAGATCCTTACCGGTAACAAGCCCAACGTTTCATAATTCCGGGTGTTTTGTTGTAAGTGTTTCTACCTCATAAAAGGTGTTCGTTTGTCCAAATTTGATTCCAAAGCTTTAGAGGGTATTTTTGTTGGCTATGGTCTCGATTCCCACACTTATAGAATCTATGATAAACTCTCCGGAGTTGTCATAGAGTCTTGTAGTGTGGTTTTCGATGAATATGATGGCCCCCAAGCGAGGCATGTTGATGTTTGTGATGTGGATGATGAAATACCTCAAGATGACATAAGAAGAATGGGTGTGGGATTGATCCGCCCCATTGAGGAACCCCTTGTGGTAGATCGAGAAGAACTATGCTCTACTCAAGTGGAGCCCTCATCTTCGCAGCATCAAAAAGCTCCTATTGATGAAGCCAACGATGAGACAAGCCAAAGACAAGATGCGAACCCTCACCATGTTGATCGGGATGGAAGCTCCTGGCTAGACTATCCGGCCTCTCTGTTGACCGGATTGTCCAACCTTGCATAGTAAATTGCACAAGGCAGATTCATTCAGTCATCTACAAGATCATCTCAACATCCCTCAAGAAGTATGCCTGATCAAGACCAATATCAACATGTGCCTCATGATGATGAGAATGAACCCACTGATGATCAAGGTCAAGCTAAAGGTCAAGAAGAGGACCAAAATGATGAAGGGATCCCCACAATAAACAACAAGGATATCAAAACTCGTCGCAAAGCTGGAGTGGACAAAATGTTCGAAAGAAGAGACCACACTCTTGAAAATTTTCTTGGTGATCTAAGGAGTGGAATGTCCACTCGAGATCAATTGAAGGATTTTGGTTAGCATCAAGCTCATATATCCATGGTGGAACTCAAGAAAGTGTGGGAAGATCTTGAAGATTCAGATTGGTTAGAAGCTATGCATAATGAGCTCAACAACTTCAAGAGAAACAAAGTGGGGAAGCTAGTAGAAAATCCCAAAGAGTGCCGCAATGTTATTGGCACTAAATGGATATTCAAGAACAAGCAAGATGAACATGGAATTGTTGTGAGGAACAAGGCAAGACTGGTAGCTCAAGGGTTCTCTCAAATTGAAGGCATTGATTATGGAGAGACTTATTCTCCCATGGCTCGCCTTGAGTCCATCTGTATCCTTCTTGCATATGCCGCACGTCATTACTTTAAATTACAATAAATGGATGTGGAAAGTGCTTTTCTAAATGGTCCACTACAAGAGTTGGTTTATGTTAAGCAACCCCTGGGATTCAAGGATTCCAACTTCCCAAATCATGTCTACAATCTTGATAAGGAGCTCTATGGGCTTAAACAAGCTCCACGCACGTGGTATGAGCACCTTAGAGAGTTGTTGTTTGACCGTGGGTTTGAAGTTGGGAAAATTGATCCCACCCTTTTTACTAAGAAAGTAAACGGGGAGCTTTCCATTTACCAAATATATGTTGATGATATTATCTTTGGGTCTTCTAACAAAGCATTTAATGATGAATTCTCGAAGCTTATGTCTGAAAGGTTTAGGATGTCTATGATGGGAGAATTGAGGTTATTCCTTGGTTTTGAGATCAAGCAAGTAAGGGGAGGAACCTTCTTCAATCAAGCTAAGTATACTCAAGACATGCTCAAGACGTTCAACATGAAAGAACTAAATGGATCTCCTACTCCCATGGCAACCAAGACTCATCTTGAACTAAATCCAAATGGTAAAGATGTGGATCAAGAGGTATACCGGTCTATGGTTGGTTCTTTGCTTTACCTTTGTGCATCTATACCCCATATTGTGTTAAGTGTAGCCGTGTGTGTAAGATATCAAGCGGCTCCTAAAGAAAGCCACTTGATGGCGGTCAAAAGAATCTTTCGATATTTGGTTCATACCCCCAAACTATGGTGTGTGGTATCCTAGGGGCTCAACATTCTCTCTTTGTGGGCACATGGATTCGGATTGGGCTGGTGACATGGATGATAAGAAATCAACCTCCGAGGCTTGCCAATTTCTTGGTAGGTCCTTGGTGTGTTGGTCCTCCAAGAAGCAAATATGTATATATCTCTCCACCGCCGAAGCCGAATATGTGGCAGCCGCTAGTGCATGCACTCAATTATTATGGATGAGGCAAACTTTAAAGGAATATGGTGTCCATTGTGACAAAGTGCCTCTTTTATGTGACAATTAAAGTGCTATCAAGATTGCCTACAACCCGGTGGATCATACAAGGACAAAGCATATTGAGATGTGTCATCATTTTATTAGAGATCATGTTGCCCGGGGAGATATTGAGATACCTTATGTTTCAACCAAAGACCAACTTGCAGATATTTTCACAAAGCCTCTTGATGGAGCAAGGTTTTTCTATTTGAGAAATGAGCTAAATATCGTAGATTCAAGGAGTTTGACTTGGTCATCTTGCATACTCACCTATATCTTGACCCTTATTTGGTTCAGGTGTGGGCATGGAGATAGGGAAGTCGGTCCTAATCAATTGGGATACCCCCCATAATGCCACCATTAAGTAATTCAATACTCTTTATATCATTTTGTGATATGTGAGATTTATTGTTGAGTAGTGGCTATGAACCCAAGATACATCTTCGTGGTGTCATGCCACACGCTCTTACATGGTGGCTTTGGCCACCACCCTCTTCTCTATGAAGAGTTGGTTTTTACAATCCTATTGGAGTTCATTTGGCACTTATTTGGATTTGCCTTATTTTGTTGAGTCTACCCTTAGTAGTTTCTCCATCCTAGACCTATTCCTACCCCAAAACATGCTCATCTTACTAACACATTTTTCCAAACACCTTGTTCCTGGCGTTTTTGGTCGAAGGGGCCAGACTGTCCGCTCTATAAACCCTGGAGTATGCAGGTTGCCCAGACACTCTGCTCTGTGCACCCCGGACTATCCGGTTGGACCGGACACTCCAGCGCATACCACACGAACACTCCGGCCTGAGCAGTTTCAAAATCGGAATAAGGGGCCAGGGAGAAGTGGACGGTTCAGTCCTCCTTCTTCTTCCCCGACTCCCCTTTCCTCTCACCCTGCTGCCCATGACCAAGAACTCGACCGGGAGGGCTTCATCGTCCCGGATCTAGCTGCTGCCACTAGCCATATCCTCCCCTCCGCTGGTAGGAACCCTTCCCCTCTAGTGGAGATCACCATGGATGATGGTAACCTGCTCCTCTCTCTCTTTCTCTAGGCATGCTCTAGATGATTTTTTGAGGACATGTTCTTTCTAGAATCCATGATATTATCCTCCATGCGTGCAATGTACACCCTAGCAGTACTCTTAGAAATGCTGATCTTCTCCGATTGATCTTCTCCGCACTGCCCAAGGAAACACCATGGCTCCGGCTGGAGTGTTCGGCGTGTATACGCCGGACATTTCGGTCAAGCCGGAATATCCGGTGTGTACGCACCAGAATGTTCGGTCCTGGCGGAGTCTCCGGGGTGTTTTCCCCGGACAGTCCGATGAAAATCGACCTATGCAGATCCATGTTCCTTTGATTACTGCTATCATCTTGGTATTTCATGGAAAAATGTGCGTATCCCCTATGCTATCTCTCTCCTATGATTTCACGGGTGATTCTCATCCTCGCCGGTCTCGTACAAGCCAAAAGGTACGTCCTCATATATTCAGATATGATTAAGAGCGTGATGTTCATGTTGATCCAGCTATTGTTAGGCAGTCATCTCGTGAGCATGCAGGAGCGAAGCAAGAGAAGCTCAGGCGTCTAAAAAGGGATGAAGCCAAGCGCATCAAGTATGATTCTTTGACTACCTTGAAAGGGCTGAGTACCGAGGAGTTTGTGGATATGTAGATTCAACAATTCTATGCTCTACCTCTCACCTCCCTTGATGATCATTTCTGGAGGAATGAGCAGCTTCTTCTATACACTGAGGTGATGAGTACTTTCCGGACTCGTGTGGTTCCCATGCAATGGTTGGAAATTGAGAAGTTGTGAGCTTTCGCGTATTCTGATGATGCTCTTTAGGTGACCAAGAAAATGGGGTTGCACACCATCTTTCAAGCCCAGAAAGACTACAACACCTACTTAGTCCAGCAGTTCTATGCCACAGTGGTCTTTGGTGAGTCTTTGGAAATTCCGCTTGAGTGGATGCCAGGCAACACAAGGTGTCGTTCCAGCGTGCTACAATTTGAATGTATCCTTGGTTTGCCTTTCAACCCCAATGCTCCCAGTGGTGCTAGGATGCATGTGCATGGTCAGGCTTATGACAAGAAGAAGCTGGCTCCTATTTATTGACATAATGGTGTGGTTGGCCAAACCACCAACATCAAGCTCATCTACAGGACCTTCTTCGCATGTTCCGCCACACTCTTACTCCCAAGGCGGGCAACAAGGACGAGATGAGAGGTGCTGAAATCAACCTCATGGCTCATGCTCACTCAGTTTATGCTCATGGTCCAAACCATGAATGTGGTGCTATTGATGTCATTGACTTCATATACCAGGATATGTACAAGTGCATCATGGACAAGAAGTGTCCTCTCTATGGGGCTACCGGGCTGCGGTACCAAAGTTCGAGGGCGAGTGCACTGCGGTACCTAAGTTGCCTGAAATTGCCGCGTTTCGAAATGTTGGGCCGCCAACTACCGAGAGAGGCCATTTCGATGCAAACTCGTCTCACCCTTACCAAATCCAAACATGTCGTGAAACTGCCCCGTGAAGTAGACTGTCGGGACCCTCATGTCAGTAATATTTCCGTGACGCGAGCGCCAACGCGGCAACCACGTAGGCAAAACGAGATACTAAAGGAGCATGGTGTGCTGACCAAATTCACAAATCCACTCCCTCCCTCCTTTCGCATGAACGCTAGCACCGGCGGCATCGAAATCCCCTCTCCAACCAGAATGATCTCTTCGGGCATTTGACTTCCGGCGCCAAGTTGCTACGCCTACTCGCTGCTACCGAGCTCTAATGCCGAATGTCGTGCCAGCCGTTGCGACGATCTAGCCCACCTCTAGCGCTGACAAGCTGAGCAGCGCGAGGATGGCAGATCCATTTGCCAAGGAAGAAGTACTTCTGGCTAATTTCAGGTGAGCTACTCTTCTCTTTGCTATTCGCACTACCTATAACTGCTAGCTGGCTATTGGCATTACAGAGATATATCGATCATAGATTGTTTGCTAACACGACGCTGACAAACAATTCTTATCTTTTGTCTCCAATTTTCTGTCAACTAGGATCTCCGCTGAACCCAAATACACGGTTCTGGTGGCCATCTTCAGCTACCTCATTAAATTAGCACATGGGAAGAGCACGTGGAAACAAGCTCAGAATCTAAAGATGGAAGTAGCGCATGTGTAGTTATGCACTATCCCTGGTTTGGTTGCTGCTATGCGTGAACTTGCTAAAATGAGGCCAGAGTAGACTGCACGGTTCAGCATCGTTGATGAACGAGGCTTCAAGGTTCCTATAGCGTGTGATAGTCAGCTAATTGGGTTGATGAAACGACATGTTAGGCTTCGCGTGGTTATGCTGGTGTGTAACATACTGGATGAGGAAGCTCCTGCTACTGGGAGTCGCCCAGCTATTATTGGATAGGGAGGTCTAACTCGAACCCCTATTGTTGTTGAGAAAAATGTGGTTCCTCGTCCGCGACATGCTTCTGTCAGGCAACCTCCTCGTAGGAGTCCCCGTATTGCCGTTGTGGAAAACTCTGCTCTAGAATCTGCTAGTACTGGTCGTACCTATCGCCGTGCCCGTGTTGCTGCGGCTGCTGCTCACCCAATCCATTCCGCTGTTGAGCAAACTAAGGCGTCCGGAGGCTGCCCCGCTGTTGTTGCTGTCATGGTGGTGTCACGGCAGATGCCATGAATAGGCTAAAGGTGGGGACTAAATGCACTAGGGGAATCCAGGGAGGGATAGTGTGGTGATTCCACACACAGTAGCTTTGTATTCAATTCACTTCCACAGTTTACAAGTGCTCCTTGAGCTGTATTGGGGAGAGGAGGAAGAAGAACTCTCTTACTCTCGCCACTAACTGACCCTCAGGATCACACTAGTAAACCTCAACCCACTCGAGATCAACCCTTTCTACAGTGGCCCTAGCCCTCCTTATATAGGGGTAGCCAGGTCTCCAATTAGGGCATACGTGGAGGCATATTTCTTGGAATATGCTTCCTCCCAAAATAGTAAGCCGACCGGGTCACTTTTGCCCAGCGTCATCCATGCAGAGGCTACGTGAGCCTCTGCGGCGCCTGCGTCATCCGACATAGGTATCATCACCTTTGTCAACCACGCCTCGGTGGTCCTGGCCTCTGTCTGCTTTGCTCACGCTCTGCACATAGTGGTCACCCTTTGACCAGAGGGATACCTTCCTTCTCTTACAAGATTGATTTAACCTGGATCGTACCTAGTTGATCCGGCCACACCTGCACCTGCATATAAGTTAGATACCTCTTACCGACATACGGCATAAGTCGGTTGAGACCCAGTTAGGTGGACATCCCCTGGTCCGGGTTACTCCGTGATTCGGCCTACCTTGAGGTGACTCGGCCAGCACTTGCTTTGACCTTGCCGTACCTCGGCTAACTCGGCCTTTATACCCCGGCGTGACCCTACCCAGGGGTATCCCCCCAACATTAGTCCTCGAAGCTGTTGCGGTCTTAGCTGCCTTAGCCGCTAAGGCCACAACAGGTTCAATTTTACCGAGCCTCTTGCTCCTTTTCCGAGTTATCTCATAGTTCAGATTTCATGGGTTTGCTTCCCTTGGCACATTCCGAGTTTTTACTCGCTGGACGGGTCACCCTATACTTATCCGAGTTATTCGTCCTTCTCTCGTACGCTTTCCCAACATGGAGGCTAATCATTACTTTGCCTCATTTTAAGGGCCTGCGACAGTAACCGCCGCAGTTATTGTCAGAATTTACTGTAGCACATGTCACATTGTGCCTGCCTCCTCGTTAACTGTATCATAAAGTCGCATCGTGGGATCCGCTGTGCCCTATGGCCCTTCCTGTGGCTCGTCGCTGATTGGTCGATCCGGGTCATACATGGCCACACCGTGTGGCCTGTCCGCACATCGCGATCCCACTACCCCTCAAGGGTGTGGTTAAATAGGGGAGGGGCGCGCCCCTTGGGTCTTTTCCCCACTATCGCGCCCCTCTGCCTCTGCTTCTTCCTCTTCCTCTCCAGCGACAGCGCCGCCGCCATCGCACTTGAGTAGCTGCGCCACCACCATACTGCTTCCTCGCGCACCGGCGTCACCGCCACCTCCACGCATCTCCTCTGCCACGGGTCCTCACCAGTCCAGGCCACTGCCCCCAACCGCTGCTAGCGCCAGTGAGGATAGTGATCTTGAGATGACAGAGGAGGAGCTCGCCGTCGTGGAGCAAGAAATGGAGGAGGACGCTAGGAACGCCGACCGCGGCGCCTGGGCTGGGTCCTGGGTGTGCCAGGACAACCTCGATTGGTTGTACTACACCCGGCGTATCCCGAAGGGCGTCATCACACGCCTCGCCGCCGTGGAGCTTGCCCCCTCACCCAATCCGGGTGAGTATGCGGTATTCGTCTCCCACTTCCAACGTGGGTTCGGTCTCCCGGTTAGCGATTTTTTCCATGTCTGGCTCAACACGTATGAGCTTCAGCCGCATCATCTTCCGGCTAACGCCATCACCTCTCTCTCTGCTTTCACTTCCACCATCGAGGGTTACGCCGGACTATGGCCCACGAAGGAGCTCTGGATCCGGTTCTTTGGCCTCCGCCGGAACGTGATTCCGAACATAGAGCTTAATCCGGAGGACAAGCAGCTCACGCAATTCGGCGCAGCCTCCATTTCTCCTAGGAAACAGTCAATCTTCCCCCGAGTCACAGGGCGTGACTCCTACAAGGGCTGGGCCTGAACTTTCTTTTATGTCTGGAACAGCACATCTGAAGATTTGATCCGACTGCGCCCCTACGCTCCGGGTCCTCCTAATCCGGATCTATGGGACAAGGTCCCCAAGAAGCCCACTGTCCTGGCGAACCAAGTCAACAAAAGGTTCCAAGAGCTAAAGGATCTAGGACTGCGCAATGAGGATGCAATGATCACATTTGTCCGCAACCGGATCTCCCCCCTCCAGAAATGCACGCATAAACTCTGTCACATGAGCTGGGGCCGTGACCCCAACCGGACCTCCTCATTCGAGTTGAGCAACACCGAGATCTTCCGCCGGGTCAAGGCCCTCTTCACCACCCACAAGGACTTCTCTGCTGAGTGGACGTGGGGGATCGAACACTTCTGCCGAGATAAGCTTCCCCATGCGGTAAGTCTCGTGCCCCAAACTTCTTCCGAATTAAATCATACGTCGGTTTTTCTCGTAGGTTTAATCTTGTTGCCTTTTCTTTCCCTTAGATGTTTCTTCAGCAAACCATTGAGGATGGCACCAAGCCTTCTCTCAAATGGGCGCCTGATCGAGATGCCTCGGACGAGGAGGAACCGGATCAGGAGATGTTCCTGCCGATGGCTGACGCGACCAAGCGACACACCGGTAAACTCTCTTCCATTAGAGATTGGCCCGACGATGAAGATGACTCGGACATTGAGGTGATGGAGGCATTTGACACTGTCCCCCTTTCTTATGCTTTTTTGACATCAGCTAACCCCGGTGGGCAGATCCATGAAGATCCTCCCCTTGCCACGGGTGAGCTTGTCTCGGTCGCACCGAAGAAGAAGAGGGCCGCATCTGCTTCTTCCTCTGGACCTTCTCAGCCAGCTAAAAGGCGAAAGAAGTCCGTGGACAAAGCTGCCACCAAGCCTACAACCAAGGCCATAACTCGGAGGGCTCGGAAGCCCAAGGAGCCTTTGACCTCGGATGAGTAAGCCACTTCACGCTTTGCTATTCATTTGTTCTTCCTTTGTTATAGTTTCTCCTCATTCATGATTTGATTCGGCAGGGCCGCGGTGGAGGTCCCTCAGAGTGTATCCGGCATCGCCTCGCCGCTCCGACATAGCCCTTCTCCCCCTCGTGGCGACGATTCACGCCCGTTGAGCCCCATTCAGGAGGGCTCAGCGGCCGCTCCGGGTTCTAGCCCACCTCGTCAAGAGGAGGGCAACCTCGGAACGGGGGAAGCGGTTTTACCGAGGCTACAGTTGCTCCTTCTTTGGCACAGCCGCAGCCAGCCACCGCCGAGGTTCCTTCAGCACCCCCGCTGAAACGGAAATCAGTACCAGCATCAGCTCCAGCACCAGCAGCAACAGCAAAGGCACCAGCACTAGCACCAAGCCCCTCCGCCTCGTCCAAGTCTTCCAAGACTCGGTGAGAAGGCACCAGCAGCACCAAGGCAAGCAGTAAGGCTGCTCCCAAGGGCAAATCTGTCGCAGCAACTTCCACCTCACAGCAGCAACCCACGGGCAAAAAGGCTCCTGACGCCACCGGGGCAGTCAATCGAGGCTGTACAGCGTACACTTGCGTCCATGCTCCCGAAAAAGACTCCACCACCGAAAGACGCCCCTGCCGAGCCAGCAGATGCGCAACTCGTTTTGCACACCAGCCCCGCCGTTGCCCAGGTTGAGAGGAGGGAAGCCCACGCTAAGGGTCTAGTTGCACCCCACATGCTCAGCGGCGAACGCTATCCTCCGGCCTTGATCGAGTTTGTAAACAACTGGAACAAGGCGGAGTTCGTCCACAATGATGATCTCCTGGAGAAATTCAGGCCCGCTGAGTTTGCTGCCCAGATGAATACTGCTGCCAAGGCAATCAACCTTGCAGGTCGGATGATGGAGGTACGTTGCTTCGCCCTTTCCTTAGCATGTAGTAGATATTAGTGATATAACCATTAGTCCTCGAGCCTCCGGGGGAGTAACTTGTTACTCGGCTGGATGCTCCTTAGAGAATTAACGTAGCGCCTTAATAACTTCGAATATGCACACACCTAGAGCCGGGTTAAGTTCCACTTGGCCCGGATCTTGTATACTTCGAATATGCACACACGTAGAGCCGGGTTAAGTACCACTTGGCCCGGATTTTGTACACTTCGAATATGCACACACCTAGAGCCGGGTTAAGTTCCACTTGGCCCGGATTTTGTACACTTCGAATATGCACACACCTAGAGCCGGGTTAAGTTCCACTTGGCCCGGATTTTGTACACTTCGAATATGCACACACCTAGAGCCAGGTTAAGTTCCACTTGGCCCGGATTTTGTACACTTCGAACATGCACACACCTAGAGCCAGGTTAAGTTCCACTTGGCCCGGATTTTGTACACTTCGAATATGCACACACCTAGAGCTGGGTTAAGTTCCACTTGGCCCGGATTTTGTACACTTCGAATATGCACACACACCTAGAGCCGGGTTAAGTTCCACTTGGCCCAGATTTTGTACACTTCGAAGATGCACACACCTAGATCCGGGATAAGTTCCACTTGGCCCGGATTTTGTACACTTTGAACATGCACACACCTAGAGCCGGGTTAAGTTCCACTTGGCCCGGATTTTGTACACTTCGAATATGCACACGACTAAGCTATCTTTTTGTACTTTTTTCAGGTAACCACCAATCGCCGGAGCACTGAGTTTCAGCGTCTCTTGTATACTCACAAGATGTTGCGCGCAAAACATAGTGCACTTCTCGCCGAACATGAGAAAATGGGTAAGTTTTTTCCTTGACATTTTTCCATTTCTCTTTGTCATTTTCCGCCGAACTAATCCATCATTCGGATTTCGCAGCTGGGGTGGAGGCTGAGAATATCCTCATGAGGAAAAACTTGGACCAGATAAAGGGTAGGTTATTCTTGCTCAACCTTGCTATGCTCTCTATCTCCTTTTCTCCTTGGCTCGGCAAATATTCATACCTCGGCTTTGCTGGGTCAACAAGCCATTTCAGCCTCTCTTGAAGATAGTGTGCCCGTGCCTGACATGATGCTGCATTTTCTCGAACAAGCAGGGCAGCACCAAGCTGAACTCAAGAAGAAGGATGACGAGCTTGCCCTCCTCTGGACCAAAGACGAAGAAATTGCCAAGCTTAAGGCAGATATGAAGAAACTCAAGGCGCAACACAAGTTCGAGCTGGAGAAAGCAGGCCAAGACTTTACTGAAGAATGAGAGCGCCTCAATCTCCAGATCACCAAGGACCAAGAACTTCTCAAGGAGGCCGACGTCAAGCTTGAGTCCATGAATATTGAACTTGCACAGCTCTGGAAAAGACGTGATGACTGTACCAAGGAGCTGACCCAGATCCACAGCCACATTTCTCGTAAGTTCTTTTCCTTCAGCCGTCATGAATCTCTGTGGGTTCCTTCACTTATCCTTTCCTTACTAGCTTCACTTGTCTTGTTTTCAAACAAATTTCCGGAGGGCAATGCTATTGCAACCACTGTTGTTGGCAAGTTCCGCCAGCAGAGGGGTACGCCAATTGCTCCTGACGCAGGAGAAATTCCTTATGACATGGAGAACCTGCTGGTCAGCTTGTCTTCTCGCATCGAAATTGTGAAGAATTATGGCAAGGACATTCTTGATGTGGCAATCCGGATCTTCAATGCCTTTTGACCTAATGAAGATAGTCCGGAAGGGACCGCAGCTCTCGTCGCCAAGTTAATGGACTGCGAGTCCCAGCTTGACCTTTGGAGGGAATCTGCCGGACGCGCCGGAGCTGAGATGTTTCTCCACTACGTGCTTACGTGGTATGAGAAGATCAACCTCAATCTCCTTGAGCACATGCGCATCGGATTAAGGTGGTCCACTGCCCGGATTGGATAGCTCGGTGCAAGGCTTGCGCTCACAGCCTCATCCAATACGCCCACATTCATCAATGGAACGAGGGACCAAGCTTCCTTAGCGCTACCGACGATGAAAATGCCGAAGATGATTCGGGTGAGGACGAAGAGGACGAGGCTTCGGACGTGGAGGAAGGTTAAGATGACGCTGAAGCCGAAGCTGGAGCTGCACCTGCTGGCACCGAATTACCTCCTCCTGCTTCTCCTTGAGCGAAAACACTTTAAAGTTTATCAGATCCCTAGTATGCCGGGTGCAATTGTATTAAGCACACAAGTGATATTTTGCTACTAAGTTTTTGTGCCGGATTAACTTGGGCGTAGTCCCCGAGTTTCATTTTCTTGTTCCTCCAATTTCTTGGCTCGGCTCATGTCTACATTGGTTCGGTTTTATGACTTACGAGTCCGAGCTTCAAAAATTGACTTAACAATACTTGGAAACTTTAGGATTAGCTCAAAATAATTCAGCAAAGTAAATATAAGGTAAACACAAGGTTAGTCCGAATAACAAACGTCGGCTCGATTAAGTTTCTTTCCTTAGTCGTTTTTCATGTGCTACGCAATTCCAAACTTGTTCTCTTGCTTGCCATGAAGCCAAATCTTGTTGGACAACAACAAGTTGAAGAGTTGGGTTTTTGGTGCTCACACACTACTAATCCGGCTTAGGTAGAAGCAACTTACGCCAGCCGACATATAAATGATAAATACAGAAGACAACAAATATTATTAAGGCAGTCCCCAAGTTACTGCTCGAGGTGCCAACATTTCATTGATAATCTCATTGCCGGCATACATACCGACATATGAGAGACTCGGAAACATACACTTCTTTGCTAAGTGTAGAAAGGACGAAGTAGAGCTACATTCCATGGACGCTTAGATTCCTCGCCGGACCTGTCTGCCTTGTTCTTCTCCTGTGGTTTTGCATCTATGAGATAGTATGAGTCATTGTGCAATGATTTGCTCACAATGAATGGCCCTTCCCATGGGGCGATAACTTATGCATGCCAGTAGTACGTTGTACCAACCGGAGTACCAGATCACCTTCCCGGAAAACTCGGGGATTTACTTTCCGGCTATGATAGCGTCGGAGATTTTGTTGATATATGGCGGATCTGGAAAATGCCAATTCTCTCGCTTCTTCTAGCAGATCAACATCATTTTGCCGGGCTTCTTGCACTTCGGCTTCTGTGTATTGGGTGATCCTAGGCGAGTCATGCTCTATGTCGGCTGGTAGTACAGCTTCTGCCCCATATACCAGAAAAAATGGCGTATAGCTTGTTGATCGATTCGGAGTTGTTCTTAAACTCCACAGCACCGCTGGTAGTTCTTCTATCCAGCATCCCGCTGATCTTTGCAGCGGCTCAATGAGCCGGGGTTTTATCCCGGATAATACCAATCCGTTGGATCTTTCCACTTGTCCGTTCGATGCGGGGTGAGCTACCGAGGCTACGTCTAGCCGGATCTTCTTATCTCGGCAGAAACGTGCTAATGCTCCTTCAGCAAAATTTGTGCCATTATCTCTTATGATACTGTGAGGATAACCGTATCTCAAGATGATATCTTTGAGGAATGTCACGGCGGTAGCTCCATCACATTTTCTTATTGGCTTCACCTCAATCCATTTTGTAAATTTGTCAACCATGACCAAGATGTGGGTCATGTTCCCTCTTGCTGGTTTGAAGGAGCCAACCATATCCAAACACCATACGGCAAATGGCCAAGTAATTGGTATGGTCTTGAGCTCCGACATTGGCATATGCGTCTTTGTCGTATATCTTTGATAGCCATTGCATTTTCTTACCAGATCTTCTGCTTGTTCCAAGGCACTTGGCCAGTAAAACCCATGACGAAAAGCTTTTGCCACCAAGGCTCTAGACGAGGCATGATGTCCACATTCCCCTTGATGTATATCTTGGAGGATGTCCAGTCCTTCCTCCGGATCAACACATCGCTGGAGGACATTGGTCACACTCCTTTTGTATAGCTCGGAATTGATGATCGTGTATGCTTTTGCTCTCCTCTGAGTTTGCCTAGAAAGCACCTCCTCAGCGGGTAAAGTTCCATCTTTCAGGAATTGAAATATGGGCAGTGCCCAAGCTGGTACAGCTCGCACTGGGAACACATCCTCATCGATTTCCATTTGATCCACCGGCATAACCTCAGCCGGATCACGCTGAGCAGTCCCCGGGTCTTGCAAAGCAGTCCCCGGGTCTTGCGAAGCAGTCCCCAGGTTTCACGAACCACTTCCCACGTCAATGTCCATGGGTACAACTTCGGACTCCGGATCTTCCGGGACGTAGATTGAGTCGATTTCTGGGGACGGCCTGATAGATGGTTTTCTGAGGTGTTCTAATGCTACACCCGGTGGAATTGCTTGTCGGGTTGATCCGAGCTTCGACAATACGTCGGCAGCCTCGTTTTCCACCCGGGGTACATGGTGAAATTCGCATCCCTCAAAGTAACCATATATCTTCTGCACATGGAATCTGTATAATGCCATGTTTGGATCAAGAGCGTCCCAGAGCCCTGAAACTTGCTGAACTACCAAATCCGAGTCGCCAAAGCATTGGATCCGACGTATCCCAATTTCTTTTGCCACTTTGAGCCCATGTACAAGTGCCTCATATTCAGTGACATTGTTAGATGTTGTGAAGTGGATCTGCAGCACATATTTCAGCTAGTCTTCTTGGGCGAGGTAAGCACAACTCCGGTGCCTAACCGAATTTTTGTTTTTGACCCGTCAAAGTGCATTCTCTAGTAGTTCGGATCTGGTAATGGTGGTTCATATTGTACTTCGGCCCAATCCACGAAAAAGTCAGCTACAGCCTAAGACTTGATCGCTTCTCTTCTGTCATATTGTGGCGCATAAGGAGCTAGCTCAATTGCCCATTTTGCAATCCTGCCACTTGCATCCTTGTTGCTCATTATCTCGGATATGGGGGCTTCACATATTACCTTGATTGGGTGCATTTCGAAATAGTGCTTCAGCTTCTTAGCCGACATGTACACACCATATGCCACTTTCTGATAGTGCGGATAATTTTGCTTCGATGCGGATAATACCTCGCTTAGGTAGTACACTGGCCTTTGCACTGACTTACCCTCTTCGTTGCGCTCTACCACAATTACTGCACTTACAACTCGGTTGGTTGCGGCTAAATAGAGCAACATTGGCTCCTTTGATAGTGGAGAGGCTAACACTGGTGCAGTGGCTAACACCTTCTTTAATTGGATAAAGGCTTCATTAGCCTGCGGTGTCCAAATGAACTTGTCCGACTTTTTCATGAGTTGATAGAGAGGCTGTGCCTTTTCTCCCAACCGACATACAAACCGACTTAATGATGCCAGGCAACCAGTGAACTTCTGGACATTGTTAAGACACTTTGGCAGTTCCATTCGCTCTATGGCCCGGATTTTAGTCGGATTGACTTCGATACCTCGACTAGAGATAAGAAATCCGAGTAATTTTCTAGCTGGGACACTGAAGGTACATTTCTCCGGATTAAGCTTCATTCGGAACCTCCTTAGGTTCGTGAATGTCTGCCTGATATCGTCAAGGAGCGTTTTGTTTTCCTTGGTCTTGATAACAACATCATTCACATATACCTGCACATTTTGACCAATTTGGTCATGCAAACATTTCTGCATACATCTTTGGTACGTTGCCCCTGCATTACGTAAACCAAAAGGCATGGTGCGATAGCACTAAGCCCCATACGGGGTGATAAACGCAGTCTTTATTTGATCACTTGGGTTCAGAGGTATCTGGTGGAAACCAGAATATGCATCAATGAATGACAACAACTCACACTCAGCAGTAGAATCTATGACTTGGTCTATCCTTGGTAGTGGGAATGGATCTTTTGGACACGCCTTATTCAGGTTCGTGTAATCGATACACATACGCCAAACCACTGCCACGTTCGGATCGTCTTTCTTCTTCTCCACCAGCACCGGATTAGATAGCCAATCCAGGTAAAGTAATTCCATGATAAATCCAGCAGCCAACAACTGAGCTATCTCATCTCCTATGACCTTTCTCCTATCTTCGGCGAAGCGGCGGAGAGGTTGATTCACCAACTTTGCTCCGGGTCTCACATTCAAAGAGTGCTCGGCCAACTCCCTCGGAACACCTTGCAAGTCCTGTGTGGACCAAGAAAAAATATTCCAATTCTCATGGAGGAAGTTGAAGAGCTCGCTTTCCTATTTGTCATTTAACCCGGCACCAATTATTATGGTGCGCTCTAGGAACATATCATCAACAGGCACTTTCTTGGTATCCTTTGTCGCTTGGAATGAGACAATACCATGCGGGTTACTCAGCGCCGGCATATATTGCTGCGCGGACTGAGCCAATGCCGCCACCTCTTGGATCTTTCTTTTTTCTTGCGCAATCACGAGTGCTCGGCCAGGTTAGACCCGGCAGACACGCATTCAATGGAGCGTCGGAAATCCCCAGCTATGGTAATTACACCATTTGGCCCGGGCAGCTTCTTCTTCAAGTAACTAATGTGACAACTTGCCATGAATTTGTTCAGGGCAGGCCTGCTGAGTAACGTGTGATACGCACTCTCCAAATTTACAATCTCGAACTCCAAATTCTCAGTCCGGCAGTTATCTCTTGTGCCAAACAATACGTCAACCCGGACCTTGCCTATGGGCTCACAAGAAATGCCTGGCACAATGCCATGGAAAGTTGTCCTTGTAGCTTGGAGCATGTTCTCCGAGATACCCAACTTGCGCATTGTGTCCACATACATGATGTTGATGCTACTACCATTGTCAATTAGCACCTTTTAGAACCTCACATTGATGTTAGGCCCAATGAATGTTGGATTCAACACCAGCGCATATGAACTAGGACTAGGCATAAGCTTCGGATGATCTTTGATGCTCCAGGTAATCTCCTGATCCGACCAAGGCATATACCTCGTCACGGCCGGCATTACGCATTGACCTAAATATGTCGGCGCTGCAAGCTCTTCCTGTCTGTCTCTTCTATGGTGAACACATAGTAACTCT
The DNA here is from genome assembly GCA_910589775.1 of Avena eriantha. Lineage (NCBI taxonomy): Eukaryota > Viridiplantae > Streptophyta > Magnoliopsida > Poales > Poaceae > Avena > Avena eriantha. The sequence continues at coordinate 367,157,552 of OU342741.1, forward strand.
GATGATGCTCTCTGTACTCATTCCTCCCCTCGTTTCCGGGGTACCTCTGATCCGGTTGATGCTGGTCTTCCACTTGATGCACAACATCCCTTCTCTCACGGTTGTCATACCTCGGCGGAGGGGGAGGCAACATTAACTGTTGCATGTTCGCTCCGAAGAGCAATTGCTGCCGGGGTAACTCCTGCCGAGGTTGATCATTCTGAGGTGCCTGAGCATTCCCTGAACCACCTTGTTCTATCTTTCTCATCCACTCACACTGCCTGGTTGTGTGACCCTCTGGGTTACTCGGATTTGGCGTGTGAAATTTACACGGCTGATCCAGCATTGCCTCATAAGTATACCTCGGACGGTTCTTCTTTTCTTGCCACTATTTCTTCTGCTCTGGCGTCCAAGTTTTCTTGCCATCATTCCTTGGCGTCCATTGGTGTCCTCCAGTTTTCTAACGTTGGTGGCTTCCCGCACCTGGTTGATCTTGATTCACAGCTGCAACTTGTTGCGAACTGTACCGGTAATCCGGTCTGTCTTCTCTTCTTTTGCACGGTAATCATTTCTTCGGGATGATCTGGCCCCAACTCGCTGGTAGTACTCTTTGCTTGACTCGTTCGACACGAGCCTAGGCTGAGTCGGATCACCCAAGGCATATGAATCAGCTATTCGGATTGTTTCTACCAAGGTAGTTGGCATATCTCTTTGCAACCTTTGCCATAGCATGCTTGCATATCTGCACCCCTAAGCAAACCAAGCTATGGCCTGTGACTCAATTACACCCTCACAGGAGTTTCGCACTGTGCACCAACGGGTTAAGAACTCCCGATCTGTCTCATTCGGTCTCTGCTTGCACATTTCTAGGGTCTATGGCCTGTTGGGCCTCTGATACGTACTTGAGAAATTGCTGACAAACATTTCCTCAAAATCGATCCAACAGTTAATGCTTCTAGGCGGCAAATTGTTTAGCCATACCCTTGCTGGCCCCTCCAACATCTGGGGTACATATCTCACAGACCATCTCAAGTTGCTTGTAGCACTTTTTACAGTTGTTGCATAGTTAATCAACCAATCTTCCGGCTTTGTGCTGCCGTCATATGTCTTTGTGCCTCTAGGTAACTGAAAGTTAGGTATCGGAGGTTCCTTCATGATCCGGGGCCCAAAGCATGCTGGACCCAGAGGACCTTGGCCTTCAATTTGTTCCGACCTATACAGCCGATCTAGTTTCAACCTGGCATCGTCAGGCATCAAATTCCTGCGTCCCAATCTTGACCCTATCACGTGTAGTCCGGCCTGGGATACCCATCATTCACCATTTCCGAATCACCATCATTGTATCTATCCTGCTCCTGTGGAGCTGCTCTCTGTTGCATATCTTGGCCGGTACTGCGCTCTTGCCGTGGTATATTCCGCTGCTGCGGTTGCCCTGCACCTACCGAATTACGTTGTTCGGCATTGCCGTTTACAGCATTCCCTTGACCGGAATTGCCTTGGTCGCGGTTACCTCGGCCAGCTTCACCTCGGCTCACACTTCGTCGATCCTCATTTCTCTGTACCTCCTTTCCTTTCCCTGCCCTTGCCGGGTCATATGGGACTATCTGCTTATTCCTCCTGGCCGAGGTTACTACCTCTTCTCTCCTAGGACCACCATGAGGAGACGATGCAGCTCCAGCGGATTTCTCTGGGTTACCCACCACCGAATGAATGATTTTGGAGGCCCCAACTCTCTCCAGGTAGCCCTGAGCAATTCCTCATTTTGCCTGTTCGCGATCCGAACCAACTCATTGACCCTATCTTGCTGTCTCTGACGGGCTTCACCCGTCAGACCCTCTAACTCGGATGCAGCTGCATCTGTTGCTCTGAGGTTCTTTGTCGGGGTACTATACTTCGGCAGCCCTACGGACAAACAGTTTTCTGATTCCTCAATCCTAGTATCACCCTCTCTGTTCATTTCACTCATGATATTTCTCCCCTTTACTTTTACAGCATCTACCTTATTTGCCTTTGCATACTCACGCAGTGTCATGTTCAATGACTGCTGAGCCGCAGCTATCTTTTTCGCACCCTCTAGTATTTTTTTGCCTAGTCTCCTCTAGCTTGGCCTGTGCCTGAGCCGGATCTACTGCTGCTACTTGGTTTGCCAGGCTATCCATCGTCTGCTGCAGCACATTCTCTAGCCTCTCTAGAGGAGGACCTCTACTTTTCCTTGGTGCCTTAGGCGTTACCTCCGGATCTGGTGCTGGATCTTTGCTTGCGCCAGCGCCAGGCACGGTCATCATCACCTCAGCGTGGTCCGGGGAGCGAGTGATACGCGTCCCGCGAGCCGCGCTAAGGGGTGGCTCGCCTCCTTCGACGACGTGCCTCGGATGAACGCACGACACATCGACAGCAACGTAGATCTTGTGCGCGCCGAGCTTGACGAAGAGGCCGTTGCATGGAAGAGGACGCTTGCCGAAGTAGCCAGCGTTGTCGCTGACGAAATCTAGCGCTCCAAAGCGCTGAACGAGCCCGGAGACGATGTGTTCGCCGGTGCCGATGAAGTTTCCCGTCCGGATCTTCACCCCTGCTAGCGCCGCTAGCCCCACGGTGGGGGCCAACTGTCGTGGTGGTGTCACGGCAGATGCCATGGATAGGCTAAAGGTGGGGACTAAATGCACTAGGGGAATCCAGGGAGGGATAGTGTGGTGATTCCACACACAGTAGCTTTGTATTCAATTCACTTCCACAGTTTACAAGTGCTCCTTGAGCTGTATTGGGGAGAGGAGGAAGAAGAACTCTCTTACTCTCGCCACTAACTGACCCTCAGGATCACACTAGTAAACCTCAATCCACTCGAGATCAGCCCTTTCTATAGTGACCCTAGACCTCCTTATATAGGGGTAGCCAGGTCTCCAATTAGGGCATACGTGGAGGCATATTCCTTGGAATATGCTTCCTCCCAAAATAGTAAGCCGACCGGGTCACTTTTGCCCAGCGTCATCCATGCAGAGGCTACGTGAGCCTCTGCGGCGCCTGCGTCATCCGACATAGGTATCGTCACCTTTTTCGGCCATGCCTCGGTGGTCCTGGCCTCTGTCTACTTCACTCACGCTCTGCACATAGTGGTCACCCTTTGACCAGCGGGATATCTTCCTTCTCTTACAAGCTTGATATAACCCGGATCGTACCTAGTTGATCTGGCCACACCTGCACCTGCATATAAGTTAGATACCTCTTACCGACATACGGCATAAGTCGGTTGAGACCCTGTTAGGTGGACATCCCCTAGTCCGGGTTACTCCGTGATTCGGCCTGCCTTGAGGTGACTCGGCCAGCACTTGCTTTGACCTTGCCGTACCTCGGCTAACTCGGCCTTTATACCTCGGCGTGACCCTACCCGGGGGTATCCCCCCAATAGTTGCCAAGACCGCCGCCTTGTGTGCTGCTCCTCCTCGAAACCATCCTCAAGTTGTGTGAACCCGTGCTCTGGAATCTGCTGGTACTGTTCGTCCTCGTTTTTTTGTTGATCTGGATGTTGTTGACCCAATCCCTGCCGCTGTTGAGCAAACTAAGGCTTCTGGAGGCTGCCCCATTGTTGTTGCAAAGACTAACGCCTTGTCTCCTTCTAGAACCCGTGCTCGGCTTCAGCAAGCTGCTGGTCTGAAGCCAACTCATGGTCTGGACTCTGCTAGCACTCGAAACACTGCTGTTGTGGGAACTGCTCCTGATCGTCGATGTGGCATGGCAGCAGCTGATCCTATTGTGGCTGCCATTAGAAGGGGCCCTGCCTATCCACCATGTAATGTAGCTCCCGCTGCTAAGGGCCCTTTCCTTGCTCCTAGTCCTGGTACTTACACCGAGGTTGATCCAGCTAACGATGACGCTGGTGATGGCGGCGGTGGCATTGGGGCTGGGTCTGATGGTGCCGTTCCATCTCTCGAACCTCTCGGAGGTTTCTATCCTGAAGAACCTGATGATGGCAAAATAATCGTTCGTATCGGTGTCGTGGATTATACTGCAAAATTAGATGATGGCATAGAAAAATTCTATGACGAGTTTGATGTAATCCTTGGCAGATATGACCCTCAAGTGGTAGAGTTATCTGACCTGATGGCATCGTTACGTGTGAAGGTGTTGTGGAGGTCCTCCCAGGAAGCACATTTGTTATATTATGGTTACAGGAGCAAAATGGCTATCGAAGTGAAAGATACCATGGATTTAGTTGTACCGTTTACAAGGAAACATTATAGAGGTGAAGTTTACTTCCACTTGGTAGTGCTCACGGTTGGAGAGGAATTGGAACTCGACAATAGAGATGATGAACTTTTAGAAGGCATGCGTGACCTGATCCATGGCATCATTGGGGCTGGTGCGACTGAGGGTAGCTTCGAACAAAGGAGAGTCTTACAGAGGAGCGTCATAAAGAGGAGCAGGAAGAGCATCCCCAGAAAGGGCACCCCGAAGAAGAACGTGACCAAGGAGACCACGCCAGAGAAGAGGACGCCCAAGAGTCGCACGACAAAAGGCACCACGCCACAGAGTACACCCCTAAGATCTAGTCCAAATGCCACACCGAACGGTCGTAGCAAAAATGCTAAGAGGGCTAGCATGGTGGTGAACACTCCCAAGAGTGGTAGCAAAGAGGCGAAGATGGCCAGCACGGACGCTACCACACCCAGTGGGAGCAGAAAAAATACTAATTTGGAGCAGAACACGCCGCTGTCAGGGACTTATGCCAGCACGAAGGAGAACACGCCCAATAGTAGCAGGAAAAGGGCTAATTTGGAGCGGAATACGCCACTGAGGTTAGTAAATAATGCCAGCACGAAGGAGAAGATGCCCAATAGTAGCAACAAAAGGGCTAATTTGGAGCAGAACACGCCACTGGGGTCAGGCAATAATGTCAGTACGAAGGAGAACATGCCCAATAGTAGCAGCAAAAGGGCTAATTCGAAGAAGAACACGTCGTAGAGGTCAGGCCATAATGTCAGCACCCTGGAGCCAACACCCGTGAGGGGAGGCAGTAAGGAGATCACACCCAAGAGCGGCAGCAAAAGCCTAGTTCGATGGGGAATGGAACACGGATGTCAAGCCCTACTGATATCATTAGGAAATATTACATCAGGAAGGAGGATGTACACAAGAAGAGCAAGAGGGTTCTGTACCCTCAAGATGAAATTGATTCTGACTGCTGTTTGTCCACTGAAGTACCTAGGATGCGTGCAAACGTAAGACCACCCCATGTGGTTGCAGTAGAACCAACCGAGTGTCTTGGAGAAAACAGAGTTGCCGGTGAGGTGGATTGGGGCAATGTTCCTATCCATCCGGGTGGAGACGATGGTGCAGCCCCACCCATGGGAGTCAATATGATGTGTGGTGATGATGGCGAAGATTCTGAATCAGATGAAGAAGAAGGCACTGTAGAGGATCAAGAATCTGGTGATGATGAAATAGACGAGGAACTTAACGATGCGGCTGGTATTCCAATCGATGATTTGGGTGTTGAAGAAAAAGAAATGAAACATGACCACGAGTATCCTATAATTTTGGTCGACACTGAGTTCAGGAGCATGCATGAGTTCAGGATGTCATTCCGGCATTTTTGTATCAAGGGGGAGTTCGACCTTTATCGACTGAAGAACTCTGCCGAGAGGTATGAGGCCGTTTGCAAGTTAACATGGATAAATGGATGGGCCGAGGTACATTGTCCATGGAGGATCACAGCAAGAGCCTTACCAGCGTCGACTGTAATTAGGGTATTGGGGCAATGAATGCAGCAAACCATTAGAACTGTCTCTCTCTTTTCACTCTATAACTACAATTGATGTGCGATATCTTTCTGGCAACTAGTCAACTCTGCTTATCTTTTAAATGAATCTGTTTTGCAGGTGAACAAATTGGGCCCTCCACACATGTGTCCGACAGGCAGCAAACTAAAATCCTCAATGGCTGATACGGAGTGGGTGGCTATGCAATCTATGTCCATACTAAAGGATAACCCTAAGGAGACTGCGAAGAATATTCAGACTAGCCTCGGTTCTAAATACAACATTGTCCTTCCGTATTACACGGTTTGGAAAGGTAAAGAGAAAGCTCTAGGGGTCTTGCACGGGGATTGGACCAATAGCTTCAGGATGATGTACAACTTCAAGGCAGAGGTACAAGCTAGGTGTCCGAGGAGTGTTGTGGAGATTGACACCGAATCAGAAGGTGGTAAAATATATTTCAAAAGCTTTTTCATGGTGCTTAAACCTTGCATCCGGGGATTCAAGGATGGCTGTAGGCCGTATCTAAGTGTAGACAGCACTATCCTAACTGGCAAATAGAAAGCCTGCCTGCCATCTACCATAGCACTTGATGGTCACAACTAGATGTTCCCAATGGCATTCGGGCTATTTGAAACAGAAACGGAGGAAAACTGGGTCTGGTTTATGAGGCAGCTTAGGAGATCAATAGGCCACATGGATCCATTAGCTATATTCACGGATGCATGCAAAGGACTGACGAATGTAGTGAAGGAGGTGTTCCCGCGAGCTGAAGGTAGAGAATGCCATGCCCATATGATGCTCAACTTGTACTCACACTACGCAGGCAGCGTATTTTGTTACATGTTTCCTGCTGCTAGAGATTACAAACCTAGTAGCAGCGAATATTTCATGAGCAAGATTTTTGCCAAAGCCCCTGAACTTCCAGAGTACTTAGCCATCAGTCATTCGCAGCTATGGAAGAGGAGTCAATTCAACCCTGACATCAAAGTTGATTACATAAACAACAACCTTGCAGAATGCCTGAATAACTGGGTCAAGGACATAAAAGTGCGTCATGTTCATATCTTGATGGACAGCATACGTGGTATAATCATGAAGCTGTTAAATATAAGAAGAGAGATGGGTAGGAGACCATGCCTAGAGTGGCAAAAGGGATGTTGTGAACATCCAGCTGCGAGAATGCACCTGCTTAGAGTGGCAGCATACCGAGAAACCTTGCGACCATGCCTTGGCCTTCTTGGCGAAGAAAAGAACTCTACCACATTTGGATTAGTATTTGTCGGACTACTACTCTGTGGAGAAGTTCAGATCTGCGTACGCTAGATCCGTCGATCCATGTATAGACCCATCTCAGTGGCCTCAAGTCCAACTGTCTTTCGAGCTTTGCCATCCAGTTACAAAAAGGGGCAGAGGAAGACCCCAGGTGAATAGGTTTAAGAATTTTCTCGAGAAGAAGGGTTTGGCTTTCTGTGCTACAAAGAAGGGCAAAAATAGATGCAAGACATGCCATCTTATAGGCCATAGAGCAGCTAGATTTCCCCTTAATGATCCCAAACCTAGGTACTAGATGGTACATTTACACAAAAAATTGTTTATAGTCTGTAGATATAAGGTAGTAATCCATGTACTGTTTTTTTATAGGAAGCGCAAGGTAAGAAACAAGACAGCCGACTCAGTGATTTTGCTACGGGAAGAAAACCAAAACGAGTGGTGTGATGATGCCGAACAAGATTCTGGTGCTGATTGGCCTGACTTCCCTCAGCCTGGAGATGCAGGGTACGTGAAGGTAAGAAAATTGGCACCCAGGAAGAGGAAGAAGGCAGGAGATGAAGAAGCCAGTGGACGTGAAGGAAAGAGGAAGAAAGTTGGCACCCAAGCAGAGAAATAGGGCTAGCAGCATAGCAGCCTAATGATGTATTGAACTTGAACCTATATATGTAGTTCGGTTAAACTCTGGAGCTGTGTGCGTGGAACTTGTCGGGCGAAACAATCTGCCTCCCGTACTCGGAGTAAAATGTATCGCGACTTTAGGATTTGATACGGCCGAGGCCACTAGTTGAATCCAAAACTATGACTGTGCCACTACTATCTGAACAATCGAGATAGCTGAGCGGTTAAATCCTCTCCAAAATCGATGGGTGTTAGTGGCACAGACATGATTTATTTATAGGCGCTTAATAAATCCCTGATGTTAGCATTACACTTATGATAAGTTTCTGGGCTGAAAAACAATTTCTTAAGCTGGTTGCTACACTCCACGAAGCAGCAACTTATTTCAGCTGCTGGACAACAACATGGCAACATAAACTGCAAATGCAACATATAATGCCTAGATAATGAGGAAATTGTTTCCACTATCTCGCCTAATCTTGAGCCCGTCTGTCTCACCACCTCCCTGTCCTTGCCTCCCCTGCACCTGGCAAAGTTCCTGGATCTCTCGCTCCATCGCACGAATCTCCTATTTCTTGTCCCACACAGCATCACGCCGATCCTGAACAAGCTCTCTGTGAAAACCTGTCAATGGCTTTTCGATCCACACAAACTTGTCACAGCCAGTCCCCCTCCCTTCCTACGTAGTAGATCGAAGGAAACAAAAAAAGAATTACATTACGCTTTCCGGATCCGGGTTACCATTGTACCTACAGTAGGAACTTACCGCTCTGATGCTACAGTTGCTGAATTTTCTTGCAGTATTTTCGTCGGTCCACGAAATCCATCTCGGCATCTTCTCACCGCACAAACACAACATATCGGGGTAGTAATCATAGGGCGCCCTCTGGTACCTGATGGGGGCACCCACCTGACAGCGTTGAGCCGACCCTGATTCTGCCCAAGATGAATTGCACGAGCTGCGAGCCATGAGCAAGGGGAGCGAGGGCAGAGGAAAGAGGAGCCTTTGGATGTCAGGGTAGTGGTGAAGCGTGATTTATCCCTACTTAATAACTTGGGCAGAATCCTACCATCCACATTCTGCTGACAGGTGGGGGACCTAGCGTGTGGACTTGTCAAAAAAAACCTCATGCCTTCGTGGTTCAAAAGCCCTCTCGCGCGCATTGGACGAAATTTTTTGGCACCTTGCCCGCGTACATATCACTGGGAGGCCTTGCTTAGGAACCAGACACACCTGGCCCACAATCTTACTCCCTCCTAGGAACTTGTCATGGCTCGCGCCGGCAGATCCATCCGCTACACCGCTTCCGGTAGGGCTCGCCGCGGCGGATCCACCCCAAGATCCTACCGTCGCAGTATCAAATGGCCATGGTTTCTTGAGAGGAGCAACGATGGTACGTGTGCGAGATCGGCCCCTCCTACCTATAGAAGGACTGATGCGGCATCGAGCTCGAGCAGGAGCTGCCAGGCACGACGGCGCTCGGTCCATGCCAACCCCGTCACCTTTGTCATTGTCGATTCCGATGTGGAGGACGACAAGGACGAAGCTGTGCAGAACGCCATTGTTGCCTCCTTGGCGAAGGGCAAGCCGCGGGCGGGAGTGGATGTCGCTGGGAAGGGCACGGCGGTGTCACCAATCGAGGTGGACTCCGCCGACAGCGGTGTGATGTGGGTTTAGATGTTGTTTAGGATGGTTGCAATTCCGGTTGTGTGTTTAATGCGAGTACAATTATTGTAATGGGTTTGTCGATCTATATTGAGAAATATGTGCAATAGCAGCGCGTGAGTGCTTCCACTTTAGAAATTGTGTATGTGCCATTTGCATGTTGCATTATCAGCGTAGATTACTTATAAACAATCCAACGAAAATTAGATTACAACCATCGGACGGGAGTGGCAGGATGGAAGAGAAGTTGGGAAAGTGGCTTCGAGGGGAAGGAAGAGGAGGGGCGTGACACTGGCAGGTGGGCCCTCGGAACACGTGACACTGACATGTGGGAGCAGGAGCACACGGTATTGCCGGTCTGTCCTGAGCAAGCGGACTTTGCAACGTGACAACATCAAGCTGATTGGACCCATATAATAACTCGTCGAATTATTAAGGAGTACTGAAAACTACAATTGGGGTACATTCGCACAACACGTATGCTCTAAGCAGCTGAGAAGCATCGCTTAAGTCTAACAGTAACGACAACACAAGTACTACATTTCCCTGTCGGTCTTCTCGATACAAATGTAGAAATGCATCTGCCTATTCGGTCCAGCACCGACAAGGTACTGAGATGGCACGCATAGGATCGACCTTAGGTCCACATACTCCACCTCCCGTGGCGTCAGGCAGCTCGGCTAGCACAAGAATGCTATCCGACGATAGCGGTTGGGCGTCCGCCCACATGCGCACCGTGTATACGGGCCAGGCGCACGAGACCGACCTGACGCATATGGCACACACGATGGTGGGCCCGGCTCTAGTTCCCGGAACACCGGCGGTGATGGTCAGGACGAAAACAGAGCCGTCCCCCTGGAAAATTAGCCTGCGGCGTGCCGAGTCAGTGAACGGCGCCTGCTCTTGGAGAAGTTGGGCTTGCCCGTACGAGATCCTAATAACTTCGATCAAGTGCCCCTCTGCAAGGTGGACGACGAGCTCTGCCGGCGGGCCGGTGTAGTTGCAGCCGGCTCCCGAGCTCGTGGAGCGGGAGCTTGTGGTAGGAGTAACGACGAAAGCATCCTCGGTGGGAGAACAGGAGCGGGAACGCCACTGCGAAGTTGCGCGCGAGGATCTCCAGATTCTTGGGCTGCAGCATATGCCACATCTGAAGTTCGTCGAGAAATCGGAAAAAATATCAGAAGTTAGATTGGCGAATAGCAGGAATATGTAGGATAAGTTCAAAAGCTTGTAAAATGATTTCTTAGCATGAAGGTAGCGACCTGAGAATTGGTAGATGTCGTTGGCTTGCGGCTACGGCAGGATGGAAGTGAAGTGGGGAAAGTGGCTTCGAGGGGAAGAAAGAGAAGTACGGGGAGGAAGAGAAGTAACGGGGACGTGGCACTGGGATATGGCCCACTGAACTCGTGAGTCGTGACACTCGCAACATGCCAGTTTGTCCAGAGCAAGCGTGGCCAATCATGTCGCAGAACAACCTACTCGAGGATCGCTCTCACGAAGACCATCCCAATCATCCAAGCGCCCCAATCGAATGGTATGTAACAATCGTCAAGCAGAACTATTGTGTTATGGCGTGCCTTCTAGAAGACTCGGTCTAACGGTGGATCCATTGGGGGGCAGTGCTAGTTTTATTATAAGAACACACATGCAATGACTCTAATGGATCCATATGTGGTTTGTGGAAAGAACACATATGCAATGGCACTGTTTGATCCATGTGTGGTTTGTGGAAATAACAGACATGCAATGACTCTAGTGCTAGTTTTAGTATAAGAACACACATGCAATGACTCTAATGGATCCATATGTCGTTTGTGGAAAAGAACACACATGCAATGACCACTGGTTGATCCATGTGTGGTTTGTGAAAAGAACACACATGCAATGAGTCTAGTGCTGGTTTTAGTATAAGAACACACATGCAATGACTCTAGTGGGTCCATATGTGGTTTGTGAAAAGAACACACATGCAATGACCACTGGTTGATCCATATGTGGTTTGTGGAAATGAACACACATGCAATGAACACTGGTGGATCCATAAGTGGTTTGTGGAAAGAACACACATGCAATGACTCTAATGCTGGTTTTAGTATAAGAACACTTATGGATCCATATGTGGTTTGTGGAAAAGAACACACATGCAATGGCCACTGGTTGATCCATGTGTGGTTTGTGGAAAGAACACACATGCAATGACTCTAATGCTGATTTAAGTATAAGAACACACATGCAATGACCACTGGTTGATCCATAAGTGGTTTGTGGAAAAGAACACACATGCAATGACCACTGGTTGATCCATAAGTGGTTTGTGGAAAAGAACACACATGCAATGACCACTGGTGGGTCCATATGTGATTTGTGGAAAAAACACACATGCAATGACACTAGTTGATCCATGTGTGGTTTGTGGAAAGAACACACATGCAATGCCATTGGTTGATCCATGTGTGGTTTTTCGAAAAGAACACACATGCAGTGAACACTGGTTGATCCATAAGTGGTTTGTGGAAAGAACACACATGTAGTGAACACTGGTTGATCCATAAGTGATTTGTGGAAAGAACACACATGCAATGAGTCTAGTGCTGGTTTTAGTATAAGAACACACATGCAATGACTCTAGTGGGTCCACATGTGGTTTGTGAAAAGAAAACACATGCAATGACCACTAGTTGATCCATATGTGGTTTATGGAAAAGAACACACATGCAATGAACACTGGTGGATCCATAAGTGGTTTGTGGAAAGAACACACATGCAATGACTCTAATGCTGGTTTTAGTATAAGAACACACATGCAGAGAACCCTGGTTGATCCATAAGTGGTTTGTGGAGAAGAACACACATGCAATGAGTCTAGTGCTGGTTTTAGTATAGGAACACACATGCAATGACTCTAGTGGGTCCACATGTGGTTTGTGAAAAGAACACACATGCAATGACCACTGGTTGATCCATATGTGGTTTTTGGAAAAGAACACACATGCAATGAACACTGGTGGATCCATAAGTGGTTTGTGGAAAGAACACACATGGAATTACCACTGGTTGATCCATGTGTGGTTTGTCGAAAGAACACACATGCAATGACACTGGTGGATCCATGTGTGGTTTGTGAAAAGAACACACATGCAATGACTCTAGTGCTAGTTTTAGTATGAGAACACACATACAATGACTCTAGTGGGTCCACATGTAGTTTGTGAAAAGAACACACATGCAATGACCACTGGTTGATCCATATGTGGTTTGTGGAAAAGAACACACATGCAATGAACACTGGTGGATCCATAAGCGGGGTTTGTGGAAAGAACACACATGCAGTGAACACTAGTGGATCCATATGTTGTTTGTGAAAAGAACACACATGCAATGACTCTAGTGCTGGTTTTAGTATAAGAACACACAAACAATCACTCTATTGTGTCCATATGTGATTTGCGGAAAGAACAAACATGCAATGACACTGGCCGATCCATGTGTGGTTTGTGGAAAGAACACACATGTAATGACTCTAGTGCTAGTTTTAGTATAAGAACACACAAACAATGACTCTAGTGGGTCCACATGTAGTTTGTGAAAAGAACACACATGCAATGACCACTAGTTGATCCATAAGTGGTTTGTTGAAAAGAACACACATGCAACGAACACTGGTGGATCCATGTGTGGTTTGTGGAAAAGAACACACATGCAATGACTCTAGTGCTGGTTTTAGTATAAGAACACACATGAAATAACTCTACTGGGTCCACATGTGGTTTGTGAAAAGAACACACATGCAATGACCACTGGTTGATCCATATGTTGTTCATGCCAGGAACACACATGCAATGACACAGGTTGATCCATGTGTGGTTTGTGGAAAGAACACACATGCAATGACTCTAGTGCTGGTTTTAGTATAAGATCACATAAGCAATGACTCTAGTGGGTCCATATGTGATTTGTGGAAAGAACACACATGCAATGACACTGGTTGATCCATGTGTGCTTTGTGGAAAGAACACACATGCAATGCCATTGGTTGATCCATGTGTGGTTTGTGGAAATAACACACATGCAATGACTCTAATGGATCCATATTTGGTTTGTGGAAAAGAACACACATGCAATGACTCTAATGGATCCATATGTCGTATGTGGAAAAGAACAAAAATGCAATGACCACTGGTTGATCCATGTTTGGTTTGTGGAAAGAACACACATGCAATGACAGTGGTGGATCCATGTGTGGTTTGTGAAAAGAACACACATGCAATGAGTCTAGTGTTGGTTTTAGTATAAGAACACACATGCAATGACTCTAGTGGGTCCACATGCTGTTTGTGAAAAGAACACACATGCAATGACCACTAGTTGATCCATATGTGGTTTGTGGAAAAGAACACACATGCAATGAACACTGGTGGATCCATATGTGGTTTTTGGAAAAGAACACACATGCAATGACTCTAATGCCGGTTTTAGTATAAGAACACTCATGCAGTGAACACTGGTTGATCCATAAGTGGTTTGTGGAAAAGAACACACATGCAATGAATCTAGTGCTGGTTTTAGTATAAGAACACACATGTAATGACTCTAGTGGGTCCACATGTGGTTTGTGAAAAGAACACACATGCAGTGACCACTTGTTGATCCATATGTGGTTTTTGGAAAAGAACACAAATGCAATGAACATTGGTGGATCCATAAGTGGTTTGTGGAAAGAACACACATGCAATGACCACTGGTGGATCCATAAGTGCTTTGTGGAAAGAACACACATGCAATGACCACTGGTTGATCCATAAGTGGTTTGTGGAAAAGAACACACATGCAATGACCACTGGTTGATCCATATGTGGTTTGTGGAAAGAACACAGATGTAGTGAACACTGGTTGATCTATGTGTGGTTTGTGAAAAGAACACACATGCAATGAACACTGGTTGATCCATGTGTGGTTTGTGAAAAGAACACACATGCAATGACTCTAGTGCTAGTTTTAGTATGAGAACACACATACAATGACTCTAGTGGGTCCACATGTAGTTTGTGAAAAGAACACACATGCAATGACCACTGGTTGATCCATAAGTGTTTTGTGGAAAAGAACACACATGCAATGAACACTGGTGGATCCATAAGTGGTTTGTGGAAAGAACACACATGCAGTGAACACTGGTGGATCCATATGTTTTTTTTGAAAAGAACACACATGCAATGACTCTAGTGCTGGTTTTAGTATAAGAACACACAAGCAATGACTCTAGTGGGTCCATATGTGATTTGTGGAAAGAACACACATGCAATGACACTGGTTGATCCATGTGTGGTTTGTGGAAAGAACACACATGCAATGCCATTGGTTGATCCATGTGTGGTTTGTCGAATAGAACACACATGTACTGAACACTGATTGATCCATAAGTGGTTTGTGGAAAGAACACACATGTAGTGAACACTGGTTGATCCATAAGTGGTTTGTGGAAAGAACACACATGCAATGAGTCTAGTGCTGGTTTTAGTATAGGAACACACATGCAATGACTCTTGTGGGTCCACATGTGGTTTGTGAAAAGAACACACATGCAATGACCACCGGTTGATCTGTATGTGGTTTGTGGAAAAGAACACACATGCAATGAGTCTAGTGCTCGTTTTAGTATAAGAACACACATGAAATGACTCTACTGGGTCCACATGTGGTTTGTGAAAAGAACACACATGCAATGACCACTGGTTGATCCATATGTTGTTCATGCCAGGAAAACACATGCAATGACACAGGTTGATCCATGTGTGGTTTTTGGAAAGAACACACATGCAATGACTCTAGTGCTGGTTTTAGTATAAGAACACATAAGCAATGACTCTAGTGGGTCCATATGTGATTTGTGGAAAGAACACACATGCAATGACACTGGTTGATCCATGTGTGCTTTGTGGAAAGAACACACATGCAATGCCATTGGTTGATCCATGTTTGGTTTGTGGAAATAACACACATGCAATGACTCTAATGGATCCATATTTGGTTTGTGGAAAAGAACACACATGCAATGACTCTAATGGATCCATATGTCGTATGTGGAAAAGAACACACATGCAGTGAACACTGGTTGATCTATGTGTGGTTTGTGAAAAGAACACACATGCAATGCCACTGGTTGATCCATGTGTGGTTTGTGGAAAAAACACACATGCAACGACTCTAGTGCTTGTTTTAGTATAAGAACACACATACAATGACTCTAGTGGGTCCACATGTAGTTTGTGAAAAGAACACACATGCAATGACCACTGGTTGATCCATGAGTGTTTTGTGGAAAAGAACACACATGCAATGGACACTGGTGGATGCATAAGTGGTTTGTGGAAAGAACACACAAGAAGTGAACACTGGTGGATCCATATGTTGTTTGTGAAAAGAACACACATGCAATGACTCTAGTGCTGGTTTTAGTATAAGAACACACAAGCAATGACTCTAGTGGGTCCATATGTGATTTGTGGAAAGAACACACATGCAATGACACTGGTTGATCCATGTGTGGTTTGTGGAAAGAACACACATGCAATGCCATTGGTGGATCCATGTGTGGTTTGTCGAAAAGAACACACATGTAGTGAACACTGATTGATCCATAAGTGGTTTGTGGAAAGAACACACATGTAGTGAACACTGGTTGATCCATAAGTGGTTTGTGGAAAGAACACACATGCAATGAGTCTAGTGCTGGTTTTAGTATAGGAACACACATGCAATGACTCTAGTGGGTCCACATGTGGTTTGTGAAAAGAACACACATGCAATGACCACCGGTTGATCTATATGTGGTTTGTGGAAAAGAACACACATGCAATGAACACTAGTGGATCCATAAGTTGTTTGTGGAAAAAACACAAATGCAATGATTCTAATGCTGGTTTTAGTATAAGAACACACATGCAGTGAACACTGGTTGATCCATAAGTGGTTTGTGGAAAAGAACACACATGCAATGAGTCTAGTGCTGGTTTAGTATAAGAACACACATGCAATGAAGACACATGCTGTAACATCCCAAAATTCTAATCCAAGGTTATTGAGATCCAAATCATCAAAATTAGGGTTAACAAAAACTTTTCCAATTAAAATTATTAAGGCATTCATATGTGTGTGCATTTAAATAGGAGTTGTTTTGAATTGCCTTGATTAAGTGATCCATTGCTTGTAAAATGATTCTTAGGTGAAATAAACATCATCTAGATCATTCCCAAAAAAATCCCAAAGAAAAACCAATCAAAATGAATAAAAGAAAGAAATGGTCATTTGTGCCATTTTAACTACCATGCCTACTTTGGCTATTCCTAGGACTCAATTCTTAACAGAAACAAATGTGGATCTTTGCACCCCTTGCTAGTACATGTAATGATGTACCAAGGCCCACTTTCTAATCTGCCAAAAACTTTCAAACACTAATTTTAAATGGCATTTCAAAATTGAATGTAGTTCATATGAGAAGATCACACTTATTCAAAAACCACTCAAATGAGCTCCATTTTCAAATCCCAAGCAACCACAGAAGCCTAAGCATGTGTCTAGCAACTCCACCAAAAATCACCCAAAAATTCAAAACTTGAGTTCATGCGGCCATTGTGTCGAATAGGTGGCTTGCAGAAAATAAACGGCCTAACTATTACTGTTTGTACTTAAGCCATTGTCCCCCATTTGATCCCCTCTGCACTCCCTTGTCCCCCCTGAGTCCAACCAAGGCAGCACAGGCCTACCCCTAAGCCGCAGCAGCAGTGGAGCGCTGCCACTTTGTGGTCACCGCCGGCCGGTCGTGGACAGAGCGCCACAGACCGCGCAACGCCGTTCCAGCACCACCACTAGCTCCGCGCAACCCTACCGCCGCTCCCTGTCCACCCCTTGATCACCCCCAGGCCCTGGACCACACCCCAGCGCTGCCGCCCATTCTATCTGCGCCGTGCTCAGCGCGCGCCAGAGCGCGATCGTCGCCAGCACGCAGCAGAACACCACTAGATATAAAATCCCGCACACCGCTCTGCCTCGACCCCAGCACCCCGCCAGACATGGCCGTGCGCTGCCATGCGACCCACAGTCGCCGTGCGCCGCGTCGAGCACCGCCTCTGTCTCCTAGAGCGCGGGCGCTCCTGACCAAACGCCACCGCCCCTAGCCGCGCATTAACGCCGTAGAGCACCGCCAGGAGGTAGTCCACCGTCCGCCTACACCGCCCATGCCGCTAGCCTCCTGTATCAGCGTCACCGACAAGCTTGCCATCGTGCCGCTCGGTCCCCTCGTCGCCCTATAAAAGGAGCCCTCCCCAGCACCAACTACTCACACCATTCCACTCCCCTCTCCTCACTGATCCTTCCCCACCTCTAGCCGGAGCTGCTCGAGCCCCAATTCGCCAGAATTTAGCTAGAGGAGCCCACTGCAGAGGAGGAGAAGGCATCGTCGATTTCATGCACCCCAAGAGCTGCCGCGACCACCCCTGAGTCCTCCATCGACAACACATTCGATCGCCCCATCACCGCAGTAGCTGGAGCCATGGTATGCCCCCTGTGCACCCCCACCGAGCCGCTAGGGTTAGTCCTTGCCGGTGAACTGTTTCCCGGAGACGACACTCCTCAGCAGTAGAACTCACTTTTAATCTAATGAACCACATCGCCCCGTACCGCTTCACGTGTAAAGAGCCAATGACATGTGGACCCCCTGTCAGCTGTTTTCTGCACCGCGGAACGCCACTGGGCCGGCCCACTAGTTTTCCCGCGCTAGCCCAGTATTTCAAACTTAGATTTTTCTATTTAAGTTTGAACTTAGTTTTGTCCCCTAGTTTGAAAATTATTTCAGAGAGATTTACAAATCCAAATGGAGTGATTCAAATTGTGTTAGAAAGCTACTGAAAAGATCTATCCAAGCCCATTGGATTTAATTCAATTAGTGTTAGAGATCTCTCCGAGTAAAAATAACAAGTCAGAAGCTTTTGCACCTTCAAACATTTTTATAAAATCAACCAAAATAGCTTTTGAGTTGATTCCAACTCTCAAAAATCACATTTCACCATACCTATCTGAATATGTAATAATATTAAGGTTTACATGCAGTGACTTTGGACTAGTACCAAAATAATGCTATATAGGCATTTCTAGTCACTTTAAATCATTAAATTCTAAACTTAAACTTAAGTAAATATGATCCAACCCTTAAATCACATTCCCACATGCGAGAATATGTGGTGAGGACATGTGTCCACATGATCCCATATTTTAAGTGGTGAATATTAAATCTTAGTTATTTTTCAATGAGTAGAAATTACTTTTCTCAAATAAAAAGCATAAAGCTAGTAAATAAAATCTTGTGATGCTTGTGCTGATAATAGATCATCAAATGTGTGCCTTAGAGTGCTAAGTAGACTAGTTAAGCATTGTTTGGTGATTGTGTACTTCGTATGTATTTATAGACGATAGTACAGACCAAGCTTTCGAGGAGGAGGAGTGCTATCAAGAGGAGGAAGAAAACTTCAACCACTTCACCAACCAAGGCAAGCCATCATTAACAATGCAAGCTAAAACTTGCAAGTATAATGCTTAGCAAGCTAGAATTAAGTTAGATAATCTGAGCAAGATGCACTAGGCATGCTTTGGTTATACTATTTTGACTAGTACTTATTCCAAGCTTACTTTCAAGCTTCTACTTTCTTTATTTTACCAAGTACCTTACTTGTTTTGAAGGTAGCATAAAAAGCATAAAACTTGACCTATATGGATAACTTTAGATGTCATTCTATGGCATTAGATTGAGCCCATTTTTCCACCTTAGTGAACACTCTTAACTTAGTGGTTTAGAGTTAGATAAAAACTTGAGTCACTTTAGATGGGAACACTTGGTGAAAATGAATTATGAAAACCGTGGAATGATGAGTCATTCTATTGAGATGTTTTGACATGTGTGGAGACACCCAAATGGTTTATGATAGATGAAAATGTTGAGGCATGAGCCTTAACCCTTTTTACAAAAACTGATGGTTGGATTTGGATGCGATACCATTCCAATTTACTCTACAACCACAATACCTGATTTGGGTAAGGCTTAGCCGGAAGTTTATATGCATTAGTATTAGTTCCCTTGCGGGAGAGGTTTGAGCTGAGGCTACCTCTCAATGTTGTCCACCTATGTAGTGCCCAAGATGATAGATGGTCATGGTTGGGAGGCCATGCTCATAGGAGAGGTGCTTATACTAGCGTGTGTAAAGGAAAGGTTATGTTTGATTATCTGCATACTAAGTATGATGATTCAGGGTTATCCCTGACAGATGTATCGAATCTTGTGGTGAAAGTGTACCACCTCTGTAGAGTGTCAAACTATTCGAATAGCCACGTCCGCAGTTATGGACAGTTGGAGTGGCCATACTGTTTCGTTGTCAGATATTTTCAAAATGACTTATGAAATGAATGATGAATCTTGACTTGACCACAACAGGGTTGTGTTTATGACACTAGCTTCCCAACTTAAGTGATTCTATACATTTATTTTATCTTTCTTTGCTACTGAACTCAGCTTAGGTTTCAAACTTAACTTTATGGTTAAACTTAGAGTTAGCACTTTACCTTAGAACTATACAACTTGTTAGTGGTAGTTTGCGAGTACTTAAAGAGTACTCATGGCTTTTGTCCCTGGATATTCCTATGGCCAGACTATGAAGGAGACTACCAAGATGATGGCCAACAGGGCGGCTATGATAACTAGGACTATATGCCTTCGCAGCATTGCCTGTGCCCCTGAAGATGGACCCCACCGCTATGCTTATTATTTATTCTGCTGCTTATTGTATTAAGATTGGATCATGAGATCCTTTATTTGTGTAATACCTTATTATGGTTTGTAATGGATGAGGTACTATGATATCCAATCTGTTATGTCTCGCAAAAATGGTAATCCTGGGATTGCGATGTATGACATAACAGACATCTGGGATTAAAAATCCGGGTGTTGACACATGCAATGACCACTTGTTGATCCATATGTGGTTTTTGGAAAAGAACACACATGCAATGAACACTGGTGGATCCATAAGTGGTTTGTGGAAAGAACACACATGCAATGACCACTGGTTGATCCATGTGTGGTTTGTGCAAAGAACACACATGCAATGACAGTGGTGGATCCATGTGTGGTTTGTGAAAAGAACACACATGCAATGAACACTGGTTGATCCATGTTGGTTTGTGAAAAGAACACACATGCAATGACTCTAGTGCTAGTTCTAGTATAAGAACACACATACAATGACTCTATTGGGTCCACATGTAGTTTGTGAAAAGAACACACATGCAATGACCACTGGTTGATCCATAAGTGGTTTGTGGAAAAGAACACACATGCAATGAAAACTGGTGGATCCATAAGTGGTTTGTGGAAAGAACACACATGCAGTGAACATTGGTGGATCCATATGTTGTTTGTGAAAAGACCACACATGCAATGACTCTAGTGCTGGTTTTAGTATAAGAACACACAAGCAGTGACTCTAGTGGGTCCATATGTGATTTGTGGAAAGAACACACATGCAATGACACTTGTTGATCCATGTGTGGTTTGTGGAAAGAACACACATGCAATGACTCTAGTGCTAGTTTTAGTATAAGAACACACATACAATGAGTCTAGTGGGTCCACATGTAGTTTGTGAAAAGAACACACATGCAATGAACACTGGTGGATGCATGTTTGGTTTGTGGAAAAGAACACACATGCAATGAGTCTTGTGCTGGTTTTAGTTGAACACACATGAAATGACTCTAGTGGGTCCACATGTGGTTTGTGAAAAGAACACACATGCAATGACCACTGGTTGATCCATATGTTGTTCATGTTAGGAACACACATGCAATGGCATTGGTTGATCCATGTGTGGTTTGTGGAAAGAACACACATGCAATGACTCTAGTGCTAGTTTTACTATAAGAACACACAAGCAATGACTCTAGTGGGTCCATATGTGATTTGTGGAAATAACACACATGCAATTACAATGATTGATCCATGTGTGCTTTGTGGAAAGAACACACATGCAATGCCATTGGTTGATCCATGTCTGGTTTGTGGAAATAACACACATGCAATGACACTAATGGATCCATATGTGCTTTGTGGAAAAGAACACACATGAAATGACTCTAATGGATCCATATGTGGTTTGTAGAAAAGAACACACATGCAATGACCACTGGTTGATCCATGTGTGGTTTGTGGAAAGAACACACATGCAATGACAATGGTTGATCCATGTGAGGTTTGTGAAAATAACACACATGCAATGAGTCTAGTGCTGGTTTCAGTATAAGAACACACATGCAATGACTCTAGTGGGTACACATGTGGTTTGCGAAAAGAACACACATGCAATGACCACTGGTTGATCCATATGTGGTTTGTGGAAAAGAACACACATGCAATGAACACTAGTGGATCCATAAGTGGTTTGTGGAAAGAACACACATGCAATGACCACTAGTGGATCCATAAGTGGTTTGTGGAAAGAACACACACGCAATGACCACGGGTTGATCCATAACTGGTTTGTGGAAAAGAACACACATGCAATGACCACTGGTTGATCCATATATGGTTTGTGGAAAGAACACACATGCACTGAACACTGGTTGATCCATGTGTGGTTTGTGAAAATAACACACATGCAATGCCACTGGTTCATCCATGTGTGGTTTGCGGAAAGAACACACATGCAATGACTAGTGCTAGGTTTAGTATAAGAACGCACATACAATGACTCTAGTGGGTCCACATGTAGTTTGTGAAAGGAACACACATGCAATGACCACTGATTGATCCATGTGTGGTTTGTGGAAAAGAACACACATACAATGAACACTTGTGGATCCATAAGTGGTTTGTGGAAAGAACACACATGTAGTGAACACTGGTGGATCCATATGTTGTTTGTGAAAAGGACACTCATGCAATGACTCTAGTGATGGTTTTAGTATAAGAACACACTAGCAATGACTCTAGTGAGTCCGTATGTGATTTGTGGAAAGAACACACCTGCAATGACACTGGTTGATCCATGTGTGGTTTGTGGAAAGAACACACATGCAATGACTCTAGTGCTAGTTTTAGTATAAGACCACACATACAATGACTCTAGTGGGTCCACATGTAGTTTGTGAAAAGAACACACATGCAATGACCACTAGTTTATCCATAAGTGGTTTGTAGAAAACAACACACATGCAATGAACACTGGTGGATCCATGTGTGGTTTGTGGAAAAGAACACACATGCAATGAGTCTATTGCTGGTTTTAGTATAAGAACTCACATGAAATGACTCTAGTGGGTCCACATGTGGTTTGTGAAAAGAACACACATGCAATGACCACTTGTTGATCCATATGTGGTTTTTGGAAAAGAACACACATGCAATGAACACTGGTGGATCCATATGTTGTTTGTGAAAAGAACAGACATGCAATGACTCTAGTGCTGGTTTTAGTACAAGAACATACAAGCAATGACTCTAGTGGGTCCATATGTGATTTGTGGAAAGAACACACATGCAATGACATTGGTTGATCCATGTGTGGTTTGTGGAAATAACACACATGCAATGTCTCTAATGGATCCATATGTGGTTTGTGGAAAACAACACACATGCAATGACCACTGGTTGATCCATGTGTGGTTTGTGGAAATAACACACATGCAATGACATTAGTTGATCCATATGTGGTTTGTGGAAAGAACACACGTGCAATGACACTGGTTGATCCATGTGTGGTTTGTGGATAGAACACACATGCAATGAATCTAGTGGGTCCATATGTGGTTCATGTCAGGAACACACATGCAATGACACTGGTTGATCCATGTGTGGTTTGTGGAAAGAACACACATGCAATGATTCTAGTGCTGGTTTAGTATAAGAAGACACAAGCAATGACTCTAGTGGGTCCATATGTGATTTGTGGAAAGAACACACATGCAATGACATTGGTTGATCCATGTGTGGTTTGCTGAAATAACACACATGCAATTCCATTGGTTGATCCATGTGTGGTTTGTACAAATAACACACATGCAATGACTCTAATGGATCCATATGTGGTTTGTGGGAAATAACACACATGCAATGACCACTGGTTGATCCATGTGTGGTTTGTGGAAATAACACACATGCAATGACACTAGTTGATCCATGTGTGGTTTGTGAAAAGAACACACATGCAATGAGTCTAGTGCTGGGTTTAGTATAAGAACACACATGCAATGACTCTAGTGGGTCCACATGTGGTTTGTGAAAAGAACACACATGCAATGACCACTTGTTTATCCATATGTGGTTTGTGGAAAAGAACACACATGAAATGAACACCGGTGGTTTTAGTATCAGAACACATATGGATCCATATGTGGTTTGTGGAAAAGAACACACATGCAATGGCCACTGGTTGATCCATATGTGGTTTGTGGAAAGAACACACAAGCAATGACTCTAATGCTGGTTTTAGTATAAGAACACATATGCAATGACCACTGGTTGATCCATAAGTGGTTTGTGGAAAAGAACACACATGCATTGACCACTTGTGGGTCCATATGTGATTTGTGGAAGGAACACACATGCAATGACACTAGTTGATCCATATGTGGTTTGTGGAAAGAACACACGTGCAATGACCACTGGTTGATCCATGTGTGGTTTGTGGATAGAACACACATGCAATGACTCTAGTGGGTCCATATGTGGTTCATGTCAGGAACACACATGCAATGACACTGGTTGATCCATGTGTGGTTTGTGGAAATAACACACATGCAATTACTCTAATGCTGGTTTTAGTATAAGAACACTTATGGATCCATATGTGGTTTGTGGAAAAGAACACACATGCAATGACCACTGGTTGATCCATGTGTAGTTTGTGGAATGAACACACATGCAGTGAACACTGGTTGATCCATGTGTGGTTTGTGGAAAGAACTCACATGCAATGACAGTGGTAGATCCATGTGTGGTTTGTGAAAAGAACACACATTCAATGAACACTGGTTGATCCATGTGTGGTTTGTGAAAATAACACACATCTGATGACAGTATAGGGGGTGTATTGTAGTATTTTCGATAAGTAAGAGTGTCGAACCCAATGAGGAGCAGAAGGTGCTGTCTAGTGGTATGGATTAGGAATTCTCTGCAAATACTTAGCAAACGGATTTTTAGGGGTTTTTGATAAAGCAAGTACGAGTAAATAAAAGACAGTAGGAATAAATGCAGCAAGTGGCCCAATCCTTTATGCAGCAAAGGACAAGCCGGTTTTATTACTTAAGATGACCAAACGTTCTCGAGGACACATGGGAAGACTGTCAAGTTCTTTCGCTTCATATAGTTGATTAATCTTCTTTAGCTTGCTAAGTGTTATGTTGGTGAACCTATGCTAATGTACCGACCTTCCTAGAACTAATACATACTTGTGATTATACCCCTTGCAAACATCCGTAAGTACAAGAAAGTAATTAAGGTAGAAACCTAACCACATCTTTAAACTCTAAGACCCTTACGTCCCTTGTGCAATGGTTTCCTAACGGGGATTCAGGTTTTTGTCACTCCGGCAACCCCTATGATTAGTAGCCAAATACACAATGCATTCCCCTAGGCCCATATAGGTGAAGTGTCATGTAGTCGATGTTCACATGACACCACTAGAAGAAGTACACCACAACTTAAATATCAAACTATTGAATCTTTCTCAACACAACTCCACGACTAACAACATGACTTCTCCCATCTCCTCAAGAACAAAACGAACTACTCACAAGACATCATATGGATCATGACCACAGATGGAATAATGATGTATAACAATCTGAACATAAACAATAATTCAATGGTTCACTCAATAGCATCAACTACAAAGAGTAATCAACACCGGGAAAGTTTCCCCTAAGAATTAATGCAAGATTCAACCCAATTGTTACAGCAATATGGAGATGCTGATGAGGGTGCTGATGGTGGTGGTGATGATGATGTTGATCCTGATGAGGTCCAGCTTGATGGTGGTGTTGATTGCGACGATCTCCCCTCTCCGGGAAGGAATTCCCCCGGCAGAAATCTATCTGCCGGAGAGATCTTTCTCTCTCGGTGTTTTCCGCCCCGCAGAGACGGCGAAATCATTCTGTGGTCGCTACCCGAGTTTTAGGGTTCAGGAGGATAATATACGCCAGAGGGGAGTGCCAGGGGTGGACCAGGGCGGCCACCCGACCTGGTGGCGCGGCCTAGGCTGGTCCACGCCAGGGGGTTGTGTGGGCCCCCTATGGCCCATCTCGAGCCCCCCTTCTGGCTTCCTTCGTCTTCTGGCAAAATAAGATTTTCCGTATATTTTCCCGGATTTTCTGATCTTTGCGAATTTTGCCTCCAAACAGCACCTTTTCCATCAGAATCCTGACTACAGCGGTCCATGCTCCAAAAGTCATCAACCATGCAAAAACAGATGAAATAACATAAGTATCACCTGTCAATATGAAATATATCAATGAATAACAGTGAATTATGACATAGAATAGTGATTTAAAATGGACGTATCAACTCCCCCCAAGCTTAGACTTCGCTTGTCCCCAAGCGAAACTGAGCTCAATAAACATGGCCTCAGGTTTATGGAGTGAAGAGTCGATAAAATAATACGGACAAGAAGCATCACATTCATCAATACATAGATCATAACAGAAGACAACTCACTATTATATAACTCAACTTGTAATAGGTAAAGGAAACACAATAAAGATACATAAAGTAAATCATAATTGGTAATGGCAAAATTAGCTCTTGGTCGAAGAATAGTTGATAATTTGCTGGAGTTCACAAATAACTGGTTTTCAATGATAGCTTTCAAAATAGTAAACATCAAGATAAGAGCAATGTGCAAAAGAAGGAACATAAGAAACATGATTGAATAAATCATCATATGAATGAATGAACCTCAACAACTCAAAATACTTGCTGAGATAGAAGGGAATAGGTTTACTGACTCAACTAAAAAGTAAAAGAAAGGCCCTTTACAGAGGGAAGCAGGGATTGCAAGTCTCATAAAGAGATCCCAAAAATTATGATACTTACTAGCTTTCAGCTCTCATTGCCCCTATCATAGGCATCTTTAGGTGATTAAGGTTAAAGTGATCAAATATGAGGATATGCATTGACAAGTTGTAAGTTGAGAATATCATGTCCCTTGAATACGAGGGCCGCTCCTCATGCTACTCAAGTTTAGTCACCGGTAAGTTCTTGTCATTGTAAGCATATGTGTATCATAGAGAACCGCCAACGGGGTACCCCTTGCCCGATGATACGGAAGAATCCCCATATCAAAAGGACAAGGCAAGAAGACAACAAGTATCTCAGCAATCTTCTGATTTACCATGGGAATATGGTGTTTTTTCTCTCTTTCCTCTTTTCATAATATCTCTTTTTTTTATTTTATTTTTCTCTTTTTTTCTCAATCTCTATCTTTTTTATAAGAAGAATGCTTCTTAGATGCTCGTTATGGTTACGCTCCAGGTTTCCACCATGTCAGCATGGATTAGACTAGCGGCCCAGGCGTTTCTCTAACACATATACATAACTCCATGGACTTACAAGCTCCCCTTTCATTTCACACCGATGACATCCATAGACAAAGAACATGATATCAACTTGGTACAAAGTACCAGTGCAATGTTGAAAGCGTTCCCCATGACAACATGGTTCTGATAATTCACAACTTACAAAGCGCAAGCATATACGCAACATAGGTGAGCACGATGGTTCAAGTTTATTAAGTGCAAGAAAGTAAAGTGTGCCATCAAGTTCGTGAGAGCTTTAATCACTAATTTTCACATAACAAGTTTAATTTGGGAGGTAGATAAAACAAGAATTTACTTGGAATATCTATAATGCTACTAGGTAGGTATGGTGGACACAAATGGCAGAGGTTTTGGTTTAAAGGAGGTGGATGCACGAGAAGAATTCCCTCTCAGTACAGGTTTTTGGCTAGCAAGGTTGGGTAGCAAGTATAAGAGTTGAAGGAAACAACCAAACATACAAGTGATAAAGACAAACATGCAATCTTCCTTGGAAGCACAAAAGATCTTAACTAGAGAATACTAGACTTATGAGCAAATCAAGAAAGAAAGATGATGATTTTTTTTCTTTAGAGTACTTCTATCTTTTCATTCAACTCTCAAAAATAGTGTTGCTACTGACTGAGCCAGGTTTGCCAAAACCAACTAAATTAATTCGATGATCCCAAAGTGATACCAATACTAACAACAAGATCAATCATATAACCACGAATTGAAAACTAATATAAGCTACGCAAAGGAGTAAATGATAGAACTTCTCATTAATATTCCATAACGGCAACTCACACCAAGGGATACATATCTAACGAGAGAGGGGACACTTCCATAATGCAAACCATCCTACATAATAACTTCTCTATTCATGATATGACTCTACTAATAAGGTAAAAAGATAGAAGATAGTGATGTGATACCGCGGCACTCCCCCAAGTTTGGAACAAACCAAGGGGATGCCAAACCTGATGACGAATTACTCCTTCTGTGGTGGTGGTAATATTTTCTTAGTTGATGTGAGGAAATCTTCCAGCATCTTGCGAAGCCTATTGTTCTCCCATTGAAGCATGTCCACCTTCCTCCTCAAGTCTCGGTACTTATCGCAGAACTCCTTAGTGACTCGTAGGGCTTCCGTTGATGAAGGGAAAGAGACTAAAGGTACCAGCCCCTGCTTGGGGTATTGGAGATCTTCCTCCATAGGCTCCTTCCCTTTATCCTTGGCGGACACCATTGTGCTTCTAGGCTTTCAAGAATAGTTCCTGGCAGAATCAGATCGAAACAAAACCACAACGAAAACACGATATACAAACCTCGGGGGATCCGGGGGGGTATATATTACGAAGTTTCACAACAAAAGGAAGGTACTAGGAGAAAACGAGTCGGAGGAAGAGTCCGGGGTGGACTCACCACCTGGTGGCGCAGCTAGGGGTGGGCCTGCGCCACAGGGTGGTGTGAGCCACCCTGGCTCCATTTCCGTCCCTTTTCGCTTCGTAGCTTTCCTTATTGACTGAAAACTGAAAAAATATAGTTGGATTGTATTTTCGCGGAACTTTCCTTACCAGAACTGTTACCTATTTGGAAACGGACTCTGCAGGTCTCTGAATTTGGTATCTAATAGATTCTTCCGGAGTCACCACTTGAATAACATCAATATCTTCATCTTCATACACTTACTACTTGAGTCGTGAAACCATTCACTTTCTCATTACACCATTATCTCCACTACCTGGAAATTTCTTCCACACAAAACTTCACACAGTTCTCATTAGCAACATTATTATAAGTGAAGTGGTAAAACCATTTGAGTCCAAATTCAACTGAAAACCATCAAAACATAAGCTAATGTAGCAACTCCTTCCGTAAACCCAAAAAGAATTCAGAAAGGAAATCGAATAAAGAAGCAAATGCAAGATTGGCAAAATCTGTCAAAGCAGACCAGCAGGTAAAGATCAATTTTTTCAAAAATCTTCTGTTGCTCAAATCAAAAAGTGAAAAACTAACGAAAGTTAAATAACAACCTGGGCCAGAAGCACAAAAACTTACCGCTCAATCCGACATACAGAGATCTCTCACAAAGTTTTACGGTGAAGCACAAAAATCTGTTTCGGGACAGCAACTTCCCCAAATCTTACTTCTCTCTCATTAGAGGTTGATCTTGACACAAAAACCAAACAAAATGGATAAGGAGCGGTTATTACCGAAGTAATAACTTCCAAGACTCAAATAAATAAAAACAAATTGAAAGCAAAAACAAACTGGGTTGTCTCCCAAAAAGCTCTTTCTTTATAACCATTAAGATGGGCATGATAATTTTAGAGATGCTCACATAGGAATATGAATTGAGGTGAAAGAGAGCATTAAGAAGCAAAAATACACACATTTAAGTCTAACCCACTTCCTATGCAAGGGAATTTTGTAAACAAACAAGTTGTTGAAACCAGAGGCTACAAGCATAGTAAGGCAAAAGAAGTGCAACATCAAAACTTTCACCATAAAACGAGGAAACTTGATATTATTGAGATGCATAAGAACACTTTTCTCTCTCTCATAGTAACTTTCAGTATCATCCATAAACTTAACAATATAGCTATCACAAGGACCATCGTAACAATGATCACTTATTTTAATAGAAAACACAGGAATACTAGCTCTCATAACACTACTTTGTGAAACAATATTAGAGGTATCCTTACAAAGGATAGCGTGTCCCTCTTTTTCATATTTAGTAACAAAGTCTTTCACATTTGCTATCATAGGTTCATCAACTATTTGTTTATCAGGTTCAACAACTTTATTTGCACTTTCATCAACCATACTAGCTATCATAGAATGTTCCTTTATCTTAACTGGGAAAGGCATTTTCTCAATGTAAGGTTTAGGTAAAACATGATTAGCAGTATAAACTTCAGTATTTCTTGCAGGAACACTCTTAGCAATATCTTTATAAGGTTCATGATACTTATTCCACTTCTTTTTAGACACTTCAATGTAGGAAGCAAAAGCCTTAAAATAAGAAGAAATAGCTTGAGAGTCTAGACCATACGCATTTTTTATATTTTGAAAGTCATTAGTTCCTATAAAAGATTCAATGCATTCATAATCATAATTTATACCTGACTTTCTACCTTTGTCATTCTCCCATGCTTCAGCATTGTCTTGAATACGGTCCAGAAGATCCCATTTAGCTTCTTCTTCCATGCGAGTGAATGATCCAGCACAAGAAGCATCCAATAAATCTTTATCATGAAGAGAAAGCCTTGAATAAAAGTTATTGATAATAATATTGTTGGGGATCTCATGAATGGGACATTTGAGCATTAGTAACTTCAATCTCCCCCAAGCTTGAGCTGTACTCTCTCCATCAAGAGGCCAAAATTTGTATATTTGATTCCGATCTTTATGAATCTCACTAGGAGGATAAAACTTTGAATAAAAGAGAGGTACTATTTCCTCCCACTCAAGAGCTTGACCATTCTTCAGCAGCTTATACCATTCCTCAGCTCTTCCTTTTAGTGACAATGAGAATAACTTGTTCTTAACTTGATCTGTAGTAATACATGCACACTTGAATAACCCGCATAATTCATGTATAAAGAGTAAATGATCACCGGGATGGACAGTTCCATCCCCAACATAATAGTTATCCATAACACGATCAATAATTCTTGTAGGTATTTTAAAAACATCATTCTCAGCAGGTGGTGGCTTATCTACTACCTTAGCAGTGGTAGTAGCATTACCAAATAAGAAACTTAACAAATTATCCATAACGAAAATAAAGCAACTAGTAGAAGTAAACAATACTCACAGTAGAAGTTTCCTTTACCAGTGCCACTCTCCAATAGCGCTTCACTCCCCGGCAACGGCGCCAGAAAATAGTCTTGGTGACCCACAATTATAGGGGGTGTATCACAATATTTTCGATAAGTAAGAGTGTCGAACCCAACGAGGAGCAGAAGGTGCTGGCTAGTGGTATGGATTAGGAATTCTCTGCAAATACTTAGCAAACGGATTTTTAGGGGTTTTTGATAAAGCAAGTACGAGTAAATAAAAGACAGTAGGAATAAATGCAGCAAGTCGCCCAATCCTTTATGCAGCAAAGGACAAGCCGGTTGTATTACTTAAGATGACCAAACGTTCTCGAGGACACATGGGAAGACTGTCAAGTGCTTTCGCTTCATATAGTTGATTAATCTTCTTTAGCTTGCTAAGTGTTGTGTGGGTGAACCTATGCTAATGTACCGACCTTCCTAGGACTAATACATACTTGTGATTATACCCCTTGCAAACATCCGTAAGTACAAGAAAGTAATTAAGGTAGAAACCTAACCAAAGCTTTAAGCTCTAAGACCCTTACGTCCCTTGTGCAATGGTTTCCTAATGGGGGTTCAGGTTTCTGTCACTCTGGCAACCCCTACGATTAGTAGCCAAATACACAATGCATTCCCCTAGGCCCATATAGGTGAAGTGTCATGTAGTCGACGTTCACTTGACACCACTACAAGAAGTACACCACAAATTAAATATCAAACTATTGAATCTTTCTCAACACAACTCCACTACTAACAACATGACTTCTCCCATGTCCTCGAGAACAAAACGAACTACTCACAAGACATCATATGGATCATGATCAGAGATGGAATAATGATGTATTGAAGGAGATATGCCCTAGAGGCAAATAATAAATAGGTTTTTATTGTCATATCTCAATTAGTTTATAATAGTTTCATATTGTGCTATAACTGTGCCAAGTAGAAACATTGGTACAGGTGTGGTATGAAACAACCAAGTCCCTAGTAGCCTCTATTCATACTAGTTCGTTGGTCACGAAGATGATCTGGGTTTCAAGATCATGGGCATTTGTGCCGATTGACAACGAGATCATATCATTCGAGAATGATGTGATTGGACATTCCTCAAAGGATTGCAACACGATCAAGTCATATAGTTCATTATTGCAACAGCTATACCTAGACTCCTTCTCCTTAGACCGTGAGCTCATATTACTCACTGTTTCCCTAGGTTTCTTTGACTGCATCAAACGTCATCTGGTAATGCGGTGACTATATAGGTGTATGTTGGGTATTCCGAAGGAACAGTAGATGACATGTGACTGCAACACCGGGATTTGTTCACCCACATGACTGGTAAAGATACATACGGTCAGCTTGGTGAGATTACATCCATATATGTTGCAACATGTGACTAGGTCACGGGGATGTAATATCACGGTAACAAGAAAACATAACTTGTTGTGAACGGGATTGAACAAGGTATGGGATACCAATGATCGGATCTCGGGTAAGTTGTATCGAGAAACAAAAGGAAGAGGATGCTACATTTAGACGGTTCAAACGACATTGGCATCAGGAATGCATAGGGGTCACGTGGATATCCCTGGTCCCTCTGTTGATCATTGATACAGATCATGTCTAGAGCATTCCTGAGCCGTGAGAGGATACAATTAAGGGTATGATGAGAGCGATCATTCGTAAGACGGAATCACAGTAGAGAAAGAGAGAAAGCCGGAATCGTTCCGCGGAGAGATCCGAAGTTGTTCAGAGAAAGAATAAAGGAAAAGACCGGAAAAGTGTTTTCAGATAAATGGGAATTTAAATATATATTTATTATATGTTAATTATGACTTGATATATTCTAAATAATATTTAGATTAGGATTTATAAAAGAAACTTTTATATTAGGCCAAATCCTAGAGGGAAAAAGGCTAGAATAAAAGCTGCAGAAAAATAAAGAGAAAAAGAAAAGGAAACAACCACGTGAGCGGCGGATAATATCTACCGCACGGGGCGGACATCAGCTGGCCGCAGCCGCTGCCAGGCCAGCTCAACCCGGCCCATGAGGAGCTCGCGGGGAGCCAGCTGGCCCACCCGGGCCAGGCGAGGCGGGGCGGGGCACTGGGCCACCGGGGGGCGAGCCGACCCACCCAGGGTTTCCCCTTCCAGGCCACCACAGCAAGATGGGCCGCCGGTGGGCAGGCCGACCCACCCGGCTGGCTGCTGCTTGCCTCTTTTTCTTTTTAGTTTGATTTCTATTTTTTCTATTGGGCTGAGTTAATTTGGCCCATTTGGCAAGTCCAAAAATCTGCTGCCTTTTCTTTTATGAATAGTCCCACATGGCTAACCCAATGGGGACGGCACACCCCCCTCCGCCTATATAAAGGGGTGTCCATGGATGGGATTAAACACACCAAATACATCAATTGGAGAAGTCCTTTGGTTGACTTCCTCCTTCTCTCTCTCTCCCTCCATGCCTCGTGACCATGGCCCCAAGTTTGGCCTGTGCGATCGAGGCACTCCTGGAGTACGCCGTTGCGCTGCAGGGATTCTTGGCCGGATATCAACTTCCGCACTCCCGGCGGGATCGGGGAGCCGGAGATCTCATCGTGCACCGGATGTGTATGAAGACACGAGGCGCAACACTTGGGGCGCTAGAATGTGGTGAGTCGGAGCTGTTGTACGATGAATATGATGAAGATCAAGAAGGAGCAAGGGGTGACCTGCGAGGAGCTTCGCGACCTTGAGGTCGGCTTCGAGTACGACTACTTCAACCACGTTCCCCATGGAATGTTAACCGCGTACGGTCTACAAGGGTATGTATTCTATACGCATCGGCCGTTACCGCATTGCTACATAGATAGATCCTAGGCTAAGTTTCTGGGGTTCCATCGTAGGATTTTTTTGTTTTCTGCGCCGATCCCCAACAGTGGTATCAGAGTCGATCTATGCGTAGGATTGTTGTACGGCCAGTATGCACAAGTAATGTGCGGGCATTGATCCCTTAGTTGTTACCATCTAAAGTGTACTTGTTTATATCGCGGTATTGTTTGATGAAGCGGCCCGGACCGACCTTACGCGTATTCGTACGCGAGACTGGTTCCACGCTCAACATACGGCTTGTATTGTGTAAGTGGCTAGCGGGTGTCTGTCTCTCATTCAATAGTTGATATAGCATTTACAACGGAGGGCCCCGAAAGGGGTGTAGTAGAGACAACTGTCGGATCCATGTTGTGGTTGGAAAGTTCGTAGTTTAGAAACGGTTCTAGTGCGAAATCCCTAACAACCACGTAAAACTTGCAATAGATAAAGTAGAGGCGTTTAACTTTATTTTGCAGGGGGCATGTGATTATGATATGGCAATAGTCGTTGCGAAGGTAAAGTAGTTTACTTTTACTGTTGCTAAGTAGTATAGTAATAGTCATCGTTCCAATGGACGACCTGGTGGAGGCGTCATGGACTTGGCATCAAACCAAGGGCACGATGGAGATCATGCCGGAGCGCTCGATGGAGATCAAGGCGCAAGAAAGACCATATCATTTCACATTATACATATGATGTTGATACCAATTTTTACATCTTATTGTGTGCTAGTACTTAGATACTCAACGGTAGCAAATAAAATAATCCCTGTTTAATTCCAATGTTCCGTGTTCCCCTTGTGTGTGCACCAGCAAGAAAGTTCTTCAGTATGAGGCCGGCTGTGATGATCGGGGGTCAGACATATCTACGTTCACATACAGTGCGTGTAAGCCATGTTGCACAGCGAATACACACAAGTTAGATTTGGCGAGCCTAGCATGTACAGACATGGCCTCGGAACACAAGAGATCGAAAGATCGAGCATGAGTCACATGGATGATGTGATTGACATTAGTGAATGTCTACCTTTGATAATGCACTGATGGCCGTGATGATCGGGAGAGGTGCAGAGGATAGGGATCATGCGCTCACTAAAATCATCCAGGGGATGACCGTTTTAGTGGAGACCAATTATGAATTGATCTCTTATTATAAACTTAGTCTAGATGTCTGTTTGCAAATATCTTAATAGACCTTAGCCTATCCCATTGAGGTCCTTTGCAACCATGGGAATATATTGCTTAATTTGGAACTTAGCAAAAGGGTCCAACTTAATAGATTAATACCCACGCCTGAGGGATACCCTCGTAAAAGGTGATCTTCTCTTCCTGACATAATAACCATTAGGAGATAATCCGACGACTCCATAATGTTTGGAAAAACACTTAGCGATCTTGCATTAGAGTTGAGAACTCTTAGAAGGGCTTGATTGCAAATGGAGGTCATGGATGAAATGGTATATGTAAGATATACAAATTATAAATGTGGTTCTTGCAAAACTCGTTGCAGTTTGTAAAGTATTTGATACTTGTCCTGTTTTGTGAAAACATGAGGATCTGCTTGAGAATTGCTGGTTTTGAGGCAACGTGACTTGATGACGGCAAGCAAAACAGTTGATGGCCGACATCACTACTTTCCTCAAAGTTTATCATTTGGATTAGTGGACTTGAACATAAATTTGTAATCCATGTTTGTGTGTCTTGCTTATGGCGAGATGATTATTCATATGAACAAGTTACAAACCAGTTTGCACTATTCTTATGAACAATACCTTATGGTCACATTATGATTACAAATAAGTTATTCTTATCACTATGTTAATGATAATAGTTTAAACATTTATAAAGGATTAGAATGCTAAAAGATATCCAAAGCTTAATAATGAAATGACACTACAGTTTAAGTCATTTTGGTTATTGCAGGTTCTTTATGAAAGATCGGGGTCCTAGATGCTTAATCTAGAGACTTTGCAAAACCATGCCTCTTGGGCAGAATGACTAAAACTCCGCATTCTGGTAAAAGGGTGATATGCGAAGAAATGTTGAATCTTATACATAGTGATGTATCATATTTTCAACAAGTAGTGGAAATCATTAGTTAATTGTGGACTTAAGTCAATAAGTGTATTTACTTAATGAAACATGAAATTTGAAATGATTTAAATTGTTCAAATGAGTTCATAACTAAATGGGATATTGAATTAACTGAATTAACAAGTCTCTTCGATTTGATCGACATGACTGAAGTATTCAAGTTAAGTTTGGCACAAAAGGAACTTGTGAAAGATGTTTCACAAATTATGACAATTGGCTAAATTCAAACTTTATTGAAGTGTCTAAACATCATAATCATTTTGTATTATATACATATTATCTCTTATAGGGTTATGGTTGTCGTTTAGAGTTAAAGATCGAAATATGCAAACACTCATTTGAGATACAAAGGAACATCTAAAAGATTCGTGGAAACAACACCATAAGTGTTATGGCACGTTCGAGTTTCTGGAGGTTTCGATAAGTCGAAATCGTGGGGAATAAACAAGTCTTTGTAGAGCATTCTTAGGAAGCTATGAATGCATCTTCCACAAATGGGCAAACCAGTTGTTGTCCAAAGCTAACGTGTCTTGATGAAGATACAGGTGGAAGAAAGTGAAAGATCAAAACAAGGTATCTGACCTTACCTCCGAATTGTTGAGTGGCGCAGCGGAATTTGTTTCGTGAAACCAAACTCTACAAATAGAGGAGAAACCAATGATAATGATCATAAAGTTTCAGTGAATACTTTTACTAAAGAAAAAAGTAGGATTCAACTATATATTCTACAAGTTTGTAGAAATTGTATTGTTGATTCACTTGTCATGTTTTGAACAAGACATACCTACAGAATACAAAGAAGCGTGATGGACCTAATTACGAGAAATGAATAGTCATTGAAATCTCGTTAGTGGAATTCTCGAATTGATAATGATCAAAGAATTTTGGAATGTCCAAGATTATCGAGAGGACCTAGATTTGAGTGGGAGCAAATCAGCTTGGCTAATTCATAACATGTAGCTGACATATTTTGAGTGGGAGCTAAATGAAATCCCTAGATCTCAAACATGAATGTCATATTTGAGTGGGAGCGTGAAATCATTCTGGAATATGTGGACAACATATGTGAATGATGTGATTGGTGTTAATAACATTCAAGTTAGATAAATAATGATGAAGTTGAAGTTATTAAACAAAGAGATCTATCAGGATAGATTGATGAGTTTAAATAAACACTAAATGTCAAATGCTTCCTGGACTTGATTCTGAAAGATGTTCAGAAAGTCGTAAGACAAGATTCTGAAAAAGTTCCGAATAGAACAAGGTAAGAAAGAAATTCTTATTGTATGAAGCATTGAGTATTGCAACTATGGCTGAAAGAAAGAGATGCGTTGCATCTCCTATGCCTCAAACATAGGTTCTTTCATAAAACCATGTTGTATACTCGACATAATGTGACCCTAGGGTCTGGTTGGTAGGAAAAAGTCTTAACTGTAAGAGCATGTCTTTAAGTGATTCCTGAGTTGATCACTACACCAGAATTAAGTTTGTACTTAAGTAGAAAGAAGCAATGTAAGTGGCATGGATGCATTTCATGCACTAAGATCTACATAGATATAGAAGTATAAAGGCTACATCTAATGTGATGTGTAATGTTATGGCGGGACTAGTTCGCTTTTAATGTAGAATGATGTGTCCTAGGGCCCAGTGCCCATGAGAAAGCCCTCGAGGTTGATCTAACGTCACTGTAAGCTCCTGGAATCCGGCCTCGTTCTGCTTCCATGACTATAGTATATACACAAAGGATAGCAAAGTGTGTTTTGAAGTTTAGATGACAACGGTGAAAACGACCGTCATCATAAACACTAGAAACAAAGTCTTGCTTTGTTGCCATACAAATGCTTCGACCCATTATACGATAATGGAGTGAATGTCAAAATTAGGAAGACATTAACGATTTGCAAAAGACATAATGATCTGGTAAAACAGAACATGGACATGACGTTTCTCGTGAGCATGCATGATCTGTAAACGCATATGGTATATGGTTTATATGAGTAAAATGCGAGCTGGATTATTTGTACTCTAGTACAAGTGGGAGACTGAAGGAGATATGCCCTAGAGGCATATAATAAATAGGTTTTTATTGTCATATCTCAATTAGTTTATAATAGTTTCATATTGTGCTATAACTGTGCCAAGTAGAAACATTGGTACAGGTGTGGTATGAAACAACCAAGTCCCTAGTAGGCTCTATTCATACTAGTTCGTTGGTCACGAAGATGATCTGGGTTTCAAGATCATGGGCATTTATGCCGATTGACAACGAGATCATATCATTGGAGAATGATGTGATTTGACATTCCTCGAAGGATTGCAACACGATCAAGTCATATAGTTCATTGTTGCAATAGCTATACCTAGACTCCTTCTCCTTAGACAGTGAGCTCATATTACTCACTGTTTCCCTAGGTTGCTTTGACTGCATCAAACGTCATCTGGTAATGCGGTGACTATAAAAGTGTATGTTGGGTATTCCGAAGGAATAGTAGATGACATGTGACTGCAAGACCAGGATTTTTTCACCCACATGACGGGTAAACATACATACGACCGGCTTGGTGAGATTACATCCATATATGTTGCAACATGTGACTAGGTCACGGGGATGTAATATACCGGTAAAAAGAAAAAATAACTTGTTGTGAACGGGATTGAACAAGGTATGGGATACCAATGATCGGATCTCGGACAAGTTGTATCGAGAAACAAAAGGAAGAGGATGCTACATTTAGACGGTTCAAACGACATTTTCATCAGGAATGCATATGGGTCACATGGATATCCCTAGTCCCTCTGTTGATCATTGATACAGATCATGTCTAGAGCATTCCCGAGCCGTGAGAGGATACACTTAAGGGTACGATGAGAGCGATCATTCGTAAGACAGAATCACAGTAGAGAAAGAGAGAAAGCTGGAATCATTCCGCGGAGAGATCCGAAGTTATTCGGAGAAAGAATAAAGGAAAAGACCGGAAAAGTGTTTTCGGATAAATGGAAATTTAAATATATATTTATTATATGTTAATTATGAATTGATATATTCTAAATAATATTTAGATTAAGATTTATAAAAGAAACTTTTATATTAGGCCAAATCCTAGAGGGAAAAAGCCTAGAATAAAAGCTGCAGAAAAATAAAGAGAAAAAGAAAAGGAAACAGCCACGTGAGCGGTGGATATTATCCGCCGCACAGGGCGGACACCAGCTGGCCGCAGCCGTTGCCAGGCCAGCTCGACCCGGCCCATGAGGATCTCACGGGGAGCCAGCTGGCGGGCAGCGCCGCTGGGCTGCCGATATCCAGCCGGCCCACCCGGGCCAGGCAAGGCGGGGCGGGGCACTGGGCCGCCAGGGGGCGAGCCGGCCCACCCGGGGTTTCCCCTTCCAGGACGCCGCAGCAAGCGGGGCCGCTGGTGGGCAGGCCGGCCCACCCTGCTGGTTGTTGCTTGCCTCTTCTTCTTTTTAGTTTAATTTCTGTTTTGTCTATTGGGCTGAGTTAATTTGGCCCATTTGGCAAGTCCGAAAATCTGCTGCCTTTTCTTTTATGAATAATCCCACATGGCTAACCCAATGGGGAGGGCACACCCCCCTCCGCCTATATAAAGGGGTGCCCATGGGTGGGATTAAACACACCAAATACATCAATTGGAGAAGTCCTTTGGTTGACTTTCTCCTTCTCTCTCTCCCCCTCCACGCCTCGTGACCATGGCCCCAAGTCTAGGCTGTGCGATCGAGGCACTCCTGCAGTACACCGTTGCGCTGTAGGGATTCTGGGCCGGATATCAACTTCTGCACTCCCGGCGGGATCGGGGAGCCGGAGGTCTCATCGTTCTCCGGATGTGTACGAAGACACGAGGCGCAACACTTGGGGCGCTAGAATGTCATGAGCTGGAGCTGTTGCACGATGAAGATGATGAAGATCAACAAGGAGCAAGGGGTGACCTGCAAGGAGCTTCGTGACCTTGAGGTCGGCTTGGAGTACGACTACTTCAACCATGTTCCCCGCGGAACATTAACCGCGTACGGTCTACAAGGGTATGTATTCTATACACATCGGCCGTTACCGCATTGCTACATGGATAGATCCTAGGCTAAGTTTCTGGGGTTCCGTCGTAGGAAATTTTTTGTTTTCTGCGCCGATCCCCAACATGTATAACAATCTGAACATTAACAATAATTTAATGGTTCACTCAATAGTATCAACTACAAAGAGTAATCAACATCGGGAAAGTTTCCCCTAAGAACTAATGCAAGATTCAACCCAATTGTTACAGCAATATGGAGATGGTGATGAGGGTGCTGATGGTGATGATGGTGGTGATGATGATGATGATGATGATGATGATGATCCTGATGAAATCTAGCTTGATGGTGGTGTTGATGGCGACGATCTCCCCTCTCCGGGAAGGAATTCCCCCGGCATAAATCTGTCTACCGGAGAGATCTTTCTCTCTCAGTGTTTTCCGCCCCGTAGAGGCGGCGGAATCTTTCTGTGGTCGCTCCCTGA
The DNA here is from genome assembly GCA_910589775.1 of Avena eriantha. Classification (NCBI taxonomy): domain Eukaryota; kingdom Viridiplantae; phylum Streptophyta; class Magnoliopsida; order Poales; family Poaceae; genus Avena; species Avena eriantha. Next base: position 367,197,724 of record OU342741.1, read on the forward strand.
GTCTTAGGGTTTCGGGAGGATAATATATGCCAGAGGGGAGTGCCAGGGGTGGATCCATGTGTGGTTTGTGGAAAGAACACACATGCAATGACTCTAGTGCTAGTTTTAGTATAAGAACACGCATACAATGACTCTAGTGGGTCCACATGTAGTTTGTGAAAAGAACACACATGCAATGACCACTGGTTGATCCATAAGTGGTTTGTGGAAAAGAACACACATGCAATGAACACTGGTGGATCCATAAGTGGTTTGTGGAAAGAACACACATGTAGTAAACACTGGTGGATCCATATGTTGTTTGTGAAAAGAACACACATGCAATGACTCTAGTGCTGGTTTTAGTATAAGAATGCACAAGCAATGACTCTAGTGGGTCCATATGTGATTTGTGGAAAGAACACACATGCAGTGACACTGGTTGATCCATGTGTGGTTTGTGGAAAGAACACACATACAATGATTCTAGTGCTAGTTTTGGTATAAGAACACACATATAATGACTCTAGTGGGTCCACATGTAGTTTGTGAAAAGAACACACATGCAATGACCACTGGTTGATCCATGTGTGGTTTGTGGAAATAACACACATGCAATGACACTAGTTGATCCATGTGTGGTTTCTGAAAAGAACACGCATGCAATGAGTCTAGTGCTGGTTTTTGTATAAGAACACACATGCAATGACTCTAGTGGGTCCACATGTGGTTTGTGAAAAGAACACACATGTAATGACCACTGGTTGATCCATATGTGGTTTTTGGAAAAGAACACACATGCAATGACCACTGGTGGATACATAAGTGGTTTGTGGAAAGAACACACATGCAATGACTCTAATGCTGGTTTTAGTATAAGAACACATATGGATCCATATGTGGTTTTAGGAAAAGTACACACATGCAATGACCACTGGTTGATCCATGTGTGGTTTGTGGAAAGAACACACATGCAATGACTCTAATACTGGTTTTAGTATAAGAACACACATGCAATGACCACTGGTTGATCCATAAGTGGTTTGTGGAAAAGAACACACATGGAATGACCACTGGTGGGTCCATATGTGATTTGTAGAAAGAACACACATGCAATGACAATGGTTGATCCATGTGTGGTTTGTGGAAAGAACACACATGAAATGCCATTGGTTGATCCATGTGTGGTTTGTAGAAAAGAACACACATGCAGTTAACACTCGTTGATCCATATGTGGTTTGTGGAAAAGAACACACATGCAATGACTCTAATGGATCCATATGTGGTTTATGGAAAAGAACACACATGCAATGACCACAAGTTGATCCAAGTGTGGTTTGTGGAAAGAACACACATGCAGTGAACACTGGTTAATCCATAAGTGGTTTGTGGAAAAGAACACACATGCAATGAGTCTAGTGCTGGTCTTAGTATAAGAACACACATGAAATGACTCTAGTGGGTCCACATGTGGTTTGTGAAAAGAACACACATGCAATGACCACTGGTTGATCCATATGTGGTTTTTGGAAAAGAACACACATGCAATGAACACTGGTGGATCCATAAGTGGTTTGTGGAAAGAACACACATGCAATGACCACTGGTTGATCCATAAGTGGTTTGTGGAAAATAACACACATGCAATGACCACTGGTTGATCCATATGTGGTTTCTGGAAAGAACACACATGTAGTGAACACTGGTTGATCCATGTGTGGTTTGTGAAAAGAACACACATGCAATGCCACTGGTTGATCCATGTGTGGTTTGTGGAAAGAACACATGCAATGACTCTAGTGCTAGTTTTAGTATACGAACACACATACAATGACTCTAGTGGGTCCACATGTAGTTTGTGAAAAGAACACACATGCAATGACCACTGGTTGATCCATAAGTGGTTTGTGGAAAAGAACACACATGCAATGAACACTGGTGGATCCATAAGTGGTTTGTGGAAAGAACACACATGTAGTGAACACTGGTGGATCCATATGTTGTTTGTGAAAAGAACACACATGCAATGACTCTAGTGCTGGTTTTAGTATAAGAACGCACAAGCAATGACTCTAGTGGGTCCATTTCTGATTTGTGGAAAGAACACACATGCAGTGACACTGGTTGATCCATGTGTGGTTTGTGGAAAGAACACACATGCAATGATTCTAGTGCTAGTTTTAGTATAAGAACACACATATAATGACTCTAGTGGGTCCACATGTAGTTTGTGAAAAGAACACACATGCAATGACCACTGGTTGATCCATGTGTGGTTTGTGGAAATAACACACATGCAATGACACTAGTTGATCCATGTGTGGTTTCTGAAAACAACACGCATGCAATGAGTCTAGTGCTGGTTTTAGTAGAAGAACACACATGCAATGACTCTAGTGGGTCCACATGTGGTTTGTGAAAAGAACACACATGCAATGACCACTGGTTGATCCATATGTGGTTTTTGGAAAAGAACACACATGCAATGACCACTGGTGGATACATAAGTGGTTTGTGGAAAGAACACACATGCAATGACTCTAATGCTGGTTTTAGTATAAGAACACATATGGATCCATATGTGGTTTTAGGAAAAGTACACACATGCAATGACCACTGGTTGATCCATGTGTGGTTTGTGGAAAGAACACACATGCAATCACTCTAATACTGGTTTTTGTATAAGAACACACATGCAATGACCACTGGTTGATCCATATGTGGTTTGTGGAAAAGAACACACATGGAATGACCACTGGTAGGTCCATATGTGATTTGTGGAAAGAACACACATGCAATGACAATGGTTGATCCATGTGTGGTTTGTGGAAAGAACACACATGAAATGCCATTGGTTGATCCATATGTGGTCTATGGAAAAGAACACACATGCAGTGAACACTGGTTGATCCATAAGTGGTTTGTGGAAAGAACACACATGCAGTGAACACTGGTTGATCCATAAGTGGTTTGTGAAAAGAACACACATGCAGTGAAAACTGGTTGATCCATGTGTGGTTTGCGGAAAGAACACACATGCAATTAACATTGGTTGATCCACATGTGGCTTGTGAAAAGAACACACATGCAATGACCACTGGTTGATCCATATGTGGTTTGTGGAAAAGAACACACATGCAATGAACACTGGTGGATCCATAAGTGGTTTGTGGAAAGAACACACATGCAATGACTCAAATGCTGGTTTTAGTATAAGAACACACATGCAGTGAACACTGGTTGATCCATGTGTGGTTTGTGGAAATGAAGACACATGCAATGAGTCTAGTGCTGGTCTTAGTATAAGAACACACATGCAATGACTCTAGCGGGTCCACATGTGGTTTGTGAAAAGAACCCACATGCAATAACCACTAGTTGATCCATATGTGGTTTTTGGAAAAGAACACACATGCAATGAACACTGGTGGATCCATATGTGGTTTGTGGAAAGAACACACATGCAATGACTCTAATGCTTGTTTTAGTATAAGAACACATATGGATCCATATGTGGATTGTGGAAAAGAACACACATGCAATGACCACTGGTTGATCCATAAGTGGTTTGTGGAAAGAACACACATGAAGTGAACATTGGTTGATCCATGTGTGGTTTGTGAAAAGAACACACATGCAATGACTCTAGTGGATCCATATGTGGTTCATGCCAGGAACACACATGCAATGACACTGGTTGATCTATGTCTGGTTTGTGGAAAGAACACATGTGCAATGACTCTAGTGCTGGTTTTAGTATAAGAACCCACAAGCAATAACTCTAGTCGGTCCATATGTGATTTGTGGAAAGAACACACATGTAATGACATTGGTTGATCCATGTGTGCTTTGTGGAAAGAACACACATACAATGCCATTGGTTGATCCATGTGTGGTTTGTAGAAAAGAACACACATGCAGTTAACACTCGTTGATCCATAGTTGGTTTGTGGAAAAGAGCACACATGCAATGACTCTAATGGATCCATATGTGGTTTATGGAAAAGAACACACATGCAATGACCACTGGTTGATCCATGTGTGGTTTGTGGAAAGAACACACATGAAGTGAACACTGGTTGATCCATAAGTGGTTTGTGGAAAAGAACACACATGCAATGAGTCTAGTGCTGGTTTTAGTATAAGAACACACATGAAATGACTCTAGTGGGTCCACATGTGGTTTGTGAAAAGAACACACATGCAATGACCACTGGTTGATCCATATGTGGTTTTTGGAAAAGAACACACATGCAATGAACACTGGTGGATCCATAAGTGGTTTGTGGAAAGAACACACATGCAATGACCACTAGTTGATCCATAAGTAGTTTGTGGAAAAGAACACACATGCAATGACCACTGGTTGATCCATATGTGTTTTCTGGAAAGAACACACATGAAGTGAACATTGGTTGAAACATGTGTGGTTTGTGAAAAGAACACACATGCAATGCCACTGGTTGATCCATGTGTGGTTTGTGGAAAGAACACATGCAATGACTCTAGTGCTAGTTTTAGTATAAGAACACACATACAATGACTCTAGTGGGTCCACATGTAGTTTGTGAAAAGAACACACATGCAATGACCACTGGTTGATCCATAAGTGGTTTGTGGAAAAGAACACACATGTAATGAACACTAGTGGATCTATAAGTGGTTTGTGGAAAGAACACAGATGTAGTAAACACTGGTTGATCCATGTGTGGATCCATATGTTGTTTGTGAAAAGAATACACATGCAATGACTCTAGTGCTGGTTTTAGTATAAGAACACACAAGCAATGACTCTAGTGGGTCCACATGTGATTTGTGGAAAGAATACACATTCAATGACTCTAGTGCTGGTTTTAGTATAAGAACACACATACAATGACTCTAGGGGGTCCACAAGTAGTTTGTGAAAAGAACACACATGCAATGACCACTAGTTGATCCATAAGTGGTTTGTTGAAAAGAACACACATGCAATGAACACTGGTGGATCCATGTGTGGTTTATGGAAAAGAACACACATACAATGGGTCTAGTGCTGGTTTTAGTATAAGAACACACATGAAATGACTCTAGTGGGTCCACATGTGGTTTGTGAAAAGAACACACATGCAATGACCACTAGTTGATCCATATGTGGTTCATGTCAGGAACATACATGCAATGACACTGGTTGATCCATGTGTGGTTTGTGGAAAGAACACACCTGCAATGACTCTAGTGCTGGTTTAGTATAAGAACACACATGAAATGACTCTAGTGGGTCCACATGTGGTTTGTGAAAAGAACACACAAGCAATGACTCTAGTGGGTCCATATGTGATTTGTGGAAAGAACACACATGCAATGACACTAGTTGATCCATGTGTGGTTTGTGGAAAGAACACACATGCAATGCCATTGGTTGATCAATGTGTGGTTTTGGAAAAAACAGACATGCAATGACTCTAATGGATCCATATGTGGTTTGTGGAAAAGAACACATATGCAATGACTCTAATGGATCCATATGTGGTTTGTGGAGAAGAACACACATGCAATGACCACTGGTTGATCAATGTGTGGTTTGTGGAAAGAACACACATGGAATGACAGTGGTGGATACATGTGTGTGTTTTGGAAAGAACACACATGCAATGAGTCTAGTGCTGGTTTTAGTATAAGAAACAACATACAATGACTCTAGTGGGTCCACATGTAGTTTGTGAAAAGAACACACATGCAATGACCACTGGTTGATCCATGTGTGG